>OZ034972.1:94400-511900 GCA_964030785.1 Siderastrea siderea
TCCTTGGTGCCCAACTTTTCACTTGAAAATGAGTTTTATTTGTATGTCAGTGAAATTTTGTTTTCATATCAGTGCAAGGTTGTACACTGGGCCTCACTTTGAAAGAGAGGCTAAAGGGAATACGGATTTGGACTATTCACTTTATAGCACAACGGTGGTCAACATTTCGATTGATTCTTTTATCCAGTGCATGAATGATGAAGAAAGGAATCTATAACTCCAGACAACGCTACCATTGATTCATTACTTCATTGTTTCATTGCTTCGTTCTTTCAGTCGTTCGTTCGTTCGTCCATTCGTTCGTTTCGTTCGTCCGGTCCGGTCCGTTCGTCCGTTCTTTCGTTTGTTTACTTATTCGTTTATTTATCTTAAGACAATTACATTGCTTTGTCGCCTTTTTTGTAATAAAATACATTTATATTGTTTTGCCTGGCTGCTGAACAATTTTTTGAAATCTGCTCTATGTAAGATATAGAAGTTGTTGCAGCTACAAAGAGAACGACGGTTTTTAGTTATCATGGCTCGAAATGGGCAGAATTTTGGAAATGGAAATGGAAATGGAAATGGTCTTTAATGGTTATTCCTTGACAGGCTTTTCAATAACTATTTACAATAATATAATAATAATTAATACTAAAATCCTAATGTACAATAAATAGCATAAAAATTATCTAATAAATATATATGTATATATCAATGAGTATCAATGCGTAATATTATCATAATAAACTACTGAGTAATTTGTCCTTCATTTCGACCTTGAACTTTTTCAGGCTATAGTTCTTCATTTGGCTGTCTAGATTGTTCCATATGTTGGCCGCGCGATATTGGAAGGTGCGCTGACCAGCGGTAGTTCTAAACAACGGGGTATTCAAAGAATCGCGCTTACGCGTATTACGTGAATGGGTGTTTGATCGTTTAGTCAGTTTCACACTGAGGTATAACGGAACTAGACCATTGACACATTTATAGGTCATTACCGCGTCTTTTAGATATAACATTTGCTTTACTGGCAGCCAGTTAAGCTGGCGTAACAGAGGTGTTACATGGTCATACTTCTTTGAATTGGTGACTATCTTACTTGCAAAATTTTGTATGGATTGTAACTTATTAATATTTCCTAATGAAGTGTTCGACCAAACAGTAGAGCAATAAAGCATTTTGCTAAATACTAACGAAGTTATAAGTAATTTAAGTGTGTCCTCGTCAAAGCTGTCTCTTACTCGATTTATTTGATAAAGTTTGGAAAAACAGGATGATACGACATGAGTGATGTGCTGGTCGTATGACAAGTTAGGGTCCAGGATGACTCCAAGGTCCTTGGCAGAGGTAGCTGGATGGAGTGTTGAACCAAGAAAGGACACTTGGGGCAGTTCTGGTAACGTAGCCATCAGCTGTCTTGTTCCAATGAAGAGCAGCTTGGTTTTGCTGGGATTTATGAGGAGGTTGTTAGCGCAGCACCATTGGGCCACGTTGCGTAAATCCTGTTCAAGTTTCCCGATCACCGAGTTCACATCTGATATTGGAAATGAGAGGAAAACTTTCGAATCATCCACATAGGATTCCAGGTTGCATACTTTAGGGGCCGATGGTAAATCGTTCAGGTAAATACAGAACAGAAGTGGCGACAGTATTGCTCCCTGGGGAACTCCGTGTGTTATTGGAAGTGGGTCCGAAAGGGTGGAGTCGATTCGGACAGACTGAAAGCGTCCAATTTTGCCTTCTGGTTGAAAAGAGACATTTTCACCGTCTTAGCCTTGGAACGATTCAAATAGGGAATGAATTATAGAAATGAATTTTTGATCTAACATAGGGCTAGAGAGTTTAGGGAAGGTACGTTTTTTCTTGGGGGGGGGGAGGGCTGGGGCCTCAGAGGGGAGGGTCATCAGTGAAAGTGAGCACCAAAAGGGGAGGACCATACCTCATGTGAGCTATTCAAGGGAGGGTCACACATCTTTTCCAGAATTTTTTAATGAGAATTTTTGTGATGTTGCTTTCCATTTTTCTTACAGATTAAGTTTTTCTTTTCACCTACTTTGGTTTAATTTGGTGTTTTATTATAGGTACTAGGTTACATTTTTACATGTATATTATGCCATGGCACATAGTTTTTCTCGGGGGACTCGTGTCCTTTTCCGTCCGTATCGAGAAGTACTTGACTCAGGTATCGTTTCTTCAGCTTCTTGCTGTTGGCTATCCGCTGCCTGATCTCCTGAGTCGTTTAGTTCTGAAGAGTTATTAGTAGATCCAACAATGCGCTCTACCCTGTCGGAAATGTCGGAAATATTTGTTTTTGAGAGGCAGATTTCGCATGCTTAACAACTAAACCTTTCTGTTAAAATAACCAACAGCAATGCCGGCTAGTCGGAGAAAGAAACGCGTGTATTTTCCCTTAGATATTTTATGTTCAAACTTTTATAATACTCAAATACTTCCATATTCAAACTTCGGCTATAAAACGTAAATATCCCACACTGATTGTTCGCATTTTCCTTGTTTCAGCACGCACACATTCAATATCGAGATATATTCATATTCAAACACTTTGCGTTCACAAGGGAAACGTTCTGAGGTTTCTACAGCATGGAACATACCATGTTGCAGTGAGGGGAGGGTCGCGCTTTTGTCAGTCACCTAAAGGTGGGGGGTCAGGAGTTTTTTAATTAAAACCCAAGGGAGGGCCAACACTTTTTTGGAAAAAAAAAACCAAAATTCCCCAGCCCTCCCCCCCAAGAAAAAACGTACCTTCCCTTAAATGTCTGGGCCGGACACCCCCAAGCAAAAATTTCAAGCAGAAACGTAGAAAGCTTTCTCCTTCGATTCATGATTTCTACGTACTAGTTCGCGAATTTTTGTTTTTGTCAGCGCGAGCATGAATTGCCCTTATTTCATATCATAATAAAGGTAGGGCCAAACTTTATCACAGTGTTTATTTCAATTCGATATTAGACATACCAAGACCTATTTTAAGCCTTTGAAGTTTACTAATTTTTGCCTTTTTCGGAAGTGCGCAAAATGCCTTTGTTTCAAAGAATCACCAAACCACATAAATAAAGCAAAACTCCATGCAATTCCCATGGATAGAAAGTAGAAGATTATTGCTATCATTTAAAATTAAAATTGTTTTCTGGCGTTGCAAGTTGTTTACAAACAAGCGCAGTCAATTTGTTTAATTTTAGACCTGATTTTTGCATAATTAATTAAGCAAAACCGTTTTTTCCGAATTTCTCGAAAACAATAGAATCCCAGAAGGTTTAAGTAATATTTTCGAAGATAGCTCCCCAAAGGTGTTCTTCTGGCAAGTTATTAGGATTTTCGATTTTTTGAGCTTGTCCAACGATTCTCGATATTTACAGTCAGAGCCTCTTAATTACGATGTGATACGTGACTTTGCCTTACTGATTCTTTATTTGTTAAATAACGCGCACTTTATAAGGGAAACTGACCTAATCGGCATCACGTCACAACTGAATTAAACATCCAATGCATGTTGTTTTCTACCAAAAAGCTGTTATAGTATATATAAAAACCTAAAATCTAAAATTAATGACAACATCAAAAAATTACTATAATGTATGTTAAGACGATTTCCGCTCAACGTTCGAGCGGTAAGTGCAAAAATTAAGTTACCAAAAAAATACTTGCAGCACTGTCACATTTTGAGAACAGATAAGAAGAACTTATCGTTACTTTTGCTCCCAAGCTGACCCCGCGAGAGAAAATTGGATTTGAAGTTATCCATATTTCAATTAAAAAGAAGCTTCATGTCAGTTCAAAACAAAATGGCGCCCGTTTTTAGCATACTTTTACGAGATTTGAAATTAATTTTCTTGAGAATGCTTGAGAATTTCATCGCGGGGTCACTTAGGCAAGTGAACTAGAGTGAGATGTTTCAAATAGCATTTAAAATGTTACCGTGCTATGAGTAGTTTTTTGGTAAAATATTTTTTGCACTTATTGCTCGAACGTTGAGCGGAATCCGTCTTAAAACGGAAAAAAGGTTTTCAGTTGTCGTCTGAAGTACCAATAGAGACCAGGGGCCCGTTTCTCGAAGCACCCGATAACTTTCCGGGCCCGAAATATATTTTAGGTGCACAATATTCTCCAATAGCTAGACAATTTTTATTGATTTTGAAAGCTAAATCTTAATCTTTATAATTTCGTGAAGCATATCGCTAAGTTTGGGCCAATGATTACCATTAGCTGACAAATAAATGAGCTCGAAAAAATACTTACCGGGCCCGAAAAGTTATCGGCAGTTTCGAGAAACGGGCCCCAGATGCGGCAACTCCTCGTGAAACGAGTTCCATAGCTTTAGTGCAACAACAACAAACGCCCTGCCACCAAGTGTCGGCTTTGTTCTAACCGGTAAGGAGTGAACTGCTATAAGGTATAAGGGACTGTGCAATAATTACCTGGAGGGGGGGGGGTTGGGAAATGGGTAAAATAATGCTCAAAATTAAGTCGCACCCCCCCCTCTCACTAAGCGAAAATTAACTTTAACCTCCCCTCACCTACTGATAATATTAAGGTCACCCCCCCCCCCTATTGGTTCCCTCATACCTAATTTACGTGTTGAATGTCTTCCTCAGGCACAAAAAGTACTTCAAATGACTCTTCAACGTATGAGTTCTCTCCATTCTGAAGTTGTGTCGTCTTCACACGAGTTATAAAATTCTTCATCTTCCAGAACATCCCTGGCAGCATTTTCACGTGCATGGCTGAGAACTCGTTTAGTTAAATCAGCCTTACTTCCGCTTATCTTGAGACCATATGCATGTTGTTTCAAATACATTTTCAGCTGGTTGTTCGTAAGCGCTTCCATATCTGTTTCATTTTCCAAGAAATATTAGACGGAAGAGCGTTCCTTTTTCTTACTCTTTTTTTTCACCTTTGCATCCAAGAACTCAAGGTGCTCTACATAACTTTTACACGCAGTCTCGTCCACGTTGTACTGGAAACAGAACTCTTGCAAAGACCTGTCTTCAGAGGAGGAAATTTTCCCTCGTTGAACAATTTCTTTATCTGGACACTCGGGAAAATTTATAAGCTTACTTTGCAAAGTAATCAAACCGTTTATATTTTCATTGAATAAGGGAAGGTACGTTTTTTCTTGGGGGGGGGGGGAGGGCTGGGGAATTTTGGTTTTTTTTTTCCAAAAAAGTGTTGGCCCTCCCTTGGGTTTTAATTAAAAAACTCCTGACCCCCCACCTTTAGGTGACTGACAAAAGCGCGACCCTCCCCTCACTGCAACATGGTATGTTCCATGCTGTAGAAACCTCAGAACGTTTCCCTTGTGAACGCAAAGTGTTTGAATATGAATATATCTCGATATTGAATGTGTGCGTGCTGAAACAAGGAAAATGCGAACAATCAGTGTGGGATATTTACGTTTTATAGCCGAAGTTTGAATATGGAAGTATTTGAGTATTATAAAAGTTTTGAACATAAAATATCTAAGGGAAAATACACGCGTTTCTTTCTCCGACTAGCCGGCATTGCTGTTGGTTATTTTAACAGAAAGGTTTAGTTGTTAAGCATGCGAAATCTGCCTCTCAAAAACAAATATTTCCGACATTTCCGACAGGGTAGAGCGCATTGTTGGATCTACTAATAACTCTTCAGAACTAAACGACTCAGGAGATCAGGCAGCGGATAGCCAACAGCAAGAAGCTGAAGAAACGATACCTGAGTCAAGTACTTCTCGATACGGACGGAAAAGGACACGAGTCCCCGGAGAAAAACTATGTGCCATGGCATAATATACACGTAAAAATGTAACCTAGTACCTATAATAAAACACCAAATTAAACCAAAGTAGGTGAAAAGAAAAACTTAATCTGTAAGAAAAATGGAAAGCAACATCACAAAAACTCTCATTAAAAAATTCTGGAAAAGATGTGTGACCCTCCCTTGAATAGCTCACATGAGGTATGGCCCTCCCCTTTTGGTGCTCACTTTCACTGATGACCCTCCCCTCTGAGGCCCCAGCCCTCCCCCCCCAAGAAAAAACGTACCTTCCCTAACATCATAGTGTCAGGGCCATAGCGAGACTTTTCTGATAACCGAGGCAATTGCGAAAGCGCCCAAGGCGCGAGCTTTTAAGGGGGTCTGGGGCATGCTCCCCCAGAAAATTTCGAAATCTAGACTCTCGGAAATGCCATTTTAAGCGTTTTCCTGGTAGTATTTTCCCCCAAACATAACCAAACTCCAAACTAACTTTAACAGCATTCCTGGTGCCAATAAAGTAGAACTGTTTTAATATATAACAGAGGCATTCCTCTCTTACTGCAGGACAGAAAGGAAAACATTAAATAATCAGCCAGTTCAGAGATCAAAGCACCTGGAGTTGATATTTTCCCAGTTTAATTCCAGTGTAAGCAAGTATAAATGTTTGAACTCTAATAGCTCTTCTACCACTTTTCCAGTTTTTGAAAAAGAGTGAAAAAAGTAATGCCCCCCCCTGTATGTATGAAATTTTACATCCAACCCCCCTCTCTCTAGTTGTGATTTTCCCCTATGCCCCCCTCTGGTTTCCCAACCCCCCCCCCTCCAGGTAATTATTGCACAGTCCCTAAGATCATACGATAGAGACGTAATGTTAACTAACCGAGTAAGATAACCAGGAACTTGACGATTTCCTTACAGTCCAGTGGATAGATGAAAGTATTGTGAAGGTTTTGATAAAAGCGTGAAAATGCGCACACTAACACTATATAATCAATCTGGATATGTCCAGTGTAGGCAGGGAGGAGGCGAGGCGAAGGCAAAATCGCACGGTGTAGCGTTGAGTTGAATGTTAGATGACGTCTGTTTTTTAATGAATGCTTCTAGCTGCTTTTGAAATGCTATAGAGAAAGAACTTAAGTGCCAGCCTTGATGAGCCTTACTTATTGTATCACCCTTTTCCCGTACAACTTTAAATTCTAGCTGGATGGTTAATTGACGCTGTACAGTGTGTTGCCCAGTTTTCGTACACTTTAGTTTGTAATCGCTATATCTTTTCGTCTGTGAGATGAAAATTTCTGAAATTTCTTTTAAAGATAGCCCATTTACTTACCTTCAATATATAAAACGATTGGCCGCTTGATCGAAGTATGTTCAAAATTAAGCCATTTTCCCCAAAACTCCTAAGTTGCCCAGTCTTCGTACACCTGGCCCAGTTTTCGTACATCGAAAAAACAACATTTCTCCACGAAAACGCTCGACGCAAACTGATGTGTCAGCCACCCTGCTGACCGCTTATCGTGTATTCTCTTCGATTTGTGAATCATTGGTGTAAATAGCAAATGGTTATTCGGGGGGTGGATGTTTAATCGATCCTGCAGTGTTGATTTTTTGGTCCGTCACTTTTGGGCGGCTTTTCTTACGCTCAATCCACTGTCTCGTACGTCATTTACTGCCTTGGTAAAGGTAGTTGACAAGTTACTATTCTGCGTATTACAACTGTTAAGAAAAGGCCTGTATAAGATTCGACGTTTTCCTTCCGTTTCCGCTTACGCCTTTAGAATAGCAAACGCTTTACTTCCGTTTCCGCTTACGCTTGCTTTTCTTAGCTACTTTTGTAAATGTTTATTAGAATCGCAACAGAGTGAAAAAAATCGGTAAAGCCGGTAAACTAACGATATTTCAAGGTGTATGTAAACATTCTACGCATAGACATCTACCTTAGTTAATTATTTGACGATTTAGATTGTTTGCGCGGGATTAAGTTTATTAAATATTCGTGACCTTTGCATGCCCTGGATGTAAAGCGTCGCTGTTATACCACAACAAATACATGTAGTGTATTGTACTTTGCAAGGATTGTTGTGTAATCTTCGCTGCACTTGCGACTTATTAGTTTTCCAATAGAAAAGTTTAAAATTCAGTTCTTTAACTTATTTAAAAATAGGTTTTGAGAAAGGCGCAGCTAAGTGTACGAAAACTGGCACAGTAGGTTGAAATGTATGCGAAGATTCTCACCACTAAAATTCAGGAGCAGTTAAATTTAAGCTGGTGTTGAAAGTTCTTCCATTCACTTTCATCTTTTATCTATCATCTGTCCAAAAATCATGAGGTTCCATGCAAAATTATCTACAAAACGGGCTATTTGTTCATCTACAATACCTTTACTGTGCAGTGAAAAGTGCAAATATTAGCCGCTAAAACTTTTACTTACCTCGAAAGAAATTGTCCGCACTGACCTGCTTCTTCGTCAAAAAGCCCGGCAAAACCGGCAATTTATAGCTGAAATGTTCCTTTTATTTTTTGAATTCTTCGGTTGACGAAGATTTAAATGACCGACGAAAATAATCAAATAAAGTTCTTTTTGTACGAAAACTGGGCCCGTACGAAAACTGGGCAACATACTGTACGGACCATTTCATTTTGAGATTTACGTAAAAATATGCAAATTATAATCTCGAATAAACATTTGTTTCAAAGTCACTTAATTAACAATAAAAACGTGTTCTTTTCAATACTTTCTAGAAAAATTGAAACTAACTTAAATTTTGTTCTATTAAAAAAGACCCAAGATACAATTGGAAACATTTTGTCTCTGGTGCAGCGGGTACTTGTTCTAGAGTACGTCACTCCAGGAATAGCACCAGTGTGTTCTCCGAGGATGCTGACTGTTGTTTGCTATTCTAAAACTTTCCGGATACCAGACGGGGGTTACCAAAATTACTCATTGTTTCATTCAAAGACCACACTATCCAGTCTCTTTCTTTAGTCAATAATCCATTGAGGGTAACACTCACAGAGTGCACACCACTACGGGCAATTATTGTATTTCATGTCAATAAATGTATTTCCTGTTCAGTAAGTCTGAGGGCTAAAACTTAAGAATAAAAATCCTTGGACATAAATGGAGATACCTGGCCGTATAACTTTGACAAGGAACTTCGTTCTTATCCAACAGACAAAGAAACTTACCAACACCCCTGGCCATATCTGGTCTGGTCATCATTCATCTAAGTAGTGCAGTTGGGTTCTCCGAATGGCTACCTGATTCACCATCGCCTTTTAAATGTGTGTTCTTATGTTAATGATTTGCGTCTAAAGCACCACCCTAAGAAAAGGTTACCATGTATTGCTAACTGTAAACCTGGCCAAGCGAAATTTTGTAGACTAATAGTCCTTGTTGTTTCTTGCTTTCTGCAAAACCAAGTCAGGACACGTGCCAATTGTTTTACAGTCGAGAGCATGAAATAACCATTCCAATATCAAGGCTTCAGAAACAACAGAAAGTTAGATTCATGGAGTGTATCATCCCAGGCCAGTAGGTCCAAACTGATATCCTGTTCCACCTAAATACGGGCAGATACTGTTATAGGGGAAGTTATTGAAAGTTCTAAGACATTCTTTACCGATGACGTTATAGTAATGAGCATGCACAACAGGACGGCTGACGGAAGAGGATGGCAACCTGTCCTTGCGCGCCAACCATGATTATACAAAATTTGCGATTGTTGTTATTGCCGTGTTGTAAATGACCTGGCCTTTTAACAATTTAATATTTTTAATTTGATTTAACTAGGGCTTAAAAATTATCATTATTATGTAAAGTACCGTCACGCTAAATAAAGTCGTTACCTTACCTTATCTTACCTTGCTTTACGTATGGAGCAGGCTGCGCCCTATACTGGTCTTGAAAAGAGCGCATAGCGGCTTTCTGGAGGAAGCTTTACGATTAAGAACTTCTCTGTAAAAAAAAAAAGGCTTCACAATCTGTGATTTTGAAATTCTTCTCGTTTTATGTGCCCTGGCAACCACTTTGTCACCATCATGAGTGTACCCTCTTACCCTGCAGGCGGCCTCCATCTAGTGGAAGGAGATTATAAGGGGGTCAAGGAATAGGTAAATGTAATGATAACGAGCTCATGTCGCTGGTGTTCCCTCTCATCTAACGGCTCCAATCTGCTGACCGACAAGAACTCTACTTTGCAACTCTAGAATGACCAATACAACACTCTCTTTAGAGAAAAGCCTCCTTTCTAAGATGTGAAGTTTGATCTGAATGCACCACCTACCTAGCCTGAGAAAACAGCCGACGTTTCACGAGGTCGCCACTTGAACTCTCACAAAACGACGTCTGAGTAACGAGGGCAGAAATTCCATACTGATGACGTGTCTCTACCCAGATCTTGGTAGTGCTTCTGATTGGTTGGAATTTTCTTTCAACCAATCAGAAGCACTTCCAAGATCTGGGTAGTGCACGTCATCAGTATGGAATTTCTGCGCTCGTTGCTCAGACGTCGTTTTGTGAGAGTTCAAGTGGCGACCTCGTGAAACGTCGGCTGTCGGCAGGTCTACATCAGCTAGGCAATTGTCAATAGCACGTTGCCCGAAAAGGGCAAACCTTCTATCACTGAGTCCATTTAAACAGACCATATATTGTTTATGAACAGCGTCACAATACAGTATCAGAACAATAAAGCGTGACAGAGGGGCTCCTGCAAACGTTACAAAGACCTACTAAAGACCAAACTCACTTAGACCGGCATTGACCACGAGGACTTGGAACTCCGAGCAACCGACCGAGAAAGCTGGAGATCTGTCAGAAAACGTGAAGTCTAGACCACTGATACATCAACAATACACACACAATACACACACCAGAGGAGAAGTCGGAAAAGGAAACATTCCGCTTCCAAAATCAATAGTCTCCGTTTGATCTTTTCCTGTCGTAACTACTCCAAACCAAGAACAAGAACAAGAAAAAGAATTGCCTGGCTTCTTCAGCCACCTGAGGGTGTGCGCGTACAAGAAGGACCAAGATCTCATCAGTTTTCGAACATGACGTGGTGCACCTACGTGGAGTTTTTGTTCCTTTGTTTTAAGATTCAATTTCACCTCCAAAATTGAATTTATTTGCTGAAGGATTTTTCTCTTTTCTAGAAAACGTTTTCTATCTATCTGACCAACCGGGCACAAAGAATCGCTGGAAATCGAAACCAGGTTGTCATGTGCTGTTTAAATAGCTGTGACTACAGTATTCGTGAATGACTGGAATGGCATTGTGCCTATTTTTTCAGCTCAAGCCCATGCCTTCTGACGCATGTAAATTAAAAAGTAATTTTATTCAGCGATTGTCACTGCTTACAGTCACATTTATCAAAAGCAAGGAAAGTCAAAATAAGTATTGTCGGCTGAGGAACTGGGTACTTTTTTTCTTCAACTTAAAGTTTAGGACCGTAAAATGTTTCACCAACTGGACATTTTTTTCGGAATTGTTATCGCTCATGGCATTAAATTTTCATTACATGTGTCGCATTTGTTCCTAGTTATTCTTCCCAAAATTAACACTACCTGAAGAAGATAGCATATCGGCGCGATGAGTTATATATATAAAATACGTTCTAATTATCCCAAGTTTTCTGTGAAAATTCTGTTTACTATCCGTTCAAAAACGGTACGTTTGTTATTCGCATCCTTTTTTCAAGAGGGACCCTTTTGCTCGTCCGTGTTACATGCATAAACCCATTTGTGCAGGGTTTGCCTAAGTGTTAATTCTACTCTGTCAGTGTCTGTTTTTTTAAAAGCAATAGGAGAAACTGTTAATTTCTGTTAATTGCTCAGTTAATTATTCAGTTATTTCGCTAGCAAGGAAGTAGTCAATAGGTTTTTAAAGTTTAATTGCGAACGGCCTAGTTGTCGCAGAGTCTCGGGAATCTCACACGCACCCGTGATATGGAACCAATTTCAAACGAAGCAACCCGAGAGTTTTCTCATCTAGGCCATTTTTGACCGGTTGCCACGTTTCTGGAATACCCCTTTGTAATTTAAGGTTGGCACTCTTTTAACTTGTGAAAATAATAATCAGATATTTAAAGCAATAAGAGACTCGATTTGAACCAAACACTAAACAATGGCCTCGAAGGCTTGCACGATAGACGTCAATAATTAGAAAGATTTACATAGGAAGGCTGATTTGCCGGGAACCACACTGCTTGCAGGGTATGAAAAAGGGTTTAGGGAGCGTTGGTTTTTTTTTTAATCCGGAATTGGTTAAAATCACAAAACTCGCCCTTAATTTCCCTTGTAAAAACGGTTGATGATAGGGTGAAAAGCTTACAATAGTTTTCACACAGCAATTTATATCTTTTTAACCGTAGGCTAGAGTGTTTAAATTTACTAACCAATTGAACAAGGACGCCAGACTATCTGCTTTGTCTTAACGTTTAAGAAGTTCACACAGCGCATTTTCATCAATATTTAGCACGTTCTTGGTTTATCATGTTTAGAAGTTTTTCCGCATAACACAGCCCCACCTGTCATAAGCTACAAGACAACTGACAACTGAAAGCAATTTCCTTGATGATGCGTTGAAAGGCCAAAGTATATGCGTCAGTTGAAATTCACATCAGCCTCGAATTTATGCAATTTTAGCCGGACGAAAGGAGGCGAGCGATTAAACATTTGGCACTCAAAAAAGATGTTGCTCGACCGCGCGACAGTACTCTTCTGTTATCTGAGGTACGTTTTAAGTCCATTAATTCCCCAAAGGGGTAAATTACCTTTTCTTGAGATAAGTAATTTAATTCATGTTCAAAAGGATGTAAATCGGTAATATTTGAACATTTAAATATTTTTTCGCTTTTGTCATTTCGCAATAACTTCTCGTTAAATTGAGTGAAGGTTTGTGTCCTTTCGATCTATTAAAATTTATAATGTACTCAAAAGCCTTTCTCTTTAAGAGCAGTAAGGTAAAAACAACGTAATTAGAGCAGAAACAAAACTTGAAAAACCAATAAAAGCTTTGCATTAAATTCATAAGAGCACAGAAATATAATATTCTTGACAGAGAATCAGTGGACCTGAGTCTTCGAAAGCATTCTTGTTGATCAGATACCGTATTCGTCTACCCCACATATACGCCTCTTAAGAGAACTGTAAGGTAGGAAGTTAAATCTACTGAATTTCATTTAATGTTAAAGAAGAGAAAGTAAACCAAACCGTAAATCATTTGTGGATCTTAAGACCAACAAAAATACAGAAGGCAGTTTTTTCCCCGTGGTAGGATCAAATTACTATCACCGAAAGCACAGGTGCTTATATGGTTTTGAAGACGTTTATTTGATGTTCAATTTATTCTTCAAAGGAAAGCTAACATTTGTGTCAAATGGCCGTCCTGTAAGTGTCTTGAGTAAGTTATAGTGTGTGTTCGGTTACTTCCTTTAGCAAGACTTAGTCATGCAGTTCTCGACAGCTTAATTGTGCACGGATTTCCATAGGAGACATAGTTAGCGAAACAGGGGAAATGAAACACGACCCAACAGGGTGGAAACTCAAAGTACATGGGCTATTATCATTTTGAAATGTTGTATGTACCCCTCCTACGTTCTCTTCAGGCTTATAATGATTTAAACACCATTTTCGTGCTTTTTAAATCTGTAAAGGTCACATATAATATACGAGGGCGACAAAAAGCAAACCAATAAATTATCGACCGAGATATTATATCTTTAAGAGCTTGGTCGCTGAGAAGTTTGAAAGCCGGAATATTTGTTGATTTTATGCGAAAGGTTGGCGCTTAATTGTATAAACAAGTTTCTCTATCTTGGCAAATGGATTAAAAACCGCCTCAGGGAAATAAATGTGTTGCAGGTTTGTACTGAAAAATAATGAAAACGACTTTACTGTAAAAGGGTCTTGTTTTGTAGATGACAAGGTCTTCTACGGAGATATTAACTTAGAAAGATTTCCTAAAGACGAGTTTTGGTGGGATCGCATTTTAAGAATTTCAATGGGAATCATTCCGTTGAAAGCTCTTATCATGTTTCGCGAACGTCTGGCGCCTTTACTATGGTAAAACATATTCCCAAAAGTGTTCTTACATTAAATTGAAAGCCCCTTAAGAAAAGATCTCTAACGCTGATATGTCGTTTTTCCGCTTAAAGACCAATCGTGGCTATTAGTTCAGTGATAAATGGGTTTCTAAAAAGTAAGCTTACTTGATATTTTGCTAAGTTTTTTGAATGGATTATATTAAGTGGTATTTTTCGAGAAACAATTTGCCATCTGGCAAAGGTTTTCCCGCAAGAATTATAATAAAAGGTCGCGAGACCAAGGTCATGTTGTAGGAGAATCTTTTAAATTGTATTTTTGAAAGGTGTCAGGAACTACTTATTATTATGCCTGTAATCAGTCTTAAATTTCGGAGTTTGTGGTAGACGGTGTGTTGTTATGCACTGAAGTGAAAGAGTATGTTATCTTGGTTTGTAGTGCAAAATAAAGAGGAACGTTTGAAAAAAAAAATTAAAATTTTCCCTTTCCAAAGCGTCAAAGTACATCCTTTAACAGTTTTTTTAAGCAAGAAACAACGCTGCAAGTTCAATGGTTTTATCAAATGAACGCCATAAAAGTGCAGGCTCTTTAATTAGAACGTCTAAACCGCATTACATTTTTTATGTTTTGGCCTGCTGAAAACAAATATGAACTTAAGTAAAATACATGGACTAGTTACAATGCCATTCCAGTCATTCACGAACGCAGTAGTCACAGCTATTTTGACGGCACATGATAACATGGTTAAGTTATTTTCGTTGTTTGCTCCAAATCCATCAGAACTCTTTCTCGACTCTATTTCCAGTTCATCCCTTCTAAGAGCGAAAACCCTCCGACGGATCCATGTGAAATCATGCACATATTTTAGTTGCTGTGGACTAAACACACACAAATACCTAAATACATAAAAAGATACAACAATATCGCCAAAAATCGACCCTGAAAAAGAAATTCCTCTCTTATCGGTTAGGCAGATTGGGAATAACACTCTCACTAAAGATCGTAAGCCAATTGCTGAGTTAGCAAAGGAACAAAAGGGACGGCTAGGCCTTAACGTCATATTACATGTGACCCCTCCCCCTCCCCTAGGGTAGACAGGCCTTGGCAAATTGAGGGGTCATTTAAACGTCAATGCTAAAAACAAATTTGTTTCAGATAACTCTGTCGATCTGTTGGGAATTTCTGTTCCTGAATTTACCAACTTCTTTTGCCTTTCGAAAATTCTTTGCTACACAAAAACGACATTTGTATATCTCCGAAAACAAAATTTTTGTCAGGAAAGTTTGAGGTGATATTTTTAGTGTTAAAAATACCTCTATTGCTTTCCCAATGCAGTTAAATTCCCGAATATCGGAGACCATATTCAGGTGGTATTTCACCGAATGTCCGTCTGTAAAAGACTTTCTCTTCTGTCTAAACAGAATCCGCTTGAGTTAGGAAGAAGTACAGTTAAGAGCCACTTAAATTCTGTAGATGCTCAAGGATTGATGGACATTACAAGCTGTTATTAGCTTTAATTAATAAATTGGTTTAAGAAGGACCCCGGCAATGACTGCACGCAACTGGTTTGCCCAGATGTAAAGAGATCAACTTCTTAACGAGCGTGACACAAGTATTACTGTTGAAAAACCTGTGGCTTACAAATTCCACGGATTTCGGATTGCAATGTCAGAAAGAAAACCGTCAACGCGTGCAACAGTCTCAACCCACGAATCCGGACGCGCCGCGCCGCGTGCACACTGATGCAAGGCCAGACAATGCCATGTTCTCAACTCGTGACGAAGACGCTAGGTCCCGTTCATACTAGGTTTTTCCTTACTCACGAAAATGAGAGATAAAAACATGAAATAAACTAGCTAATACAGTTAATTTTGACATTTAAACCAGAAAAAAAATAAAGATGAAATTCCAGCACTCCCCGGCCCATGTGCAGCAGTCATGGGTTAAATTTTGTTCTCACTGCAGTCAGTTTGAGTCCGTGAAAAGTCTAATTCATATCGAAAAATCTGATAAATCTAGTAAAAGACTTCATATATTAATGTTCAGACTAGTATTCCCTTAGTTATCCATCCAATTCTCGTCGTTATGATTAAGACGCGAAGTGAAACTAGTCAATCCAGAAATCTGTCTGGAATTAACATTTGGCATAGAAAATAGAATAGGAAAAAAAACTGATGCTATTCAATTTACATTCGTCGTGATTTTAAAAGTCGGTCCTACCCGTCTTAAATTTATCCGTGGTATTAGACGATTATCCCTCAGGCATATCCAGCGAAGACATTCAAACAGAAGACTTTGTGTCGCTTTTCTGTTTCCCATGACGAATTCTTCAGCCGAACGTTCATATGGTTAGAGATCGGAATCTTTAACCAGTGAATTTCCGAGTTGTCTTTGCCTTTCTGGAAATCTAAGCTGGTCGCTTTTGGTTTACAAAACGAAGTATTTACAATGTAACAAACCTGAAAACCAAATTCCACTAAACAAAGCTCTGACTCTTCATCAAAAATATAAACCCAAATGTCTTCTGAGACGATTAACTCGAGGAAGATATTTCACCAGAAACGACCCTCCATAAGTGCCCGGAGAGTTCCGTCCATAGACCGGTTCTTTCCCTCCTGATGAAAATGAATGAATTCACGAAAGGGACCATGGCTTCACTGCCATGTTTTGATGGAGCAGAATGTAAAAATATCTAATGAAAAACGGCAGCAACTATCACTAAGCACATAATTTTTAGTTTGTGCAGTAAAATTAGAAACGTTTTTTTCGTATTTATAAACAATCTGCAAAAATGGAGACACCAGAGTTTAGTGTCTGACTCTATTTGGATTTTACTAGAAGCTCTTAGCTTTATCCCTCAAGACTAGTTCTGCTGGTCGAAATATTGATCATTAAATCCGCTGATAACATTTGTCCTGTGTCTTTTGACTATCAGTGCGTTTTTTAAACTTTGTGCATTTGAATTTTAGATCAGTCACAGTTATCTTAACTGAATCTGGGATGCCCTTTTTCAGTGCACGTAGATGTTTATTCTGAGGCTGTTGAATTTGAATTTGAAATAAGCAAACTCGCAATCGGCTACGATATCAACTAAAACGGGGAAAAATTTGACGTAAGTTGACGTATTGCCTGAGTCACTCTTAGGTGACCCCTATATACCATCGGTAACTGATACTGCTATGTGTGACCAGTCTAATGACTGTTCTCTCTTCTCTTCTCTTTAGCAATTTGTGTCTCCTTCACCGTTAAATTAAGTTCAAAGATTCATCCGCAAAATCATTAGGCCGTTTTCAGTTTTGGCAAAATTCACAGCAAGGTGGAACTTTGGTGCCTATGAAACCCTGCAGTAAAGAACAATGAAATTAAACAGTAACTCAGTGAAATACAAAACGTCATAAAACCGATTGGAAAACAAAATGCGAAAACCTCTCTACTTTTTGTTGACTAACAAGGCCTCCCTTATTGAATATGATCAGTAGGATTGAGCCGTCAATTTCTATAAATATTAACATGTCAACTAGTTGTCTTTTAAAATACCAACCGTGTATCCCGAACCATTTTCAAGGTTATGTGTAAAATGATTTTTCACAGTTCCAAATTTTGATTCGTTGTTACGAACAACGGTAAATGTACAAGAAAGGAAAACACGAAAAACCTTTAACATTTTAACAATTTTCTGCCCACCACGGTGAAAAAAGATCTGATTCTATGTTAATTTAAACTTCAGAATATTAATTACAGCTTTCCAGGAGTGCATTAAATATCTCACTTCCGTATAAAAAAAATAAAAAATCCCGTGGTTTTGTTTAAAAACGGTTTTTCTATTGTATTTCAGTGTTTTAAATCACGCAGGGAGATTTCTTGTTTGAATGTTGGCGACTTGTCGGAGATCAATATGCTCGAATTGAATAAAAGCGTTAATTGCTTTAGCACTTATATGAATGCGTTCCCCAACCGACTTTTCGTTACTGCACAACTAACATTAACCGAATTGTCTACCTAACCGTGCTATGAAACTGCGACTTATACGCTACGGGTGAAGTCAGATATGCAATGATCGTGGGAAGAGGGCGACATAACACATTTATCCCCGTTTATAACTCTCATATCGAAACCACTTCAGGCAGGTGTGTAGTTTTGTTTTGTTTTTCTTTAATTTTCGCGCTGATTAATTTGCCAATGCTTCTCCTGAAGGTCACTCAGTGAATATTTGTTGTCGTCCATGTTCACTGGCCTGTTATACTCATAGAACTCGCCTTTTAGTTTCGTTTGAGGAGTGTACTAACGGTTTTAAATCCATATAAAATGTACATATTTCCTTTTTTTTTAATTTTCGCCCACAAAGAACCACGAATTTCATCTGACGAAGCTAGAGACAGAGAACAAACGATAGTCACATAATCGCGAAGGTAAAAAGAGTTAATAAAGTCTCTGGGAATAACACCACTCGGTTATCAGAAGTCTATTCAAGTTAAAACAAACAGTTTTTTTCTTCCCAAGGATTTAGTAAACTAGATGTTTACACAGCGGTCTCGAGAGAGTTCTGTGGAAGATTGTTTGAAAATATCTATTCAGAAGTTTCTAGTGTTTCAATGTTTTGACGAAATAAAGACAGCTGTCGCGTGACACAGCGCCCGTTTTAGTTTCCTTGACTATAACAGGACTTGCCAGTTCGCAAGGACTGGATTGTCCAACCGACATTAATGATTTTTCGTTTTAGATTTTTCCATGCGCTTCTGATAATGGTCCGCGCTAAAAAGATCCAGAAACGCTGATGAAAACGGAGCGTTTCAAAAATTATTTGACTTTATATTAAATGAAAATGTGTCGAGCAAAAGTGCGTCATTTTCACTGAGGACGCATAATAGCGCGTGGACGGGTGAAAGTGGAAAGAGCTGAAAACGCTGGTAAGTGTCTTTTATATTTGTTTTATTGCGGTCGAGAGACAAAACTGTATAAAAAATAGTACGCACTTTTGTAGATGGGTGATAACGCTAAAAAAGTGTGGGCAAAAGCGGTTTTTACCGGCCCCACATTTAAACCATGCAAGATGAAAATATGGATCTCAGTTTGCTTCAAGTAAATTTGAGTAGATCCAATTTTTTGCCTTGTGTCTTGCAAATCAAGCACATTCAAATACGGCTTGAACAAGATCTTTTAAGCGTTCTAATCATTTATTGGTACGTCGCCTCTGAGAGGCGTGTATGCTAAACAACGGCTTCACTCGTCATTTTAGCAACAAGAAAATGTACTTGTGCACGAATGTAACCTCTACTTTCCGTCGCCGCCTCCTCAGGAAAGATAAAAATTCCTGTAAAAAATCTACCTCTGTAATGCGAAAGCTCCCATAATAAGAACGTATATTTGTATAGTGAACAATTCATTTGGTGTGGATAGACCAATATTCAGGTTAACCTTATCTTTACAATAAGGACGCATCTGTAAAACACACTGTAACATCATACGAAAACAGTCCAATTGGTCCGGAGAGACTTAAATAAGGACGCCTGAGCTCTATAATAAGGAAACCTAGGCCTGTTCCTTCGGTGCTAAATTTTTCTATTGATTCGCCGTGACATTACGACGACGAAGCTTTCATGAACCTACAGTGGCTCGCAATTGCCATTAGAAATCTATAACAAAGCGAGTAAAGGAATATTTGTAGTCCATCCGACGTACTTTATTTTTCATTATTTCTATCTTCCAGAGTAGGAGTTTCTCTTTCAAATCTGCCATAAGCCCCCTGTGAAGGGATGTGGTGGCGACAACTTCCGTAAACATTTCTGTAACCAAGCTTGACTCACAACAAGCACCCTTTGCCACCCTATTGCCACCCGCACTACCTCCTTTTCAACTCTGTAATCTTTGCCGGTATTTTCATAGTTACCCACGCACGACCGGTGTTTGCCTTTTGAGCCCAATACTCTGTCTCCTAACACAGAAACTTCTTTTGCATGGGAAAAGTCTACGACTGCGCACATTGGATAAGATGCAACACGTATTTTGTTCTGAATTGTCCAAAATAAAATTAATATAATATACCGACTATTAAAGCTCAGCAAGGTTTCTTTCGAACGACTCCTATACCGCCATCCTGAAAATATGAATCTCATGGGCAACAAATTGCAAGCCCGCATTGTCGTTGAATTTTGGTCACTTTGATATTATTACTCCCCCCTCTCTTTCTAGATGGAATGATCGGCCTTCACGGATTTCCATCGCAGGTTTTCTTGGGTTGTTTCATTCTAAGGAAAAAATAAGCCAAGCGTGTCACATTCGAAAGGTCTCATTGATATGCAACTTTAATTCTTTTCAGACGACCATGCTGTTGTGGTTGATGCACGGTACTTAACTCACCTAATTATGGATCTTATAGACGGATAATGCATCCAAACGATCTATTCCAGCCAGATGGCTTCTCGTCAGTAACTGTTGTTAGCTCCATTTTCTGCACACAAAGTGCCTAGGAGCATATTACTGAGTGGGGTTGAAGCCATCCCAGCTTACCATCTCGTGTGTTGTTGTTTGTTGTTTTTGGCAAAGAGAAAATAACACATGTACTACATTGGAAAGGTCTCATTAAGATGCAACTTTGATTCTCTTTAGACGCCAACGCCTTTCAGCTGGTTCAGTGAGTTCTCGCTCAGATTTTCCAGTTTTGAGTCTCCGTGGCAGTCGGTTCTTCTTGGACGGATTATTCAGACAATTGGATGTAACTTGCCTTTGGTAACGAAGCAGTAACTGCACTGTCGACATAATCTCTCCAATACCTGTGTCTAGAGACCACTAGCTGAAAACAAAATACCCTAAACATTGCTTGTCCAAGTTTGACTCAGCCGGATTATGCGTATCTAATATAAAATGCCCATTTTTGCTTTAAATAATATCAAAACTAGTTGCTGTTCGAGTGCCCGTTTTCCTTTTCCGAAAATAGCCTAGGTGAACTCAAGTTGTTAACAGCAAATCGATCGCCATTATGTAACGTGTCTATAGATTCTGGTATCCGGTGCATTTATCTGCACAAACACAAGTAGCATCATAGTTAGTCAAATAATTTATTTATTCAACAAACAGTTTTGCGTCTTGTCCAAACACTGCCTGACTTTGAGAGGGTACACCAGTAAGTTGCTAACCTTGATGTTTATCAATTTTCTTGCGTGCTACCGTTGTACCTGCGGACAAACACGAGGCTGTGAGTGTCAAATTATGAAAACCACAAAAAAGGATTCTCACTGATTTATGAGTGGCTTAGCGCACGTTGGAACGTGTTTTTTTTGATAACGTTTCAAGGACTTTGGTTGTTACGTTTTTTTTAACCAGCTGTTTGCGATGTTATATAAACTCTTGGAAAATAGATTTATAGTTTAAGTATTGCTTCGACGATTCACAAACGTTTTACGGAAATATGGACATCCTTTCGTGTTTCCAGTGCACAGATTGTTACTTATAAAGTTTAAAAATGGAATCCAAATAGAGTGTTTGGCACTTTCGGTTTCCGGATTTATTATCTTTTCCAAAGTTTACAATTTTTTGTGATGCATATCAACACGTCCCATCCAATTAATCTGCTCTTATAATTGGACAGTTATCTTACAAGCTGACTACAATCCGACTGGCTCTGACCTGCCTATCGGATTTTGCTGGATGGTTGATTGCACGTGTAGGAACTTCACGTGAAATATGTGACACATGGTTAGGGGATCAGTTAACGTTAATTTGGCTATTTTATGAAACTGCGTCTGAAAAACGTCGATAGTTCATCTGGGATCGTCCGCCCTTTGGTCGGCCTTCATTGCTTCTCAGTCATTTCCCATTGCACCTGGCTAAGAAACTTTTATTGACTCCAACGCAGTCAACTGACAATTGGTGAGTATGAAAGCCCCTCGCCCCTAGCTTTACTTGTGATAGTCCAAAACGAAAATGTTGTCAATTAGCGAGCTTTCGTCTCAACATTTTCAGGCAATCTGAACATTTTGGGCAGGAATGGTCTCATGTGTATACATTGAACTGCCAAGAATGGTGTTATTTCGGTTTGGTACTTATAATAAGTGGGCATGCCACTGAAACTAGCATTTCCTAGTTACTGAAAATTTTTTACCATGTTTCACTGAGATAGTTGCACTGTAACAACTTAATCGTTACTATTAATGCCTGATGCGTAATCAATTTTAGCACAAAAAATCCTTTTCATTTTATCTCATATACAAATACGACTGTGGTTGCACGTAGACATCAATCTAGAATGCTCTTTCCGGGGTGTCCGTCTTGTGATCTCACAAGTTTAATGTTGCACTTCCTAGGACGTTCTAATGATTTCTGTATTACTCGCTTGGACCTCTTAGAAAGTAGGTTGTAAGGTTCTGTATATTCTGTCGTTTCTTATCAATCACTCGCTGACTACACCACACAAAGTATAGGTGTGCAAGCTTACTTATGTTGCCAAGTCTGTCCATATCACTCCACATCAATTTTTCTTTAGGTAAACTCCATTTCTTTCATCTCGGCATGTGCCACTTATTTTATTTCAAAGTAATCAGCCCTGTTTACCAGGCTTCTACCTTACAATACACATAGCACACTATCAATCACTGGAAACTCTTTCTGTCCTGTTAGTGCCGTATGGCACATGAATGCCACAACGTAGTCAATATCTGAAAGGTTTTTTATGAATTGTTACCACAAAAAATGGCTTCAACTCTACAGATTACAAGTATAAAATAGTGACCCCTCCTATCTTGACATGGCTGCCCACCCCTCACTGTGCTCACGCTGTCAGTTGGTAGCATTATGTCTGCGTGGAGATGGACTGAACACATCAATCTCTATGTATACCCTACGAGCTGCAAAGTAAGCTACAGCGACAGTAGGTTAGGGATGAACAAAATATATTTGAAGAAATTTCCGGATTTTTTTTTATCTTGGTATTTGAAACCGATTTCTAACAGATTTTCCTCCAGTTTCTTCCAGTTCTGTTGATGAGCACTGTGAAATACACCGATCAAAACCTTTCGAATGGTATACTATAAAGACGTCTTTTGGTATACTTTAGGTCATGACCAAAGCTTTTTACAGGCAATCAAGCACGACGGGTGCCAAGCAAAACTGTGCCATTCTCAGCACATTCTTATCAATATTTAGTAGCACCATGAATGTCACAAGACGAGGCATTACCGACGACGAGTCTAACCATACTGTTATATTCATAACAAGTAGTGGCCCTATCACTTAACTTTTTGCTTGTCGTCTTGCCGCCTGAGCAGATTTGTCACGTGTTTCACAATGACTAAATATGCTTGTCTCGTCTTGTGTGCATGTGCTTCTGAAAATGCAATTTTCTTTTCTTGGATGTCCGTAGTATTCTCCTGACAAAGCCGTTGACCTGGAATTTAGATGGCAGGGAGTTCGACTATCGGTTGCCAGTGCATCTTTTACAGAAACCAAAATCATTCTCTGATGACAGTTAAAAACAGCGTACGTGTTTTATGAAAAAAAAAACAAAAACAAAAACAAAACAAAACAAAACAAAACACCCTCGACCCTATTAACAACCAATCTGGGTAGTCTGAATCAAAGGATTCCAGTTTGGTAAAAAAGGGTATTCCTACTGACAGAATCATGACAGATGTTATTCCTAGTTGGAGTCGCACAAATGAAATAAAATCAGTAAAGCTGACTCATCTATATCATTCCAGAAGTGACCAACGCCTATTTTTTCTCGTTATGCATTGTCAAGCAAACACGCGACATCTGGCATATGGAAACAACACATATTTCACGATACATAGCACACAGAAAATTGCTCACAGTACATAAAATGAATTTCTTAATCAATTGTGAGTACGGTGCCAGGAAAGAACTGACCCGTCGGCGGGTAAGGTGCTCCGTTATATATGCTATATACTTGTAGGCGTGTGAGGTGCCAAAGAGAACTGAACCATTTAGTCTGTTTGTGTGCGTTTTGGTCTGAGAAAAAGGGTTTGTTTTAGCGAAGGGTGTAGATCAGTTTACCTTTTTTGTCTGAAATGGCAAACTAGGGCTTGAAATCGTCTTTTTATTTTGGAAATAGGGGCGGTGGGAAAATATGGTGCCTTGTGCACCAAACCCTCACCCAAAAATTCCGCGGAGAATTCCCCTGGAAAATATCCCGGGCCTTTTTTACGAAATGGACCATCTCATTAGAGTCAACATGGGGATGAGGTCATAGGTAGCGTATCGAAAAGGACCTAACTTGTTTAGGCGTCGGAAAGCCTGGAGAGGTCCTTCATAGGCACCACCTGTCTGATCAGTCTGATCGACAAGGTTTAGCCTCAGAATTTGCCGAGACAACTGATAATTTTCTGTTATAAGGAGGTTGGCCTGGCCAGTGGTGGCTACACAACCAAAGATGGGGGCACAAAAAGACACCACCTTTTCGCGGTACAGTGGGTCCTGTCCGAGTGCAATAGCGTTGGCTGTTTCCATTATTCCTAATTCAAAACACAGAACTGATAAAACTCATTACAAGAACACGTAGACCTACTTCTCTAGCTCAATCGACACTGTAAAAATGCTCCATAATATTTTTAGACTACTTCAATTGAAATCCATGCAGAGAAATCCATCGATGTGACGGTTGAGGGTTATCATACTTGAATTCAAAGCTATTCAGCAGCTTTTTCCGTTTATTTTGTGTTTTGTTCTGTTTGTTTCGTTTATTTTGGTAGAATGAAAATGGGATTTTTCTTTATATGGTATGACGAATCTTTAGATATGAGCATTATCTAAGGTTGACAAACAGTTTTTGATCCAGCGGTTTCATATTGAGTTCTTATATAATCCTTTGCCTTATTTCCAAGGTACTTGTGATACGCAGTTCATCTGCTGAAAGCAAGTGTTGCCAAAACGTTTTCTTGTACTATATCTGTGTTTGGGATGCGTCCAAAAATTTTTGCTATTTGTTCCTGCACGCAGGAGCTAGAAATTCAACCAACGCCCGCGGGCGGGGGGCACTCCCTCGTATAAGCTATCCTTGTGCTGCTCCAAGGGGTATGGTTTTTGAGCCGCCTTGATTGGTCTGGAAACGGGTTTGGATTTTAGACCCGAGGTCTGAAAACGAGTATTGCAAAATTACTTGTATTCCCCTGAAGCAGGGTCAGGGTTTGGAGAACCGGGCGGCACACCCCCACCGATGAATTCCTAGGAGTATTTTTCCTTCCCCCTCCCCTCACTCAGTGTCCTTTGGAAGGACTGACGATTCATCAGGGGGTTTTTGGTGGCAAAGCAACGGAACCAACGATGTACGATCTTTAGGTCAGTTGTAGAGGAACTGCCAAGTATTCCATTTACCAAAAGGTATTGATTCACTTACTCCTGCAACAAGGCCAAGTGGTGTGAATTGGCACGTTTTATCCCGCTTGGCCACTAGCTGGTTTTAAGACGTGAAAAATACGTTTTAGATCCTTATGAGCTCGTAAAAGTTGGAGCGCAAGTAAGTAAAGTAAACACAAGAATCGAAGGTGAGACTTAAGTCTCTTCTGATATTTGTTGCCAATGACCGTTTTATGCAAGCCAGGAGCATGACCTTTTTGCATACCATTGTGACAGAATGGCACGTAAAACACAAACTTTTATGTCGTCTAGACAAGATTAGGGTTAGTGTCTTGTAAAGGTCGTATTTTTCAGTATAAGAGATACATACCATCTCGTTTGCACACAAGACAAGATCACTTAACAGTGGTTCGGATGGATGAATTCAGTTAGATATGCAATTGCCGTCAAAGTGAAAGTTCCCCTCTGGGAAATCACATGTACTTCTTTCTAACATTCCTGATCAGTCAAGCCAACAACAAAAAAACCTGCGTATGTATTTTCTAATTATTACAATGGAGAGTTCAATCCTCCGATTTAACCTTTATATTAAATTTCAACCCCCTAAAAAATACGGACTAAGGTTGTGTCCAAGAAATAAATAACAAGGGACAAAGAATTAAGCTTTTATTTTAAATTTACAGTTCAGAAGATTTATGGTGTGTATGTTCCTGCCGAAATGTGTTTCGAGGAACAACATTGTTTCTGGGATGGGCTGATCTTTTAAAGGTCTAAGCTGTTCAATTGCGCGCGAATGTTCCCCAAGTTAAATAAGCTAAAGGATTAACTTGGTAGCATTCAATCGGATCAGTCTGTTGGTCAGTGCAACTCAGATGAGAATGAAAAATCTGAAATTGTAAACCGCTGCCATTTGGCTGGCATTCATGTACACTTGAATACCTTTCATGGTGGGATAAGCTGCAAGCGAAGAATCATTTAGTTACACTTCATGTTTGAGTCACGAAGGCTTCTTTAAAAATAGATTGACAGAAATTCATCTCCGCATTCCGCGAAATAAGTTTTCAAGAAACATTGCCCTGATGTTTCAAAGGTACTGAATTAGTAAGTTAGAGAGAGAATTCAACTTAACCTAGTCAGGAATTTTTTTCAATCGTATTCTATTTAATACAGTACGTTCAACTTAAGCCGGAAATGGAATTAAGGCTATCGAGGACCCGCTCAGAATTCATCTACCGCTACGTTTGAAAATGAAGCAAAATCCTTTTATTTAGGATTATCTTTTACTTGACTTAATTTTTTTTTTAATTTTCTCTTCTTTACAATGGGTTACTTAATGGATCGAAGCCTTCCCTAAGCCGTGGCTTTAGTATAAGAAGCTCTAAAGCTGAAATCCAATGTGCGCCATTTTTTCTCTGAAAATATTTATTTAGTGTCGTGTTTAGCTAATGTTATGTTTGTTCAGTTGCGAATTATCCCGAGCAGGTCGATTTAAATACGTTAGTAGCGAGGTCTACCATTTACTTAATTTGTGCGTTCTTCGCAGTCAAGACGCACCAACCACGGATTAATAGACTGCCGTCCAGTAATAACTGACCGAATCGAAGGTAAATCACTTTTATTTTCGTTTTATGTTTCCGTTTGCCCGCGTCATCCAGGCAATACTTATTTGAGTTGCGTGTCTTTGACTGTTTACGATGTGTTTTCTTTGGGTTGGACCCTAGGCAAATATCGTTTACTTGTTTGTCCACACTGTTTATCAGAAAAACTTTTTTTTAGGCTTCACTGCTGCCAAATGCCTCCCTCGTGGAAACGCTTTCGTGAAAACATCCCTATAAAAAGACAAGGTCTACGCCAAGATAATTTATGCAATATTAACACGGTTAAGTCATTGCTAAGAAAATGACCAATATTCACGGGAGCCATTATAACGACCTTGGCCGTGTTTTCTGTTGCTGCTTGTGCTATATTACTCAGTTTGCGGTCTCCATGATAAATATTTCATTTAAGTGTCCTTTGTAAAATTCATGGCACATGTCATTTGTGTCAGGTGCTTCTGAAAGCATGAGAGACAAAAACTAAATCTGTCTGCTTCGATCTTGACATTTCCTCAGCGTGTCTCGGAAACGAGTTCTCGAGGTAAAAGTGAAGCACAACCCCACATAGACATTTTGGCGCGTATCCTGTTGTTGTCAGTACGCCATGCATGAAAGTGGGACTTTGATCGACACACCGGGCCACTTCACTCTGCGATTGTGGCTATTCTAGGAAGCAAAAATTGACAGGTTTTTGACTGATGCAAATGGCTCTAGAAAACCACTTATGATTATAAAATAAAATCTGAAGTTGCTCTTCAAAGCTCCACACGGACTTCAGACTGAATCCTTTAAAAAATAATAAAATTGGCGAAGTTCCAGTGTATTTTACTTAGCGTAATTGTCTCGCTATTTGTGCAAACAACACGCACATCAAGTAAAATAAAATGGTCTTGGCGTCAAAACATGGACAGCATTTTTATCTGATTGTAAGGAACGATTTTATTTTGTTTGGTACAGAAACAGTGCTTAGAGTTGTTCCTGAATTCACGAAGACTTGTCAGTACCTGACGATAAATATATTCAACTATGTTTAACGCGAAGGCTCTTTGCGAATAAGTTTATAGATTTTTTGACTAACTCGAGCTATAATTAACATTTTCATCAAAACAAAAGGCAATCGTAAACACTGTTGCTTAAGAGCTAATTGAAACAGACTTTTGTCGAATTGCAGTGAAGTAAAAAAGTGAAAATCAAAATTGCGAAAAATAGGTAACTTTCAAACTTCAAAAGTGCTATTTTCTCTCCGATAAAGAATTGCGCACAGTAAATTGAATAAATTTGATCACCAGGCGGAATAAATTAACCCAACTTAGAAACGAAGACAAGGAATATCTCGAACGCGGATTTGGAACGAAGATCCTTAGTTTTGTTTCCTTGCCCTTGGGTAAACCGTGTTGATATGTCTTCGATCATAACAAGATTTGCTTTTGTTTCATTGGACAAGTTTCTAAACTTCTCCTCCCACCTCATCAAAAAACAATACAACTG
This sequence comes from Siderastrea siderea, assembly GCA_964030785.1. Classification (NCBI taxonomy): domain Eukaryota; kingdom Metazoa; phylum Cnidaria; class Anthozoa; order Scleractinia; family Rhizangiidae; genus Siderastrea; species Siderastrea siderea. The sequence continues at coordinate 122,564 of OZ034972.1, forward strand.
TCACTCGAAATGCACTTTGCCTTGACGCTGAGTTGTCAAAAACGGACAAGGGATATTTTGATGTAAATCAGTCCCGCGAGTGATAACTTGACCACGTGCACTCTTATCTAATGGAAGATATAAGCCCTGAAAGATACACGTCTGATCACTAGCGCGCGGTATGTTTCCGGTAACAGATCAAGCAAGTACCGTTCTTAGCCTTGACCATTAAGACATTCAACGCGCATTAACCGTCGACAATCGAGTGCGTTCCAGTTGGCAGCGCTTGTACGACATGCATTTTGGGACTAGTTCATCGAATGCTTCACCTGTGTAAAAGCAACAAGAGCGAATCTGCTGCGAGTTCGAAGGAACAGGCAGTGTAAACACAGCGTACAATCATTTACGGATTAGGCGATTACTGCGAAGTCTTGCTGTGTTTGGTCAGGTAGGCTGGCGTTAATTTTTGTAATGTATCAACTCGGTTTGGATGAAAAAAACTATGGGTAACAATTGTGTCATCGAGCATTTTAATTTTGCTCAAACGGACGGAGCAAAATTGCGACACGTATCAGCAGCCAAAGCATTCTGTTTATCTTCAAGGACCTTTGCGTGCTTGCGCGAAGCTGTTTAAATTCGACTGACGCTAAGCTGTGAAATTATTTACTATTTTTCATATTTCAGTTAGCATTGTTAGGCAATGTCTAGAAAGCTCGACCACGGGAAGGTCAGTAGAAACGGATTTAATACAAGCCCTTATGTCACCGTTGGTTTAATTTTGTTGCTAACTTGAATCGTTCGAACTTCCAATCTCCGTGACCTTCGACGGCGCAAGTAGGGAATCCGATATTATTTATAGTTTTGTTAGCGCGATGATTTGGTGTGTTTTGCAACAAAGTGAATATAAAAAGGATGAACAACTCCGCCTTGTTTATCTCGATTCTCCGGTGGTAGTGTGCATAAAATTCTTCCTGCGAAATTTTCGTAATCCATTCAAACATTTTAATTATTGCAACGATTTTAAGTGGAGGCAAAGACGCATATTAAGCTAGAAATCTTCTAAGCCGTTGATAGGAGATACCGAGCAAAAAATGAGGTTTGGTTTGTGAGTGTGTTCATAAGCTGTTATTAGAGGGAGGAGAAATTTTATTTGACGATTTTCGCGGATGTTTTTGAAAGGCTTCCATTTGTTGAGACAAAACTGTAATGGCTGTGTTGACGTCCAACGTCATAGATAGCAACCAACCATGAAAGGCTTCGATTGACATCTACAATACATCACAACACGTGTCTTATTAGAAAACCAAACATGGGGGCGTATTCGAGGAGGGAAATGTATTGTCACGACGTAATTACTGTAAAAACAGAATATTCAATTAGGAAATTTGTCAGCGCCAAACGATGGCTAAAACGGATTGTATGATTTGCATTTCGTCTGGATTGTTCTCGCTGCCCTGGCGACAAATATCGCGTATTGGACTTGAAGAATATCGGTACTTACTTATCACAAGTCTGTTTACAGCAAAGCAATTTTCACCTTGCATTGCCAGATGTGTGAAAAAAGTCTTGTTCGAAAGAGCGAAATTTGCATACGGAATGGCAGCGATATCGTAATGTCTGGAAATGATAAGGTGGGAGGGAGAGTGGGTCACGTTTAGGTGATATCAACAGCATCGAAAACAACGTTTTTTTTAGGCTAACACAACTCGGTAATCTCTTGGACAAACGCAGACGAAAGAGGTTAAATCCGTTAAGTAAACACTATAAGCCGGCGGGAGGTAAATCGCAGTAAAAAGCAATTGAAAGATTGCTATGCGGCCTCCCGCGCGCCCAGAACAATGACAACAATACTATTACAATTATTCGAACATGACTTAACATTGCGATGCCTCGTTTCTTTCGGTTTATTTTCCGTGCGTCTACGTTTCGCCAACATCTGTTGAGCTGTAGAGCTTCTGTATGGTGCAAATTAGCAATCTTTTATTGGCGCAGTAGTCTGTGATTGTTTGGCTTTCAAAGGGCACAACAGGCCCGAATGCTAATTGAATATTACAGCACAATGTAACAATATAATTGTGGACAATTAATTATATGTCTTAAATGGTTTAAGCAAACGTTGACTCCGTCAGTGAGCGGGCACATATCGCGGAAAGATATAAGCTGTTGCCCTCGTGCTCTCAACTCATTCCATTCCTGTCGATTTCAGGACAACAGACATTCCATGAAGAGGAAAGAGCGATGGAAAGATGCTCGTTACTGTTATACAGTTTGTTGATTGCCTCCGGCGTCCTTTCATCACAAGTTGACGGTAAGAATATCTGCTTTCAACAATTCAGCAAACGCCAGCCAAGCAGGCGAATTTTACTCGCTTATAACTCAACGTCGGGTAGAGTTAGGTAAATTTTAACGACTCGGCCTTAGCTAATGTAGTGTAAGTTGGGTTCAGCGGATGCCGAATAACATAGCATTGCTGGTCTAATTGTAGTGGGTCGCGTCTCAATCGTCATTCTAGTTGACAAAAGAGCGTTTAAACTGCAGTTAATGTAAATTATCCTTTATTTTACCACGAGATAACTAACTAACGGAAACTGTCTGATCATAACGGCACGGATGCGAGAGCAAAATTTGGAGACAACTGGATTCTGGTGTTGTATATAAATATACATTTTTTATATTATTTTTTTCAGGTGCCAGAGAATTTGGAAAGAGGGCGCTTAATGACCTCGCAGTGGAATTATCTCCTGTCTCATCGGAAGTCCTTGGAGGCAATGTCACTTTGTACTTCCATTTTCCCAGGAATTTTACTGGATTCTCATCAGAGAGAACGCTTAGTGTCCTAGTGTATGATAACAGTACTGGCAAGAGACTTCATACAGAGAATTTGTTGTTGGATCGCGCAGAAATTTCCGTGGTTTTGCCATGCGAAATCTTCGACCACCCAGGATTGTACAGATTCAAGTATCGCGTTTCAAACAGCGAATTTGCAGCGTTTATCTCTCAGACATTGACGCTGAAATGGGGTAAGATCCTCATCCAGACGCCGACGAACCACACTGCTCTAACTCGATTTGGCTCCATCTGGATTCGGCACAATCGCAAGTGTTTACCAAAGAAATACCGCGACGAAGTTAATCTCTACTACTTCAAAGGCCACAAGAAGATTTTGGTAACCCGAAAATACGTTCGGAAAGTTTCCAGTGGTAAACAGAGAACACCTGTAGGCTCGTGGATTCGAATGGGCTTCGCCTGTGATGAGTTTGACACACAAGGCAGCTACAACTTTGAATACAGGACTGGGTTTGCAAACTTGACACTAGCTAAGAGCGATGCTGTCCACGTGCACTGGGGTCGCCAAACATTATCTCCACTTGCCAATAAAATATTTCCATGTACCAACTCCTTTACGATTTCTTTCGATCACCCCCACTGCGACGAGTATGCAAGAACTAACGACGCTATATTGTTACGCGACAAATATTCCGACAAAATCATCGCGCAAAAACCAGTGGAACAAGGACACACTGTCACTTTCTTTCAATGCTCGCTGTTTAAGGATTACGTCGAAGAATACTGCTTTGATTATGTCACTTATTCAAGCTTAACCGGGGGAAGAGTTAAAGTTGCCTCGCTATGTCTTCCTACGCATCCTCCAGGTATGTCAGTTTTTTTTTTCATTCTTACAGTGTCCAGGTTAGGAAATTGGAAAAATCTAGTATTTTACAAAATATTGACCAACACCACAGAAACTGAGTACTCCTTTCGTTTGAATTGTTTTAAAAAAATTAGATCTTTAAAGGCACATGTGGAACTGTTTACCTCTGAGAGCAAAAAGGATGAAAAGCGGTGACTTTATATGAAATAAAACTGTACTTATTCAATACGTCTCCCTGACCCGGTCTATCCCTCGGAATGTTGTCAAAACAGTGGTTTCTGTTGGTAGATATAGCAAGAGTTAAGGTTAATTTGGGAGCCAAAGTTTGCGTCTTTTTTATTATGCATTTGTTGCATTGAGCCAATGGTGCAAATTTTCGATTTGCGATCACACGAGAGAAGAGGATTGAGGCGAAAGAAGATGTAATTACGAACTTATCATCGCAGACGCTGCGTTGAATACGAATTGGGAAAATGTGAGGCATCTGGGACTGCAATTTATTCTAAGATGGTAACTTTGCGATAAGAGTGTAATTTGTTACATGGTTTTAGCGGCTAACCATCGTTTACAAATCAAATTACTTAATACACTCGGCAGGATACGTAGATTTTGTAAAAGGGCAAATGCCTGAAAATATTTTTGTATTTTTAGTTTTCTACTAGAATCGAGCTGAAATTTTACAAGTAGTGTTAATTGCAAACATGAAGTGAGAATGACTGGAAGGAAGGAAATTGCATTGAGTCAAAGATGAGCTATTAAACTTCAATTAGCACCATTGTACGACATGTCTCAAAAAACCCGTTAATTTTTTCGCTTCATAAAAGGTAAATTAGCTGATAATTGGTTCTATTCATTTCTAAAGAGGTGAATAGGTTTCTAATGATGTTGACATTTCCTTGACAAGTATTAATGATATATTTTGTGAAACGGTTTAGTTGTTTTCACAAAAGACAAATCAACCTTGGTCGGATTTTAAATCAAGTATCCATGGTAACTTTTAGCAAAACTACAACACGGTGGAAAATTGGAACAATGGCTCCCCAAATATTGACCCAACATTCAATTATGTCTCCCGCAATGGGTTAAAATAGCACCCTGTTCATCTTTTTGTCAAGCAAACAACGTGTCTCCAAAGTAAACTCACTTAAGAATAAAAATACGCAAAAAACTTTCTGTTGACATGCTGACAGTGTTCAGGTTGGGTTGTTTTGTTTTGTCAAACAACTGTGATTAAAATATACAGTAGGTTTAGCGTCGAAAAAAGCACAGTGTAATGTCGATAACCAGCGATAACCCGAGCCTCCAGGGGTTTACTTCAGGGGAATTCTAGACTGTCCGAGTTCCCGCAGAAATCTGTCGAAGCAAGGGCAAAGTATTTCATCTCTATCCCCTTTTCAAGTTGATATATTCACGACATTTAATTTGTGTCAGAATTAGAGAACTAAAGCGAAACATAAAGCCGAAATTTGTGACGATTGACTACAACCTGGTGCGTGGCAATCCGTCCAGTTTGTCATCTTGATATTTTCAGTCAACAGGAAATTCGCGGAGGCTTAAACTTGGCACGAATTTTATTGTTGCCTTTCCGGGTATTAATCAGTCGGATTCGTGAAGCCGATAATCTGGCCAAGAATGTTGAGATTAGAATCGATCTTTGCTCTACTTGAACGTGACACGAGGTACGACCAAATCCAAATACAGTTGTGACAGTTTAGACCCTTAACCTACATCTCTTTGATTATTTTTCAAGAGAGGCAGTCAGTTTATAGGTGGGATGGTTGTATTCGGTCATTGTTAGAGTTGAACACGATCTTTGCGGAATGTTTGGTAACACTTTCTTTTTCTTTAGGAAACTTAATCCGTAGTTATGATACTGAAAATGTCCGTTCAAATGACGTGTGTTGTATTTTGTGGTTGTTTCGTAATTTTCCTTTCCGTAGCTGCTTTGTCATAACTATGAAAAACGCTTCCTTAAACAGGATGGAAGTTCTTATGTAAACTCGATCTTTTGAAGGCTTTTTATTTCTTTTCCTGTTTTAGTTTGTAACGATTCACGCTGGTCAGTTGTATTTTTAGAGCGTTAATCTGCTTTGTTTCTTTTTTGTTGTTCTTGATATTAAACATGAAAGTAAATTCTGATCTCATTTTGTTAAGTTAATTTGTTATATTTTGGCGTCTGGCTACTTCATCAGCAATATTGGCACAAATAACCCTGACATAAAGGGGCCAAACTGTGAAGATCAAACAGCGTTTTGAAACAAAAACTATGACCTTAAAAAGCAGTTGTTTATTTTAGAGCATTCACCAGTCTTTGTGGGATAGCAGACAGCTGAAGTGCAGCTTTGAGGAAGGCGATTTATTGATGTCAGTGCTTGTTTCCGGACGACTACTCCCCCCCCCCCCCCCAAAAAAAAAAATCAGGGCATTTTCACGAATATCAACAAAACCTTATCTACACTGTGGTTGTAATTCATGAGCGTTTCTTAAAGTAGACTGTAATTAACTTCTAATGTTTGCCATAACAGCTCTCATTTATCACAATCCTAGCAATAAACAGGAGTTTGTCGCGTCTGTGACAGTGTTGTATTGGGCCGAAACCCCAGGTTAAGAAGGAGCATTAAACCGGTTACCGAGTGGCTTTAGTATCCCTGCTGAATTGTGTCTAGAAACTGATTTTCACGATCACGGAATTTGTTTTTAAATTAACTTCTCTTAAACAAAATTTAAAAAAGGTCTTGTTCAGGTCTTCGTAGTCACGAAATAGATTTCTGGAATGTATTTGTTAGGATTGTCAACCTATATTTTAGTCCAGACAGTGCAATGAGACAAGGGTTGAGTTCTCGCGCCAAAACGTATCTTATCGTGGTGACTTGATATTACGTTTTTCCTCCTTTGCAAATAGCTGTCACTCTTTATAGGCAATTGAAAGAACTTGAGATTAAAATCTAAACATTAGCACTCTTTCTCCGAGGTACTTTATACTCCAGGAAAATAATCCTTACACCCCTTCTGGTGTTTGTAACTTGTCTGGTGACTCTATTCTTCGCTTTCAAGCCAGCAGGTCTCAGGAATTGTTTAGGGAGAATTAATCAGATTTTTTGCTTGTTATTCTCTCTTTATGGCATCTGCACTTTGGCAAGTGATTGACATATCGAACGTTTAGTAGTGGAGTTGATAGTGTAACTTTACGACTTGCAAACCGGACATAGTTTTGACATTGTGGGCCGAAACTGGGCGTGGCGAGCTTTTCAGTAACAGGATTAGGAGTAATTGAAACTTAAATCAAATGTTTAACTTTGGCACGACTTTTGTCAAGAGGCATGCATGAAAGACACACTTATCGTGATATTGCACAAAAAGGCAAAACGTTTGCTTATCAGTATGCCAAATAAGAATCACTTTTGAGGCGCGTCATTAGCTGAACAAAATACACGAAGGTTTTCAAAATGAAGTCTGAATCCTAAAAATATCGTTTAACTTCAGAAAGATTAGTAATCATGATAAAAAGAGGATATAGATAGCGAGGCAGCATTATTGGCCATATAAGGCAACATGGAAAGCACAACTATTTACCATCTTCTCAAGTGATATTTTGTTCTTCTGTCTTCTGGAAGTCAGCATTTTAAATTTGTCGGAAAAATGGTCAAAATGCTATGAGAAACATTTCGTCAAAAAAAAAGATGCGTTGGGCAAAAGATATGTTCATAGATTTTCCACACCAAAGAATTAACGCCAGTGACAAAGTGCAGTTTATATCCCTCAGAAACGTGGAGAAAGAATGAAGGTCAAAATTCAGGATTTAAATTTGAGACCAAGAAAGAGAATGTTATTAATTTCTTGATATTAAAATAACATATTAACCTCGAGTAAAGATAGAAATTAGGAAACTGTCGACTGGAGAAAGAAATATATGTATAACAGTATACACTGAACAAAAATATAAACTCTTCGTTTGTCTGATTTGTAAGAAACTGAAAATATATATAAGAAGCGATAAATAGTGCAAAGCTCGACGACTTTCAGTTCCTGCTACGTCAAATCCCATCACCTGGGTCTCAGTTGATGGGCTCGTCAGAGCAAGTTTACAACTGATTTCGTGATCTTAAATGTGTTATGTCACGTCAGAGTCACGTCATGTAATGAACAAAACAATCCATTAGAGATATTAGTCAAGCAGACACATGTTACATAATGTTAACTCCTTCAACATCACGGAACTCGTTTTCTTTTCTTTTGCGATGGAAATAACTTCCCAATCTACCCAGTAGAGTGGGATTTTTCTGATCTAATCCAGATCAGAAAAATTTCGGCAGTTATTCAGTAGAAAGGCTTTCAATCCTCTTAGAAAGTTCCGGAAAAGGATTTTTACGTAAAGCTATTTTAGGGTTTATGAAGAGGCAAGGACACTTAAAACGAGACACGCTGGCGCCAATATTTTCTTTCTGTTTTCATGAATACAAAGTTTGCTTTTATACCAAACGAGAGCGAAAAAATTTTCAACCTTCCTTTGTTTTCGCTTTACATAAACAGCTGTTCAGCTGACACAGGTATGGTGGACTCAATCCTGCGACAGTTGAAAGTTCCGTGAGGTGTCAAATCAACTTCCTTTTTAATGGTAGTTTGCAGCATAATATAGATGAATTGAGAACATATGATAAATTAGCACTTTGTCAAGCCACAAAAATGTCAGGCGTAAAGTGTTTTTTAATAGATGAAAAGCTTTTAGCGTGTAAAAGATTTGTATGTGATAAATATTGTTGGCGAGATCAGCACACTATAGTAAAGCTACCAAATTCGACCCAGGCTATTGGTTAATCGGTTTATACGAGAAACCAAAGTAGCCCCGGTGAAGGAAAAAAGGGTTATCTTATAATCCGTTTCAAGTCTTGTGGTTGAGCCTTTATACTCTTGGTCAATCGTTAATGGCAGTAAAACTAATCTTTAATCGGTAAATATGAATTCTTCCAAACGTTCTTTAAATTAACCGTTGGATGAGAATAAATCATAGGTGTGACCGAACCATCTTTGCATGGAACTAAACTTGTTAACAGCCTTTTTGTAACTCTGTACTTACGTAAGGTTTCTATGTTAACTGTTTAGAAGGTTTTAGAGAGTTTTTCGGAGTGTGTTGCTAAATATTTATTTGTTTTGTCAGTGTATGTCACGGGTCATTATATGTCACGGACAAAATAACAAGGAAACAGCATAAACGATTTGGATCTCAAACCATTCAACTATCAGAGAATTTAGCTTGTGTTTCTCTAAACAAACTTACACGTATATGATGAATCTTGCTGTCAGGATAATTGCCATCTCGGTTAGAAAATGAAGATAATTTTTATATTCATTTGTTTGTTGTGAATACCTCTCGGGACTATTGTGATTTATCGTGACTCGCTGTATTTTTAGTGCCTCACAAGGTTTCTTTAAAATCTTATATTGCATTTCAGGAATACAGTTTTCAGATGAAAATAACATACTTCACAAAAAGCCAAATGCGTGCAATTACGGTGCAACACTAGAATAATTACGCCTATCAATAATCCATAAATAATCACTTAGTCATTGTTACGAAACCAAATTAGCATTTAGGAACACGACATTTTTGCTAAGAAAACCAAAATAATGAATAACCTCAAATGTACACGCCTTTACGGCTGTCTGAGCGAAATGTTTACTGAATGAATCCCTTCTTTTAGTTGCCTAAAAGATGTCGATAGCCACTTTCTATGGAAACAATCATGATATACAACCGTAAGCAAGTAAATGAAACTCGTCATTAAATATTTGAAGTAGACGTCAATATAAGCTTTCGATTCCGAAGATAGAAAGTTGTACCGAAATAAATTTTAAAAAGTGGCAAAACAATGTTCAAAAAGGGTCTTGTCAAATACAGTGCATTTCTTCAAGTGGGCTTTTCATAAGACCCACGAACATTTGCAGACCAAAAATTATGTAATCTGTAAAATATTCATCAACAGAGGTCAGTTCAATATTCAAAGTGAATTCAAAATCCAAACACCAAAATCCTTATTTTTATTAAAAAAGAAGTCATGCAAGTTTACACTAATTTCTTGTTTAAAAAAATCTCAGTGTTTCCTGTAGTTTCGAAGTCACATAATCTTGTGGCTGTGGTAAGGTTGTGATCAGTACGTGCCTCAAAACATCATGCGCTATGTCGATTGAGTTCTTACAAACAAGAAATACTAATACCACACTTATAGCACTCCAGAAGCTTAATGTTCCGTACGTCACTCAGGTCATTACACGCCCACACAAAGTTTGATTTTGCCAAGTTAAATAATATAAGCTCCAAGTTCAATCTGGAGAGCAAGTGCGCTTTCAGGAAGTCTCAGGAAGTTTCAGGAAAGTTCTTATACGGGAACTTTAAGAATTTCCGATTCTCATTCCAGAAAAAATCATAATAAAATTGAAAAAATACAAAGAGCACAGGGGAGTGTTACCCAGTGTAAGGTTCTTATTTCAGCGTATCGCCTTAAATGCACAAAAGTCGTTTTCCTTACTTGGTCGCAACAACTACAACAATTTTAGGAAGGAGTAAGTGGGATAGGGATGGGGAGAGCCTGGAGAAAACAGAGCGCGAACCAAACTAAAGTGACATTTATAAGTCGGGAAGATGATTTTGTATGTCAAGCAGTCGAAGATATTCTTCCGCGTAATCATTACAGTCTCCGTTCTGAAGTACTAATACTAAAAAAGGTAATTCTGCTAGGAAGGAAGCGGGCTGAAATATTAACAAATTTGCAGTCAAGCTCAAAGACCCCGCAGCTGCCGAGAAAGGAGTGGAAACTGAGAATGAGGAGAGCGGAAGGCGGGAAGAGGGAATTTGGTGATACATGACTGAGTCTCGTGTCCCCTGCCTTTACCGTCTCTGGAGAAAAAAAAAAAGAAAAAGTAGAAACAACAAGAACAACTTTACTACCTTGGCATAAACAAGAAATGTACAAAAAGAAAATTGATGACATGCCCAGTAAAAGTTACTATGCAGAATAACTTTAAAGCTAATTTGAGTTGAGTAACTGGAAGCAATATTGGCCATTAGGCTTGGGATGGGAGTCAGTGAATAAATGTAAATAGGCGAAACAAAAACGATAGGCGAAAACTGAAAAAGAAGAGAAAAAATACGAAAAAAAAAACGCTCAAGACGGACTTCTCGTAATCTAACTAAAGCCTCAATTTAATCAATGTATAATTTCTTGCGCTCCTCAAAAATAATGTCTAATTTCTTGCGCTCCACAATTGTATTGTAATGTAACTTATGCGACCTTTTTTTCAAACGTTTGTTTTCAATTTGTCTATAAATAATAAGTGACTTGTTTATTAAAGAAAATTCTTGCGCTCAAGTTAAATGAAAAAAAAAATTAATTTGATCTGCCCATACTTTGGTAGGTACCTCAAATTATGGCGGATGGAGTTCGTGGTCGCCATGGACCTTTTGTTCGAGCTCATGTGGTGAGGGGAAGCAGCACAGGTATCGATACTGTTTGAGTGTGAGAACTTCGCAAGACAAGAAATCCACTTGCGCTGGAAAGGCTCTCATGTCCAGATCCTGTGCACTTGACCCCTGTCCAGGTATGACTCTTGACCCCTGTCCAGGTATGACTCTTGACCCTTGTCCAGGTATGACTCTTGACCCCTGTCCAGGTATGACTCTTGACCCCTGTCCAGGTATGACTCTTGACCCCTGTCCAGGTATGACTCTTGACCCCTGTTCAGGTATGACTCTTGACCCCTGTCCAGGTATGCCAACAGATGTCCCTGGTTTTCGCACGCCCTATGAAACCTAGTTACAAGACCTAAAGGTGAAACATGTATAAAAACAAAAAATATAGACATTTTTGGCTCAATGAAGTTATCATCAGGGTTGAAAATGACCTTCAGCGACTTCATCATCTAAACACGGAAGTCTCATCACTAATGAAGTGCTTCTTTAGAGTGAGTTAAGGCACTCGGTTTATATGACACAGCCCAAAATAGTTGAGGGCTTAATGATCCACACAGCGGTGGAACCCTAGTTTTAATCTTGATATCTTTTTTTCTCCAAGCAAAAGCCACCCAACGTTGTAACTTTACCTGAAATTTACATGGACGCAATTTGGTATAACACCTCGTGAGTTAGTCATTTAATATTTTAATGACGGCCATATTTTGACAGGCAAATTTTGAATTTCCCTGTTTTCTAGTAATAAATGTTAAATTTTAGTCATATATTTTACATTTGAGAACATTTTAGAATTCCTTTATCCGTTTTTACTACGTTTGACTCAATTCTGGTGGTTTTTGAATTCCCGGAAAAATCAATGAATCTAATTAGCGGTTTCAGGATAAAGACCGTCCTACCATTCAAACGAAAGCTACGAAAAAGTCATTTCCTGTCACTACGGTAAATTTGTATCTCTTGTTAACACATGCTCCTTATCATTTCCAGTTTCAGGGTCCTTATGTTCCTGTGGATGCCGTCTGACTGAACCTCGCGGAATGATTTCCTCATCCCCGCAGCTGTTCCCCCGCCTTGGCTCCTCCAGATGTACATGGGTGATAAGTTTACCCGTGGGGAGTAGGGTGAGACTATGGTTTGACGCCTTGAAAATGAATGGAGATTCGATCATTGTACGGGATGGAGCCGACAACAGCGCTCCACAGTTAGTCATTATCAAGGACGATAAGTACAAAGACGCGATTATTTCTACTGGGAATAGTATGTACATATTTTACCAGCACAACGGAATCTGGACAAATGGTACACGTAGGGGATTCACGGCTTCTTACAGGACAGAAAGTAAGTTAAGATGATAACGAATAACCAGGAACAGACCGGGAACGGGGAACAGGGTTCCGATCGGCGGTATTCTCCGTGATAGTCCAAAATATCCCTACGCCTGCTCCATCCATAAGCCTAAGTAGTTCCCAGCTCCCATTTCCTTTTTCCCCGTTATAATTTTGGTGATCAGCATGTCAGAACCTCTTTATAATAGCAGTTGTATCGGCAAGATCGCAGGTCAGGAGAATTGACAAAATGATCAAGAAAACAAGTACACTTTAATTGGAATAATCTAGACATATGTAGTAAACAACGGTAGTGAACTGTCTTAAAGCTAGCGCTGGAAATGTTGTGTTTTGATCCGTGTTGGATCCAATGGGCCGTTTTTATGCTAGAGACGTTAATGTCGTCTTAGACGTTAATATCGTCTCGGGACGACATTAACGTCTAGTAGTAACGTCTGTTCGTCTCCACGTCTTTCCTTCCTTTCTCTCTTGTTGGCCACGCCAAGTGCTTCTTCCAAAAACTGCTTCCTGGACTGATTTTGACTTTTAAAAACATTTGCGTTTCCATGTCTTCTATTTCTCGAAGACCTCGAGAACAAGACTTCAGAAGCTACGAAGCAGTTAAAGTCTACCACCACCACTACTACTACTGATACTTCTAAGCAGTTAAGCAAAGACTCCGCCATGTTTACATGTAGGTGGATTTGTTGTTTTTTTTTTGCGCACTTTTATTGATTTGCCGCCAAGTTAAGCCGTGTCTAGTGTCTTCCGAGAGTAGAACCTAGTCTTTTTCTTAGAAAATCTTGTTTTTTTTCTATTTGGTCGTCTACGTTAATACGTCCCGTTTTTATCCCAGACGACATTAACGTCTGAGACAGTCAAATACGTCTAGACGACTTTAACGTCTCTAGCATAAAAACAGCTATTAGCAACTGATTAAAAAGGCGCAAATTCAAAGCTGAATAACTCAACTTATGTGAAAGATAGTGTAAGAGAAGTTAAGAGATTCTTTCCTGATTAGTTACAAAGAGACTATATTTTTCTGTCAGCTAGTAGAAGATTTCGCCGGTGTTCCTCCCCAGACAAATATTAAATTATGTGCTATATGTGTTTCCCTTGCAAATGATTTATGAAGGTATCTTTTTTGTTTGTTTGTTTGTTTGTTTGGTTTTGTAGAATACACATATTTTGCTCTTGTAGTAATACTGGTTCCACCCAACTAATCTGCAATAATAATTGGCATCTATATATTCATTTCGATTACAGTTTTGTAAGATAACATATTTACCTCTTTTCTTAGGTGAACCCAAACCGAAGGCAGCGGTCCGAAGAACAACTCTAGGAAGAGCAGAAGTGACTTTCCTTGCAGTATTCGTCTTTGCTGTGCTTATTTTTGGGGTTCTTCTGTTTATCGTGTTCACTAAATTACGTCGTCACCACAAGCATCTTACTTCACCATCCAGCGGTAGTTCAAGCACATCGGAATCCACGCTAAGATCCACGGGAACGCCATCTCCTCTTGCTGACGAGGCATCCAGCAGCGAACCTTTAAAAGGTTGTCATAATCAAAAAGTGAAAAAAGATCGAAAGATGTCGTCGCACAGAAAAAGGACTCGAAGGACAGAATTTCTTTGCGATGCGGATCGTGTTCCGCGTTGTACCTGCGGGGAAATTTCAGAACTGGACTCTGCATCCGGAAGCAACTCTGCTAGCGATTGCTCTCCGGTCAGGGTCATCAATGATGGAGAAAGGGTAGTAGAAAGAACAGCAAGGGATGACATACCCTGTGACTGTCCAGAATGCCTCAGATTTGACAGGTATCCTGTGGGTTTTTCTCAGGAATTTCGAGCTCCAGAGAAAAAATATTACGGAGACTGGATGCTGAAAGAGATGCCGCCAACTGCAAATTTTCGCACAGATCCGCGTATTTATAGAGATTCGTGTAACTCGTATGTGTAAATAGTGTTAATAGGTCTTCCAGGGAGCGTTCAGGAAAACATTTTTGTGTAGGAAAGTGCTCAGTGATAGATGACTTCATCATTTAGTTGGAAAGAGGCTTTTTCCAATATTTGCCTGTTTTAAATATGATCTACTTCGGTTTTACCCAGTCAGACACAAACCAAATACGATTTGGCTTGCAGCACATGTCGGTCCTTTCAAATTGCCTTTTGGTCTTCGGTTTGTTTCACTATTTCGAGGCTTTTTCCTGCCTTTGTATTGCTTCGCAGCTTTCTTTTCTTATAAATGCGATTGAAACAAATCTTAATTCCCCATCTTTCATCCTATACTAATCTATTAAGTTCGGTGGTCACTGAGCGTTTTGCTATATAAGGTAATGGTGTTTGTCAAAAGGTGCGTTTTAGCCATCAATTGTTTTTTACCTGCCTCCAACTTCGAAAAATCCATTCAAATGAACTTTGAGCGGTAAAAATGCTATTCAAGTATAACTGATTTAACTGCTTACTATTTTATCTTTTTAATGAATCCTTTCCTTTGTCGTATGCATTAGTTCTTCAAATCGAAAATATATATATAACTTTACTAATTTTTTAACAGTTATAACCGTCCTAATCTCTTTGAGATTGAAACACTGAATTTGTCAACACTTACGGGATGCCATGCATAATTTTCGTAACCCAATTATAGCTGTGTTTTTATAGATGTTTTCATGTTTGATGTTCCTTTTAACGGTTACCGATGTATCTTTCCATTTAGTCAAGCTTGCAATTACCTATGGGTGATTGGTAGTTGTTTGAAAAGAGGAAACTCCTAAACAGTTTTCTGTGTCACTATGGAGAAAACTGCTGTATATTTTTAGGCTTGAAAACTTAGGGACCAGGGAATTGATGACTTCGAGTTCGCGATAAGTTCGAGCTACAAAAAAATAACTAGTGATGTTAGTAATTTAGTATTAACACAGATTTTAGGTGTGGTTATGGTCATGCTTACATTCTGGAACTTTACTCGAACTCAACACGAACTCAACTCGAACTTAATGATGTGGAATCTTGAGCCAGTGAGACAATTCAGATTTACCTTTAGGTTGCACTTCATGGAAAGATTTGACCATTGAAAAAAAAAGAAAAAAACGACAACTCGAACGCTCCTGCTTTTCTTTACTTTCTTGGGCATGAAACAACTACTACTGAAAACGTCATTGCAGTCACCGTGAAATAGTTTTTATTAAAATAATATAATCTATAGATGAAAAAAAGAAAATCAATTTCACTGACGTTAATAGACATTTAAGATTTGATGTTTCTATTTCATAATTTTTTAATCAAGAAACCCCGTACAGATAGCCCAGAAAACATATCGTAGCATATTAATCTATTTGAAATAGTGACCCGTTAGATCACCATTTGACAATGAAAATACACTAAGAAGACATATGTTTGTAGTATAAAGTTTTGTATAACAATTTTAGAGCCCTGTTAGTAGGGCAAGACTAAATTAAGATACTTTTTGAAAAAAAAGAGGATATATTGTACTATTAAAAGGCAATCACTATTTATTGAATCAGAAGAAAGGGGTCAAATCCTTTAGAGAACTAAGTTTGGGAGATTAAACCGTAGACGTTTAGTCTGAAACACGGATTTGTAGAATAAAAACTCAAATGAATATTAAATAGTAAAAACGTTGGATCAGTTGCCTTTATTGGTTGTCACCCTTTTAGCAATTTATTGTCATTATTATCCTCATTAACCAGGAAACTACGGCCAGATTGAGACAAGATGACAGACAGTAATGAAAACGCTGGCTCGCACTTTCTTCATTCCTTTCAACGTTTGCCTAGTTTTGTCTCCTTTGAAGAATGTACCGCAAAAACAGTAAAACACGGCGCTTTATTATGTTTTATAGTTTGATAAATCGTTTTAGCCAATCGAGTACATTTCAATCTATGTCATAAATAGCTTTACACTGTTCAGGAGCACAACAACCAACCTTTTAAAGGCTCTTTCCGTTGGGAAAATGAATGCAATGGCACGTTCCATCCGAACATTTTCCAGGGACGACAGTTTTTGCGAGTCTTTTTTATTAATTG
This sequence comes from Siderastrea siderea, assembly GCA_964030785.1. Taxonomy (NCBI): domain Eukaryota; kingdom Metazoa; phylum Cnidaria; class Anthozoa; order Scleractinia; family Rhizangiidae; genus Siderastrea; species Siderastrea siderea. The sequence continues at coordinate 139,027 of OZ034972.1, forward strand.
CCCGAAGCAAACTCTGACAAGTTCGCCGACAAGTTTGTTACTTAAAAAGGTCCGTAGTACCTTTTCAGGCACGCATGCATTCCACGAGACTTAAGCGGAACTGTCCTGGTAAATTCTCACAACAAAAATGACACGAAATGTGTATTGAGGCTGGTAAAGAGAGGCTGTAGGTTGACCTATTGTCTATCATAATGCCCGAATAACTACGACAGCGACAACAAACTCAAACTCTACACAGTAGAAGCATAAAATAGAGGTAATTCAGTTCGCAGTTCAGATTGGCCATTCGAATGTAGTTTTTAACCGCAGAGATCAACCAGAACGACACAAATCAGTTGAGTACATAGCTCTCCGGCTTCCTTTTGATTGCAGAAATGAAAATGCTTTGTGATGAGTCAACTTTACGTCCTTTTTATTTTTATGTTTAATGTTAGCTGGGGTTGAGACGAACATAGATATTTAATCACGTAGTAACAAACTTATTCCATGTTTTGTTAGCTCTTTTAGTCTCGGCTTGTGTCCATGGGTAATCGGTGCGATAATTCAGATCTTCAGATCATCATGTTAGCGATAGTTTCCCCCTTACATCCCATAATATTAAAATTTACTTCTAATCGATTTATGCCGGATAATGGTAATTGCCTATGTCTCGGCTTGTGTTTTATGTTTTATGTTTAACGTTAGCTGGGGTTGAGACGAGCATAGATATTAAATCGCGTAGTAACAAACTTATTCCATGTTTTGTTAGCTCTTAATTTTAGTCTCGGCTTGTGGTGCACAAACCACAACATGTTCTGAACGGTGTTTGAGCAATTGACGAAAAACAAAAACGTCTCACCAAGCTATTTTACCATGTGCACGCTGTGTTACTGCCAGCAAAAATTATGGCTGCTCTGTTAATGATTTCCTTTGAAGTTTGCTAGCCCATTCCCTCGACTGACTTGTAGTTTTGAAGACGGGGCCAGTCAGCTTGCTAAGAGTCCCAACTGGCGGCTTATTTCCATAAACGTGGTTGCTTATTTCTATAAATGCGGAAAGCCGCTTTGGACTGGCAGATTTTATCACATAAAGGTGGAAATGAAGAGTAAAGAACCAAGGATAGTCAGAAATTGAGGTTTGAAGATCAAAATGCCGTGACGTGTGATTACCATTTAGAAGCCGGTCTAAGAAATTATGTTCCAACTGAACGTAGCGGACCCAACAGTTGGATAGTAACTGGACTGATTCACAAACGATTCGGAGGTCTCGCTTAGAGGCTCTTCCTTCGTTTCTGTCAAGGGGAGGGCGATTACAAGAGACCTCAAACTCGGCCTGACAATCAGGCCTGGTTCGATGTAGTGGCAAATCCATAATTTCCCACATTCCAAGAAGGGTAGTGACCTCCAATAAACACATGCTGTACATGTATTAGCGAGTCATCGTTATTGATAGAAACTGATCTGTCAAGAAACTTGTAGCTGTTAGTCATCGTCAGGCTTGATGGTCCTTTTTAAAGTGAATATGCTTAAACGATTATTACAATTATGCTAAAAAGCCATTTGGAAGTTCATGAATAAGAAAAAAATTAGGAAAAGCCATTTGCTCCCAAGATGACAGAACTACAGTAGTGTTAATTTAGAAACACTACGACTGAAGCCTATTGTAGCAATAAGCGCAATAAAAGTGGTATTGTGTCTTTTTTAGCTTTCCACTCCATTTACTCTCATGGTGCTAAATTTTTCATTTTAAAACACTTTAATGTTAAATAATTTATAGTTGGCCCCCGCACCATGACGAGATGGCTTTTTTCTACAGAGGAAAGAACACAAGAAGTTTCTTTGTTTCAGTCGCCGAAATATACAAACAAAACATGCGCAAAAATGCAATTTTTGAAGCTCAAATTGAGCACTTCTGTTGAAAATTCAATCAAACCGACCCTATTATTCCATTAGAAATTATTCAATATATACAGTGGCAGAATGGTGTTAAGGTCTTGAATATTTATTAGCCTTGATGAGCTTGCGACCAGAAATTCGCGTTGAATGAATCAAAAAACAATTACGGCTAGTATAGGATGTTTTGCGTTGCACTGCATCCAAATTTAACTTTAACATAGGCCACTGGAGAGCAGTCCGAGAGGAAAATTTCATTATTTGGGCAAGGTAAGTTTCCATAATACAATGTAATATCGCTAATCGTGCTATGAGTACGCAACTACCATTATCCGGCATAAATCGATTAGAAGTAAATTTTAATATTGTGGGATGTACTTAAGGGGGAAACTATCGCTAACATGATGATCTGAAGATCTGAATTATTGCACCGATTAGCCATGGACAAACAGAAGAGAGAAGAGAGAATCGTTATGGCAAAACAGGCGAATCCAGCTCGTAAAATCGACGATTCTGGAGCTTTTCAGCAAATTTATGTAATTTTTAGCATGGCTTCCGTTATTTTTGTTTGTTTAATGTGAGTGAATTGGCTAATACATAACAAAAATACTGCAGCAGTGATGACAAAAGAAACATACTTCTCAATTTCATAGGCTACGACGTTTGCAACTCAAGCACTTGCGCTAAATTACGGATTTTAAACCTACTTCAAATGTCGACCTTTTCATGTGCCGAACCTTATGCAAATGAGCAAAAAAAATTTTGCATTGAGAAATTCGACATTTGAACTACGCCTTAGGCTAGCTCAGTATCAGTAATCAAATAAATGATATTTTACTACGCTGATAAATTCTTACCAATGAAAATTCAGTTGCTAAGATGAATTCGAACCCACGACGCTTAGATTACTAGTTCTATGGTCGTGGAGCGCACCAAGTTGATGTGGGCACTGGACCCAAGCGCAATGAAGTTATGTCTCGATAATTTTGTTACCTTTCGTAAATTGGGTAGCTTTTGATTGCGTTCGTAAACATAGGGCCGGGCTTCCTTGAGTCTTCCAGTATCAGTCCGATAGTTGGGGTGGCCTGAGAATTGTGATAAAACGTTAGAAACATATTGTCTCCATTATTTCACAATAACGGATCGATTTATTTTTACTGATGATAAATATTTTTAGCGGTTTTATTTTGTTGCTATTTTTCACCATAATCTTGAGTTCCTAGTGAGTCACCCAATGCTGAAATGAAAGGCATTGATATGTTTCTTGAATCATTTCAGGGACCTTTTAATCTTAAACAACTAATTCTACATAATTCTACCTTTTTTAATAGCATGTACGTTCCTTACGTAATAACAAGGCCGATTAATTGATTAGAAAGTAACTAAAACCTTCCGAAAAGTCGTTTTGCAAAACATTGGCTGGACACACTCACTTCCTGGCGAACTCAAAAAATATATTAAACCCAAATTTACACTGTGATAAAAACTCCCGCACTAGAAATTTAAAACAATATACCATTTAAAAAATTCTTTTCTTTCAATTAGAACTCAAAACGCCTATAAACAAAATTGTCCTGTAACTAACAAGTGTCACTCTACCGGCTGAGCAACTTATAACTCCACGAAATTCTGCAGGTACTTTGCAAACTCGCTTACGAAAACACATATATATCTTTTTACGCAGTGCTCCTCAAATGGAATTAATCCGCATATGGAACTCTTGAAATGAGTAAAATCAGTGGGCCAGATTTAAATTATGAATCCATGATATATCCGGAAATTTAATTGGTACGAAAACAGTCCAGTTACTGTCTCCTCCCAGGCTCTTCTGCATTCCGAATGACAGCAAAGTGCGAGCGGGGAGTGGGAACAAGCGCAAAGCCGGATCAGGTGGAGTGATTCGCTTTCTTCGCCCTTCCCACCTTCCCTCACGCTTGCTAACCCGCGTACAAAAAGGTAGTGACTGGGGACGAGACGGGTCCAGCTAACGTTTAGCGGAAGCAGGGAAGCCCACAGAAATGACATAAGATTTAACACGGCAATCCCTCTGATTTCGTCAGCGGAACCCCGTTTTTGCGCGGCGTAATAGCAGTAAATTGTGGGAAGAAACTAAAACCGGCGAAAACATTTAATAACACTATTACAAGAATCGAATCACTCCAGGAAATATTTTGGATGTTCTGAATCGCCAAACAAGTTGCCAGTCTACCAATTAAACTCATACGAATCAAAGCAACAAATTTGAGACAATGTAGAGTACGATTGCGTGGTTTTATTCCCAGATCGGCTTTCCTTGTGCCTTTTAGTTTCTACTGTGCACCAATTTAACATAAAACAAATGGCTATTTATTTTCTTTTTCTTTTTTGTTGGGGGGTGGGGGTGAGGGTGGGGAGAGGAACCCAGAGGGCTTACCATAACCCAAGGAAATGAAAAATATTTTGACTTCTTGTTTGATAAATGTATTTACTAATGACAAGCGTAAGACACGTTTGATGTGAGTATCATCACCTCCTGCATGGATTTCGCATAAATATTCAAGCCCCCGCACATCACACCTGATCTGAAAGATAAACTACACGGAACTTTTTCTACAAAGAAGCAAAGAAAAGTCACCAAAGAAAAAGCTTGTTTACTTTACCCCAAACCATCTTTAGTAAAAGCTAAAAGTAATCACGCCCTAAAACTTTCTTTGTTATATCCTTTCATTTCATTTTTTTTTTCTTGAAGCTTTGTCTTGATTCTATTTATTCCACACTTTTGACGTCACTGCTCAGTGACGGATAGCGAACAACGAAAACATCATTCTAACCACACAACACCTCTGAATTCAAGAAGCGAAATCGAGCACATGAAAAAACGAAAGAAAAAACTGAACAAACAACATCAAATAAGTAAGTAAAGTTTTATTTGCAAGGAGTTCATATTAATAACTAGTCCCTCGACTATAATCGTGACCCAGCGGTGGGGTAACACCATAAAGTTCCAAGTGTTAACTTTATTTTCATCATAGTAACTGCCACATGGTGTTTAGTGAACAAACAAATCAGGTACAACACTGCGAAAGACTAAGTAAGTATGTGACTAAGTAAGACAAGTGACTAAGTATGAGCTACAAGTGTTGCACTTGTTAAATGTATTGTCATGCACATGAATTTATTACCTCAGTGGAACCTCGATTTAACGGACCTCTATGTAACGAAGTCCTGGGTATAACGACGATATTTTTCAGCCTAGTAATAGTAAATATATGGAAAAGTACCCCGATAAAACGAACCCTGAACATGAATCTTGTTGAACTTGTAGTCATGTCTAGTTCGAAGTTTAGCAGTCACTTGAGTTATCCGTTGAATACCCGTTGTACATCAGTCCTTATCTGAGTTAAGCTCTGTTTATGAAACTAGCACTTTTTAATTAACTCATATTCTTAATTTGTTATTTTTCGCTCATCTTATGGAAAAAGTGGTCCATTTGTAAATAAATCACCCCCTGGGGTACCATGGAAAGACTGTCTGTTTCTGTTTAAAGACGGTGAACTCCTTCAAACCAACACACATTTGAAAAAAAAATTGACTGCACTTTCTTTTGGTGTAAAACAATTTTCAATATGACTTATATGTAAGATATGAAAAACCCAGAAAGATTAAAATCTATTCTTCGTTAGCTAGGACTTGACTGTCAACTTGCACTGATAGCCTAAAAAGAGCAACGAGAAAGAACACAGTCGGTTCTCAACAGATAAAAGATAAAGAAAATTTGTAAAACCGTGTTTGTTAAGTGTACTGCTTTTAGTTGGTGTCAAATTTGACAAAAATACTTATTTCCCATTAAAATAAAATACCTGAATCACAGAACCGGTCAGTACAAAATGCAGACTGCAGACTGCAGACTGCAGACTGCAGACCGGGTACAAAATGCAGACTAGGCACAAAATGCAGACTGCAGACTGCAGACTGGGTACAAAATGCAGACTGACATTTGAAACTGTTTTTTTCGGGTTTTTTAATATTATTTCATTTTATAACTTACCGGTTGTCACGCAATCCCTTTTCCGATGTCATATTCCACGAAAACTCGCATTACCGGGGAATGATCTTGCTCCATTACTCGAAATATACTTTTTAAACGAAGTCTCGAAGATCAATTCGTTCTTAGACATGATTTAAGCCTTCTCAGTCTTCTTACTTCAAGCGCGAGATCGCATAACATAAAATAACAACACTCGTTGCAACATGATACCGAGAAACCAGCAGACACATGACCTTCCGTGCAAGTGATCGCTTTCTTTGCCTCTTCGCCGGTTCGCCGATGGGGGCCTTTCGGAGGTCGGTTAATGCGGTAAGTAGCAGTTAAATCACCTTCCTTTAACCGATGTGTGTTATTATAAAAATACTTATACCTCGTGAGAGAATTTAGATCTTGCATGTGAAGTAGGAGCATAGATGTCGTGTTGTATTTTACCACACAATTGCTACACAAAATGAAATCATGACTCAGCGTTTTCGTTTCGAGTAATGGAGCAAGATCATTCCCCGGTAACGCGAGTTTTCGTGGAATATGACATCGGAAAAGGGATTGCGTGACAACCGGTAATAATATTAAAAAAAAAACAGTTTCAAATGTCAGTCTGCATTTTGTACCCAGTCTGCAGTCTGCAGTCTGCATTTTGTACCTAGTCTGCATTTTGTACCCGGTCTGCAGTCTGCAGTCTGCAGTCTGCAGTCTGCATTTTGTACTGACCGATCACAGAACTATGAATACTTCAGTAGGTTTCAGCGAAGCATATTCTTTAACTGAGGGAACAAAAGAACAAAAAAGTCCAAATTTTACACAAGAGCCCAGGCAGGCCTCTACGAAACTTTTCATTATAACTGCAGATAAACGGACCAAGAATAAAATTGTAAACCCAAAATTAGACGCAAAAAAATTGTATTGCAACAAATTTACGAATTCAGTTTACATCATTAAGTTACTAATAATATTTCTTTTCATGATGCGTCAAAGTATTGAAATCTTGGCCGATCTTACGTAACTCGTCAACACAACTAGGAGAGCAATTATCGTCTCTCAATGTAATTTTAGTTTAATTGATGCTTGCTGATGGTTGCGTCACTGCTTTTAATGTTCATTATTATTCAACTGAGTTATCACTGAACTCATTTCAGTCATACCTTGGTTTCGAAAGAGGTAAGTTGTCGTTAAGTCCTGGTGTCCTTATTTTATTCTACATTTATTTTTTTACAGGCTTTAATTTTTTTTTCAGTAAGCATTCCATTTCATTTTAAAAACCTAGATTTAAAATTAATTCCGCTTTCTTGTTCAGGTGGATATTTCCCGCAACACCACACAATTTTTTTTTCTCTCAACAACGTATGTGCAACCAAAACGATACGTACTATCCTAACCACATTTGTCGGTCAACTTTATCTCTTCTACTCTTTCCTCCCTCCAATGTTAACGTTTTATCTAACAGTCCATAAACAGTTGGAGCAACCTTCAGAGGAAGAAGGAGGAGAAACGAGTTGAGATGTAGTGACGTGTTAATTCTCCAGTCCTCAACCTTTCGCCATGTATTTCGACTCAATGTGTATGAAATTTCAGATACGCTGTAAATTTGTTCCTCTCTCTTAGCGAAATGTGTCTATTCAATACACACATCGAGGTACTGCTGGAGTTGCATAGAAGAAATTTATTGTTTAAAATAATAATTTTTTTTTTCCGTGGCTTGCGTAGAAATGTAACGTTATTGGACAACAGTCGCTCGACTGCCAATAGGTTACCAGTCGACTAAATTTTTACTTACTTCGTTGGTGGTTTAGATAGAGAAGATTTAAAATTTGCCTTCTGTCATTAACGAAAAGAGCAGTGAAAAGAGACATGTATTTGACTATAATTGACGCGTATACACCTACAAGGGTAATGAAATTCAAGATTTTCTCAACTGGAGTCTGTATTGTATTATCTTACCAAACATAGTTAGACACGCTGAGTTTATTTCACTGCCGGTACACTGAAGATATGTTACCGGAATGTTTTGTGCGTCTAGAACGAAGCCATTAATTTGTCATTTGGCAACAAAACAGGAATCTTAACCATACATTCGCTTAAAGCAGTGAAGTGCATATTGTCCGCTGCAGGCGTTGTTGGTGAAGCCCTCCATTTGTGCAAGCAAAGACTGAAAAATTTCAAATAGGACATACTTTTGTCCCACTTTATTTTGAAACTGATATGCTAAAATAAACGTGGCTAAACGTGCGTTTTGAATACAAAAGTCTTTACTTAAGTTTACCCCTGGAGAAAGAAAATCACCCCGTGGAGCCATTACAAGACAGGTGTAATTCAGCTCCGGTAACTAACTGAAACGGAAATGTTATTTTTACGATATTGTGGTTTAATTCAAAACCAACAAGAAAGACAAAACATACTGATTTTTCTTAGTGACACCGTGAATCAGCACTTTTAATTCAAACTGAAAAATAACGTTATTATTTTCGCTTTAAAAGCGAAAATAATAATATCGTAAGCCCAGGATATATTGTATTTTTCCGAATTAAAATGAACGTTGCTCAGTCTTATTTACGCGCAAAAACAATCAGTCAGTCTTTTTTTTGTTACTTTTTCTCTTCTGAAATACAATAACATTATTAACGGACATGGGTAATTCACAGTACTGCTTTATTTGCATATCTTCTATGGCAGGCTTTGTCAAAGTTTGAGATCGACAGTTACGAAATCAGTTATTGCGTTTTCGCAGATGGACTACAGAATTTGGTTTCTGTCTGCGCTTCGTCAGGCTTAGTTACAATGAAAAGCCCTACTGTAAATTTTGTTCCTTCGCTTTTTTCGTATTTGCTTTAAATGCCGCCCCAAGGGGGCGGTATAAAACAAAAATAAATCATGCCTTTTTAATCCAATTCTTATCAGTTCTTATCGCGACAGTGGGCTAAGGTCACGGTATGTTTTGAAGTCTTGACGATTTTTGTCCTATTTGCAACAAAAGCTTAACTATAAAAAAACGGTACAAGAAACATGAACTCAATTTTTTTAAGATGGTCTCTTAACTACACAAAAAAGGGGACATTTAATAAGGTACATTTTCAAGTAAATTCAGGATCTAAACTGGATTTCGTTTGACTATTGACAAAAATTTTAAAAGATCATCTTATTGTCGTTATCTAACTTTTCCTTTTTAACCACCCGTGCTGCTCGACTAGTTTGTAGCTCCACACGCGCAATTTTAAGGCCAGAGAATAGCCTCTTTGAAGCCAGATGCTTAAACGAGCTGTCTAAAATTCCCATTTAGATCCCGTCTTTTTTCAGAGTCTAGGCTAAATTTTGTTTTTCAATGCTATTATTGTGCAAATTTCGAAAAAAAAAATCGGAAGTGGAAGAAAGGTAAGACAACATTTTTAAGGCATTCCTTTCGACATTTCTAAAAAGATTTTTTCTGTTTAAAAAGCATGATTTCTTTTTCTGTAACATCAGAAAGTTATTTCTTTGTCAACGGAGCCGAAATCGGGATCGGATCTCACGAGTTTAAACGGGAAGGGCAGTGTTATCGCGCAAATGTCATGATTTCGGATCCGGTTGAAGCCTCAAATGTCTTTTGGGCTTCCTTTAAGTGCAAGTCATTTGAAAAGGTATTTTCAACCACGGAAATCATTGTCTCATTTGCAGACTACATATTTGAATTATCTCATATGTCAATGTATTATCATACAATGATCTTTAATAGTAATAAATTGGAGTAGCGGTGATTAAGGTCCCGCAAGGGATGACGAGGAGTCACTCGATAAATCTCCACCACTGCTGATTTCGAACTCTGGAGGAAAACGTAACGTTTTTAGGCTATAGCAAACCAGCGAAATAGCCAGCACCAGAAAAGAAAACGGGACCTGCTTTAATTTGAAGGCGATTCAGTTGTGGACAAAAACCGGGAGGAGCTCGAAAGGGAATTCAACACAACACCAGGCATAAGACTGATCCTGTCTCACGCGCAGTGTTTAAGGTAATTCTGAGTGGTTTAAATTGCCGCTGTATATTTTCACAAGTGCGGTTATGTTGTATTTTAACTGCACTCGTTTGGCGTTTATATGTCAATCTATATCCGTCACTAGATGTGACATTCGCATGTCTAAATCGTGCTTATTAGAAATCTTGTTAGTACAACAATTCTTACCTTGAAGTTTTCTCCTTTTCTCTACGTATTCATGGTTATATTGACTTACATTCATATCACTCACAAGTTCGTCTTTCTAATCACGCAAAAATATGATGAACACGCCATATAAAGGTGTTTCGATACAGTATTTTTGGGACCATACCTAACTTTTTTAATCGGCTCCTAGAAAGTCTTCTCCTTGTCAGATCAACGTGAAATTTGCAATGCTTTTGGTTTTGGATTGAACTTTAGCGTGGTTCACATTTTGTGAAAATCGATATTTCCATGACAACGATAAATAAAAATCCTCAAAAACAGTAAAATTGAAATTTTGCGCGATCCAGATTTCACTTTGAGAAGCAAATACCAACATCTTAAACTGTGGTGTATGGAAAACAAAATATACAAGAACCAAAAACTTTTGTATGTTTGTTTTGAAGTAAATCGCTAGTTTTTGCATAATAATAGTAAATGCAATGAAAAATAATCAATGCTTTGATAAAATGGCTAGAAAATACTGTTAAAATGTGTCTTTTACTTACTATTTTACGCCTAGAAAGTTTTGTTGAAACTGGTATTCGCTATCTCGAGAAGGAATTGTTTTTCTAAGATCATTCGCGTAATCATTTTTTTGTAATTCTTGAATTTGAACACTTTTGCGAAAATTTTAAGAACGGCTGCTCGATAGATTTTTTTAAAACATTAAACACGGGTGCTTGACGATGTGACCAATATTAGTATTGAGTCTTATTAACATTGATTCGCTGGAACACTTTTAAATTTGACGTTAAAGAGGACGTATGAACCGACGGAAAAGCTTGCGTTACATATTAACAGTTGGCAAGTAAATGCTAATATATTCAAAGTAATGCACAATGCATTCCTTCGTGGTTTTTACTTTTCATTGTAATCTACAGTGCAACAAAGAACAAAGAAACCAGATAAAAATCAGAAGCAATGATATTACGCATTACTTTGAATATATTAGCATTTAAATAAATGTAAAGAAGATCCTCGCAGTTATTAACGCAACTTATGCACTTGCGAAAAGAAAGCCTGAAAAAATCAGGCTTGCCATTAAATGGCAAGGCTTGTCATTAAATTGGTTCGTAATATACCTACATTACGAACCAATTTAATGACCAGCTCCCAGTTGGCTTGTTAACTCAATTGGTTAGAGCGCTTCACCGATATCGCAGAGGTCAGGGTTCGAATCCCGGCAAGCCTGATTTTTTCAGGCTTTCTTTTCGCAAGTGCATAAGTTGCGTTAATAACTTCGAGGATCTTCTTAACATTTATTTCTTTATTCCGCAGTTCAAATATATGAATTTCATATATTCATAATTTCATATTAGCATTTACTTGCCAACTGTGAATTTGTAACGCAAGCTTTTCCGTTGGTTCATACGTCCTCTTTAACGTTAAATCTAAAAGTGTTCCAGTGAATCAATGTTAATAAGACTCAATACTAAAACTGGTCTTATTGTCAAGCAGGCGTGTTTTAAAAATCTATCGAGCTGTTCTTAAGATTTTCGCAAAAGCGCTCAAATTAAAAAATTACCACGAAATTATTACGCGAATGATCTTAGAAAAACAATTCGTTCTCGAGATCGCGAATACCAACTTTAACAAAACTTTCTAGGCCTAAAATAGTAAGCAAAAGACACATTTTAATAGTATTTTCTAGCCATTTCATCAAAGCATTGATTATTTTTCGGCGCATTTATTATTACTATGCAAAAACTAAGGTTGAAAATGTTTTTGCGATTTACTTCAAAACAAACATACAGAATTTTTTTGTTCTTCTATATTTTGTTTGCCATACACCACAGTTTGAGATGTTAGTATTTGCTTTTCAAAGTGAAATCTGGATCGCACAAAATTTTAATTTTACTGTTTTCGAGGATTTTTGTTTACCGTTGTCATGGAAATATCGATTTTCACAAAATGTGAACCACGCTAAAGTTCAATCCAAAACCAACAAGTATTGCAAATTTCACGTTGATCCAACAAGAAGAAGACTGTTTAAGAGCCGATTTTAAAAGTGAGGTATGGTCCCAAAAAAACTGTATCGAAACACCTTAATAGAAAGCAGATCTAATTTTAAAAGATAGTAGCTTATTCAAAACGTAGACAAAACTAAAACGTACACTGAACTGTGGTCAGTATTTATTACCGTCACTTCACGTTATTGGCAGGTTGAAAAGAGTTTAATTACGGAAAGTCGATTTTGACGAACGTTCAGTGCATATTCCACTCAAATTTAAAGGGACAAACTATCTGCCTGGGAAAAACTTGGGCCAACAGCGCTAGCTTGTCTTGTTGTGACCTTACAACGAAGTCCGCCGGACTAAACGTATGAGTTCAGACGATCCACCAGCTAAACTAGAAAAAACCAGAGGTCGTCAATCCACCTATACTGATACCTTAAGCTTTTATCTTTTCTTACTAAACGATCAACGAGATTCGTTTTCAAATAACACGATGATAATTCATAGCAATTTATTAACTAAAATTGCGCAAAATTAAGGTGGCTAGAAAGGGTTTTTGATTGTTATAATCCTATTGAAGCGAGGAAAGATTACAAAGAAATATTTCCGACCATGTGGGTAAACTATAAATATCTTGACAAATCTTTTGTCGGGCAATACTTTAAGGTTGGTTGTGACGTCATATCCGTTACCATGACAACACTAAAGGTCCACAAAAAGAACCTCAAAATTTCAGTTTTTGCCATTTATCTGAAAAAGTCGGTGACCTACCCTTTTTATTGCATTTTTGGAAAGCTCCCTAAGTTCTTTAACCTCTGTGACGGTATGGCAAAAAGTTATTCAGTAGAACTTAAGTTATATCGAAAACGTCATTTTTGTAATTCCAAAAAATTCCACTGAATAGCTTTCCTCCAAACGCCTCAACGCCTCATTCATGCAAAAAAATCAGGATAGGTCACCGAAAAAGATTTCGAGATAAAAACAAATGTTTGGTGCACATTTCATTTCCGGTTTGCGCGATTTTACGCGGCATTTTAACTTCCGGTAGTTGCTCGCGCGACTTCTAATTTACAAATTGAAGTCAGTTTTTTTATGCGTCTGTCCTCTTATTGATTATCATCAATAAGAGGACAGACGCATAAAAACTGACGTCAATCAGGAGCCCATAACCAATTTGTTTTTTACAATAACAAAAAGCCAAAACTGATTTTCAATCGAAGGAAAGAAATGCAAGAGTCAATGGAAGATGCAATTGCCGCAGAATCAGAATTTCAACGTTGTAATTCGGAGAATCACAGGCACTTAAAAGGCAAAACTTAAGTAAGCATAGGCCACAAATACAAGGAAAAATTCGAATTTCTCAACTAACCTTTCATCCAGTGAAAACTGTTCACAAAATAATCCTCCAAAACACAGTTCAGCTTAATTTCATCGACAGCACAAATTCCCGCTCACGGCGGATTTTCAGGTCTGAATCCTCAACAAAAATCCCCATCTTTTCTCTCTAAGGTTGCAATGGTTTCTTCAGTTTTAACCCATAAATTTTAGATGATTTCCTCATTGAAGACTACTAGATTTGTGGTACAATTCTTGCCTCGAGCTCATCAAGAATGCACCGCTGAAAAGTTTGACAAACCTTTTGCTGATTGCGTCAGCTTTACGAGTTTCATAGTTTCATCCGTCTGTACTCTTATTGACGATAAAACTTAGCCAATCAGCGCACGAGAATTCATATATAAGTGTAAAAAAGATCCTCGCAGTTATTAAAGCAACTTATGCAGTTGCGAAAAGAAAGCCTGAAAAAATCAGGCTTGCCGGTATTCGAACCCTAACCTCTGTGATACCGGTGCAGCGCTCTAACCAATTGAGCTAACAAGTCAACTGGGAGCTGGTCATTAAATTGGTTCGTAATATACCCGGGAAAGTTGAAGATGAAATTATGAATATATGAAACTCATATATTTGAACTGCGGAATGTTATTGTTATTGTTATTGTTATGTTATTGTTATGTTATTGTTATTATGTTATTCACCGGCCGGGAGGTCCGTATAGGGAAAAACTGGACCGTACTCAAGACCTCGGGCACAGTTTTTCCCTATACGGACCGACCTAGGCCGGTGAATAACGTGTTTATTTTTTTCTGCTTTTTTGGAGGTGGAAAGAGGTGTAATTGGTTTGAAAGTTGTTTGTAAACAGTCTTTCTATGCTCGCTAGTTCCCACAATCAAAGTTAAATGTAGTTAAAATTATTAAGCTTATGAGAAAGAGCCGCTAGCAAACCGTAGGGATGAAGGATAGACTAACAAGAAACCAGAACTTGAAATAATTATATCATAAAACAATAAGCGTTAAGAACAAACCCCAACGTCTCATAGCAAGAATAAACAAATAATCTTGTCTTATTCAAAACGAAATCACACGTTTAAATTTGGTTTTCAGTACCGAAAGATCTTTATTTAACAAGTAAGACTTTTAGTGAAAACTAAGGCTTACGCTCCGCAAACTCCGCTGCATATCTTAGTATTTTAAACATTTTTGTTCGTTCTTGGTCAAGATTTTCGCAAATCGACACTTTGAGAAAAGTAACTGTAAAAACTTGTTGACATGCAGCAGTTCTTGTCGAAGACACAGCGATGCGAGGTTTTTTGTTTGACTATTTTAGCTAACAATCATCAATAATCATATTGTCTTGAATGAAGCTAAGTGGGACAAGATTAGAAAAGAGATCTCCAAGGAAAATAGCGAAATTTTAAACGAGAAACGGAGGTCAAAAAACGAACTTGCAGTTAACCCGTGTTAAGGACGTTCGCGCGAAAAACTTCTACAATACAGATTTTTTTCATACTTTGGCTACAGTCATATAATGAGTTACCTATGTCAGAAATGCAAAAAAATTGGGGGGTCACCGACTTCGTTTTCAAAGTAAAGCGCGTGGAAAACTACCCCAATTTTGACAAATCGGCCCTCGCAACTGGACATGGCCTCAGTGCTTGTTAGTTGAAAAATAATTAAAATGATTCGCTGTAGACCCACTTTCTTAGTCAAATTTTATTTAAGTGGGTCTCTCAAGTAAACAATGTGAGCTGGTGTCATCCTTTTAGTTAAACTCGTCCTCTAAGATGGACTTTTGCGAACACCGTGCAGCTACAATAATAGCATAATTCGATGATGCGAGGGCAGAAAAGTTGAAAAAAAATAAAACTTCCACAATACAGATTTTCTTTAATTTTTCTCAAAACGTAGATAATTGACGGAGAAAGTGATTTATCAAAAGAAAATATGGGGTCACCGAACATTTAAGAGAGTTAAAACCGTGCATAGATACTAAAGTGCCCACTTGCGCTATATATCTCCACATTTCTCCAACAGCGCGCGCGCTCAGTGCATAACGTAGCAGTGAATTGCGTGCGCAGTAAGGATGCGCAGAAACAATTAGCGCGAACGTCCTTAAATCAAATGGCGTGTCAATAAGAAAACTACAACTCGAAAAAAGCAAGCCAGCAAAATTTTCTCCGCAAAAACACAGGAATACTCGCGTTTATCGGCGAATAAACAGGCCTTTTATTGCATTGCTGATATTTCCTTTCACTTTACAACGGTTAGTAAGAGAAAATTTCCATTTTAAGGAGGCTCGAAAGGGTTTTTAGCCGCGCGCTCGCGGGTAGCCTGCACACGACATAGCAAGAACGCACCCGTCAGCTGAGTGAATCCAAATTTCTTAACAAATTTCTGTTATAAGCCGCGCGCGCAAAATCCCGGAAGTCAAATGGCGCGTAAAATCGCGAAAACCGGAAATAAAACTTGCACTAAACATTTGTTGTTATCTCAAAATTTTGCTCGGTGACCCATCCTGATGTTTTGCATGCATGTAACACTAAGTGTGCCAATTCAAATAGAAGCTTTTGGAAGAAAGTTATTCAGTGGAATTCTTTTTAATTCATAAAATGGCCTTTTCAAATGTACCTTAAGGTGGCTCCCTATAGTTTTATGACCGCGCGCGCTGATGATACGAGTTGTAGTAATCTGAGCGCGCTCACATGAAATCGTAGGTTTTTCCTGATATTTTATGACGTCAATAGGGCCAAAACAAGTAAAGTTAAAAGTGAATTTTCTCGCGTTTCCTTCGGTGGATTTTTTTTTAATTTTGCAATTTTGAGATACTAACACTACCTTTCACATATTATTTTTTGGAAAAATTCTGTAAGAGCAATTCAGTTTAATGGTTAAAAATAATAAATCATGTGATATCGGTGAATCCGTCTGAACGGCCCATATTTTTCCCCTGCAAAATGTTAGTCGAAATCATTTTCACAAAATAGGAAAGTTTAAAAAAAATTCACAGAGGGAAATTCAAAATATTTAAGAAAAAGACGAATTAATCGAAAATATCGGTCATTCTTTAGATGTTTTGTTGCCATGACAACGGCCTATGCCTGAGAAGCAAAAACTGAAAAATAAGGGTTATTATATTGGTAACCTTTTAAAATTCAGCAACAAAGATTGCAAGACAACAGAACTAGGGTTTCTTTTGTAAGTCTTGTCAGTTCGTATAGTTACTTTTGTAGAAACTCTAGGGAGCCGCCAAAAGTTCTATTGAATAACCTGGAACTTTTTGCCATACCGTCAGAGAAGTTAAAGAATTTAGGGAGCTTTCTAAAAACGCAATAAAAAGGGTAGGTCGCCGACTTAGTTTTTCGGATAATTGAGGAAAACTGAAATTTGAGAGTTCTTTTAGTGGACTTTTAGGGTTGTCATGGCAACGGCTATGACGTCACAACTAGCCTTAAAGTATTGCCCGACAAAAGATTTGTCAAGATATTCATAGATTGCCTACATGCTCAGAAATACTTCCTTGTGATCTTTCCTCGTTTCAAAAGGTTTATAACATTTAAAAACCCTTTCGAAACACCTTAAGAAGAAAAATGCAGCGTTTCGTTGTGCGGGAGTAAAATGATTTCACTTCAAGTTTTCCCACGGATTGGAGCGGTCTGTACGAGGGGTCCGGATGGGAAAATCGGGACCGCTGGAGCGCGCGTCATTAGCCAAACAGATTCAAGGATTTAGGATTCCTGACCGCTGAGATGCTTCAGAAGAAAAATAAGCTCAGTTATTGTAAAATATAAATTTGCATTCACTCAACTGACGCGTGCATTCTAGCTATGTCGTGTGTACGTTACGCGCGCGCGCGGCTAAAAACCCTTTCGAGCCTCCTTAAATTCCCTGATAAAATGCACATTACATCAACTAAATAAAATCCTCGTAAATTTCTACTTTAAACCACGTTATCATATCTAAAAACTCTTCAAAAAGACAAAATAAAATAAATGAAAGAATCTAGAAAGAACCAAAACAACTGTGGAAATCAAAAAATGTAAGTTTACAGATGGTGTTTAAATCAGTCAACAGAGTCCAGTAAATGCAATACCTCTGGAAGCGAGTTATCTTCGGTGCAGCGCTGTAACCGGGTATTGACTCAGTTCCTACCGGAGGGACGCAAAGCCGAGTGAACTGCTCGTTGATCTATCAATTGATTCGGACAAAGCTAAATGTTTCCTTTTGTAAACATCTTTCTGCAAAACTGTTGCCAACGACTTAAGTTTTAGTGAATACAGCCTTAAGCAGCAGGACGATAAATTTGCCTACACATACGTAGCCTGAAGCCACGTCCGACCTTTCGTGGTCTCGCTGAGTTATCCCACTCCAGGATGTCTGAGGGACGCCCAGAAAATTCCGCGGCTCACCGAAAAACGATGACATCTTGACTCTGGGTGCTTCAGTTCGTGTCCTCTTGGTTGCGTCAATTGATTCAAATATTTCCTAAGTCTAGGTTACAAAATTAGTTCAACGTGTTTGTTGTTTCCGAGTCTCAAACTCGCGTCTTACTTTTATCACTACTCTTTGAACTTTTCCTCTCCCCCATTTCCTCTCAAAGACCGATTATCATAATGGCGCTTAGTCCGCCATCCAGCTTTCTCGAGGAAATAAAAAGAACATTAAGAGTTTCTTCTTATTTTCTAACTTTTTCTTTTTTGTTGAAATGCCGGTCACCTAACAGCAAACCAAACTCACTGTTGATTTTCCGCCGATTTTATGGCACGGAAAGGGCAAGTTGTACTGATTTTATTTTTACAAAAACTAATTTAGTCAGTCTCAGTGTTTTTAGCCGTTGCCTATCCTTCCTCTTTTTGTTTGTTTTGTCGGGGTCCTTTAATATTTTGACAAATTTACTGCTTCATTAAATGTTCTGCGATGAGCCTAACGCGTCTCCCCACAGCTCAGTGGTTAGAGCCCCGATACGCTTCTGGGGGAAGTCATTTGTTAAACTCTCACCATCGAGTCCTCATTTTTGAAACAAACTGAACACTGCTTCATTTCGTTATAATTTAATGCATTTAACTTTTGAGTGGATTTCAAATGAGTGAGGTTTTCAAATGAGTAATAGGCCAGCCACAACAGACCGATCCAAACAACACGATGAAAATAAAATGAACCAAACAGAAACCTGAAAAGCAAACTCATCAATGAACTAGCGTCAAGCACGGGAAAACGATTGATCTTGGTTTTAGGTTAACTGGCTGAGAAAATGTCGCGACCGTTTTTGTCCAATCACAAAGCACAGTAAAGCAAAACAAAAAAATACGAATTTCTCCAGACACTTAATGAAAATCGCTCTATCAAGTTTGTCTATTCGCGTGACCCAGCCAGCGTATCCATTCAAATCTAATCAGAAAGCATACAACTCACTGTCACTCATCAAGTTAAGTATATATTTGTTTTGAGGTTTAAATTTACAAGGGTGAACTAACTACACAAGGAACTGATATACTTTTCCAACCAGATAGATTGAGGGAATCAAGAAAATCTAGGAGATATGTACTTTTCAGCGATCTTTTGAACGTTTCTCATGATAACATCGTTGAAGAAATGTCAGCCTTGTGGAGTCAAAATGGAAAACAGATATTTTGAGCAGAGTTAAGCCGATTAACGGTGCCTTGTAAATGGCATATTATAAGTAATACTCAATACAAAGAATTCATTCGTTCGTGTCGGAATTTTGGCTGTAATTGCAGTGGGTGTTGACGCTCAAATCTTCTCTTGAAGATTTTGTGTTGAGATAGAGAATATTCGCTGAGTATGAAGCTCACTTGGTGTTCTTATTGTAGTCAAGACTATACTAGGAGTGTCAAATTCTTGCAAAATTTCGACGTAAAAGCAATTTACCTGGTTTTCCTTTTTCTACTTTGTGGCCGTTTTATATCACGCGATATTTGGTCGTTTTCGCCGAGAGGCAGTCTACTGCAAGGATGTCGTTGGCGTGATTTCCAACGCCCATACCATCGGTTTCGTACACTGAACTGAACACTATTTCATAGGCAACCGGAGATCACTTGAGAAGTTCCTTTTAAGATTAAAAACTAATGTATTTTTTAATAATAGAGGTGATTAAACTGTTTCAAGTCGCGTTGTTATTGGTGACCGGAAACAAATATCATTGTAACTTGAGAGATTTTAAGAGGCGTGGAAAGGCGCGGAAATTCCAGACAAGTTGAAACGTCTGAAAAGCAGAACAAACACTCAAATAAAAGCTTCGCTACTAACGCAACTCTTCCGAATCGATTAATGGCCGATTTTATACGGTTCATAAAAATCGTGGCGATGGTTCTTGTTTAATATTACTAGATTTTTAATTCCATGCACTGTTACTGAAATCGTTCATTTTACAGAGAAGCAATTGCGCCTAGTGAAACCAAAACTGTCTGTGAAAGGTAAGCTACTTGCATTCTTTATTGTGCCATGTTTGAGTATTGCTTTCCTTAGGAGTATTTTGAACATTTCCATTCATTCAGTGACAAAGTGCTTTAGATGCAATAGTGACTTTCTACAAAGGAAGGTCGAAGGAAGTCTTGAAATGAGCCGAAGCGTGAACCGGCAATGTTTTTGAAATAGTGAACTTTTTCGTTCTGTAAAAAAGGTATATAATCTTTTAAATGTAAAAATATTGACAATTTTTAAATTATTTCATATTCTAGTTTTATTCTTGTGATTTTAGTTTCCTCACAATGATTCTGCCCGAGATTTGTCAGTAGTAGCCGATGCTCACAAATCTCCTAGTTGTTGACATGTAGTTGTCTCCTAGTTGTTGGCTGGACTTATCTCCTCGACAATATTATATGTAAATCACTCTTGACCCAGACTGTATTACTTTTAATTAAGTTCAACTGACCTCAAATTCGTTTATTTTTAACGTTTGTTGACAATATATGACTCAATATTATCCAACCAATGACAAGAACGTTCCCATGAAAATACAAACTCACTTCTCAAGTTTGGGAAGAATTTCTGTCGAATTTATGTATTAGCTAGCCTTCTTAGCTTGACTACTAGCTTCTTGCATTTTATGAGTCCGTTTAAGTTTTCTTTACAATACATTAGGGTAATTAATATATTACTCTACAAGAGGGCTTTTTAGTAATTTTTATTTGCCCAAGATATTATCAATAGGTTACAATATTGTAGTTTAAATGTAGAGAAGATCCTCGCAGTTATTAACGCAACTTATGCAGTTGCGAAAAGAAAGCCTGAAAAAATCAGGCTTGCTGGGATTCGAACCCTGGCAAGTATGATTAGGAGCATGAGCTCTCAACAAACCCTACTGGGCTTGCAAGAAGAGCCAGTGTTACATCATCCTAAATTGAATTTTCTTCACAATAGGAATATTTAAACAACAAAACGTGGCCCATACGGTACGAAAAGTTCCAGCATTTGGAACACTTTTGAGCCAAAATCAGTGATGACAAATTATTCGCGTTTTCAACATGACAAGAGTGAAACTCTCGTATAAGAGATCAAGTGCCAAATTAAGCATGCATTTGTGACGGCGGCTCTCCCCAAACAAGTCAGTTAAAATGGCCGAAACAGTAGTGAAAATGACTAAGAAGCAAAAATAAAACTTAAAACAAGAAGAGATTTAGCCAAATTTTACAGCGTTTTATATACTCTTTATGCTGCCTTAAAAAGTATGAGAATATACTTTCGCTAAGTCTTCTTTTCTCAAGATTGAGTAACTGGTAAGTAAAATGACGTATTTCCAGTTGATCATTGAGATAACATCACTGAAAATCGAAAATTGATTTATCATTTCCTCAAAGCAACAACAAAATACAGTTCGTTCTCTAATCAATAGACAAGTTTCACTTCATCTTCAAGACAAGACTTTCCCCATTGTATCTGAAGTTAGGATGTTTTTGAATAAGTGCATCTAAGACAGTCCACGGTGCCAAGTCCAAACTACCGACTCGGTCTTTGAGCGCCACTATTTCGGCGACGTATGCCCCAAATATGCTACAAAATGCATTGTTTTTTTCTAGGCCTAAATTCTTGGCAATTATTTCGGCCAGTGCTTTGTGTACGGGTCTAACCATCGTTCCTCTTAGACAACTATTTCGTCAAGGGAATCGGATCCCGCAATATACATGTGTGTCGTGTGAAACAGTGTTATAGCCGGTACTAGTAAAGTTGACTTTCATTGTGATAGGCATGGAAATCCCCTGGCCCCAGTTCTACTAGTAATGACCTCCGGACAGCATTACGAAAAATTTCAGCTGAATAGCTCCAATTTCGGATCCGCACAACAAGAAAGAACTGCTCAATTTAGCTTTCACTTGAATGCTCATCTCACTTTAGGATTTCACTTGGACTTGACAAAAAGAACCACCTTAGTTGTACAACATGATAAGCAGTTCCACAGGAAAGTACTGTTCAATTGCTTCTATTTAAATGATCATATTTGAAGGATTTCAACGATCGAAATGCGGGCGGAAAGTTAAACCCGTAATGTACATTTAACATAACTAAGATTAGTTGAGAACTATTCAACAATTAACTTCAATATTGTCATGCAATTGAAGCAGTTGCAAAAAAAACAAAAGCGTACTGTTCATGAGCTGGATTCGAGTCCATGGGCTTTGTGATACCGGTGAGAGGACTCGGAACGAGTGTAAATATTGGTAACCTTGCCAACTGTGAAAGCGTTCATTGAGGGCAAATAAATATCGAAAATACATGGACAGTTGTACTGATTGGTTAGGCAGGCTGTAAAATTATAAGGCTATGCATGAACATTTCCGACGTTTATAGGTCCACCATTTTCAGCCAGAATCTCTCAACCTTATTGTAAACTTTTTAAGGAAATCGATAAAACATGCTCTTCACCAGGCCTCTTACATTCTTGCAGTTGTTTTATTCGACACCCAGTTTTCCTCATTCTTTCATCCTTAGTTCATTTCAGTATTTCTTTAATTTTCATACACATAATCACACTCAACCAATCGTTTAAAAGCCGACAAAACAACATCATTTTTGCAATTTATGAATAGAATCAATTAACTCGATAAGGGTCCAGCCGACTTGATTCTTTAAATTTCCGATAATCTCGCGTTAAATTTTCCTTTCCTCATAACGACGTAAATGGTTATAATTCGGCAAGCTTTCATGTCAAAATTTAAAAGAATTATGGTTTTTCCGGTTTAAAAGAATCAGTTAGTGCTCAAATATTAATTTAAATGATAGTTAAGAATTGTCAACGAACGGATCTGTAAAAGCAACGTTAAGATTTTTATGTCAAGCGTCCTCTGTATTAAAAGCGGGTGATAGGCTTCTGTTAAAAGATTAAATACGATAACAATTTCTTGAACAACTTTATGAAGTAAACTGAGCTGCAAAAGTCACACAGCACAAGATTCTATGAGGGTAATGTATGAGTAAATATATGTGTTTAAATATGTTCAATACTCAAATCATCAGGAAAATATTCAGCAGTTATTTTTCCCGTATAAGTTGCCCCTTTCAGCTTTTTATGTGCTTTTTTTCGCCAGTGCAATGCTTTTGAGCAATGATCCAAATATTTCTAGCCAATCAGCATTAAGAGGTTGAGTGAGTGAGTGAGTGAGTGCCGGAGTAAGTGAGTGAGTGAGTAATTTTAGTCCTTCGCAAAACAAGGTCAGTAAAATGCTCGGACTAATAGTCGTTTGAACATGTTTCTTTGGACATTTTTCAGTTGCTATGTTTACGTTAGATGGTGTAAAGTAGCCACCACTTTAAATACGGTATGTCCTTTTCTATGGTTAGTAAACCAATGTGACCGCCCTATGTCTTCACCACAATCGTTTGTCAAGAGAACTGAGGCTTTTTTGTTGTTCTTTTTCTCTCCGAACAACACCCAGTTTTAGGCAAAAAGTGCCAATAAAATGTCAACGTTATTCTTGTTGCTTTTGTCTTCGTATGATGGTGGAAAAAATGCTAGCATATTGTACAAAAGCTTAAATTTCTCAGCTCACGATACGAATGTTTTTCTTAGCTGTAAATTAAAAAGAAACTAACTCTATTCTCAGCTAACAGTACGTGAACTGCTCTCGGCTAGCAATTTAAAGGACTGTCTAGTTGATTTTTTAAAATGAAATGGGACGTGATTTAGGAAATAATAAAAAGGGGGGGGGATAAAAAAATTTTCATACACATCGAGGCCAGCACATGAGAACATTTCGAGTTGACGGAACACTGCTGTTCTTATTTATTAACATCAAATGCGGCTTTTAGAACTGTAATCTCACATTGTATTATACAATTTAGAAATCCCGACTTTTTTCTTCTCACACATTACTAAAAAAACTCTGAGGACAAACATAACACCGATCTACAAACTAACAGACGCATTTTATGGATTATTGGAAACTTATCAACAAGATAATACAATAAAACTGTTACAAAAAGGGGACATTTGCATATGACCAGTATATCCCCCTAAACCCATGCAGACCCTCTCTTCTTTGATATACTTTAATCAGTGGATCCTATATCCTGTCGGATCTCTGTTAAAAGCACAGGTGTACCTCTTAATGGACGCAATGCACGAATTTTGAACACTGGTCTTAAATAAAGCTGCGGAAATTATTTGGCACGGTCAAAGGCGCCAACGTTATTCATGAAATAACTCTTGATAACAATAACGGGTAATTTTGTTTCTGCAAATGCAGGCAATTTGGCATGTTCTCCTCAAGCAGATAATTCAGCTTTTAACGTTTGATTGTTCATTTATTCCACAGAAAATATGTTTATATAAGCTGTAGCAAAACACACAACAACGGGTGCACGTACATGCAAGCGTGCATACACGCAATCGATTCATGAGATCACCTGCATGAATATACATGTACAGCTGTACATCTTAATATCCGTGCGGATATTTTTCGAGTTGTGTGGCCGCTCGTATTATCGGTGGGACACCGAATAAAGTACTTATAACTTTATTTCGTCTTCTCAGTGATCATTTAGCTTGAATCCAAAGCTCAGTTATAAACTAGTCTATTGAGGACACTTTTGTGTGTTATCTTGTCCTCATATAGCAAAAAGTCGCAATAGTGGAATACTGTTATGATCAATGCACGCATGCACTACCAAACTAAAGTGATATAACTCGCATTGGAGATAATTTTAAAGTTTGGTTAACCGTCATTCATAGAACACGGCTGAAGCTCTAAAACATGATCAAAACCTGCATTATCTTAAACAAAAATGCCAGATAACACCACTATTTTAAATATATTATTCTTATGTTAATCCGAGGGCTGTTCTAGAAACTACAACAAGCAAAACGAAGAAAGCCGAGAGTGACCCTTTTTAAGAATTAAAATGTTCATGGTTATCTAGAAGTAATGTCTGGACTAAGGCTGATCGATGAAAGATAAATCCACAGATTATTTTATGAGAATTAATGAAAGTGTTTCTTATCTCTTAGTTTAAGGGCAATTTTTTTCAAGATACTTATTGTCGGTTGCCACAGTGATTCTACGCTCCCCTGCAAAAAAGAGCCAAGAAATCCCCGGAATTCCGCGGAAAAATTCCTGGCTTTCCACGCTTTTTTGCACATAAGGAAAAGCCAGGAAAGCCAGGAGTCTCTTGGCTTTCCAGGAAAGCGCGGAGACTCTTGGCTTTCCACGCTTTCCAGGATTTCCTGGAAAGCGTGGAAAGCCAAGACTCTCCGCACTTTCCGGGCTTTCCAAGATTCCCCTGTCTCCTGGAAAGCCAGGAATGTTACTCCCAAAAGCCTGGGAAAGCCTGGAAAGCCAGGAAGAAATGCTCCACGCTTTCCTGACTTTCCCCTATGTGCAAAAAAGCGCGGAAAGCCAGGAATGATTCCCAGCTTTCCAGGATTCCGCGGTTTCTTGGAAAGCATGGGATACCAACCTGAAAAGCCTGGAAAAGCATGGAAAGCCAGGAATAAATATTCCACGCTTTCCTGGCTTTTCCCTATGTGCAAAAAAGCGCGGAAAGCCAGGAATGATTCCCAGCTTTCCGGGCTTTCCAGGACTCCACGGTTTCTTGGAAAGCATGGAATACCAACCCGAAAAGTCTGGAAAAGCGTGGGGAGCCAGGAATAAATATTCCACACTTTCCTGGCTTTTCCTTATGTTTAAAAAAGCGTGAAAAGCCTGGAATCGACTCCCAGCTTTCCAGGCTTCCACGGTTTCTTGGAAAGC
The DNA here is from genome assembly GCA_964030785.1 of Siderastrea siderea. Lineage (NCBI taxonomy): Eukaryota > Metazoa > Cnidaria > Anthozoa > Scleractinia > Rhizangiidae > Siderastrea > Siderastrea siderea. The sequence goes on from OZ034972.1 coordinate 164,583, forward strand.
GCAGAATTCTACACCCGAAAAGCCTGGAAAGCCAGGAAAAAATATTTCATACTTTCCTGGCTTTTCCCTGAATGCGAGAAACAGAAATTTTTAGCACACATACCCCAAAGGCCTGGAAAATAGGGCTTTCCAGGTCTTTGTGGTTTTCTAATGCTTAAATAGAATGAAATATTTTGGCCTTGCGTACATTTGCACATAAAATATAGTGATAAATGATTGATTTCCTGGAAAGATTTTTCTCTCAGGGTTTCCCAAGAATTTAAGCTCAAACAGCTTTGTTTGCAGTGAATGAAAACAAAACAACAATTAAACTAAAAACTTTGTAGAAAAATTCAAGTGTAATATGTACTTTGTCTTGATTTACAATGAAAGATGTTTTCACAAATAAATTACATAAGGTAATGAATCAAGATTTGACTATATAAGTGTGCACAAACTATTATTTTCTCCAGAAGAGCAATAAATTCATTTCACTGTGAAAACAAAGTGTTTTGATGTTCCACTTCAGTCATTGTGATAAATACATATTGCACATGATGGACTAACAGTTAAATGTAAAATTTCAAGAAAAGAGTAATGTTTGTTGCATCAGTTCAAGTATGAAGGTGAAAACTGAAAAAAAATGAGTTTGGCTTACTCTAATACCGACACATGATTTGCAGTGAGTGTCAAAGCTCTCAAGGTTATCTCTCGTTTATTGGACCTTAATATTATATATTTCTTGTTTTCTGTCATACCATGATGCAGGTTGTCAGAATTCAAATATGTGAATGATCATATGCATTGCATGTTTTGTCCCAAACTAAGGTCATGTTTTTGCGTGATTTACCGTATTTACTCGAATAAGCTTCGCCCCCGAACAAGCGCCGCCCTCGAATAAGCGCCGTATTTGCGACAAAAAAGTTAGTAAGTTCAAGTAGTCTGTTTTCAGCGTTTTTTCTTTGCCACGTCCAATTTTTGAATAAGCGCCGCCCTCAAATAAGAGCCGCCCTTGAATAAGCACAGCATTTGAGGCGCGAAAAATTTAATAAGCGCCCCGGCGCTTGTTCGAGTAAATATGGTATGTGTATGCTTGATGCAATCGTGTACACAGTGACATACATACAACCCAAGCAATTCTCTCAACTTGGTGAATCATTTTGATGAACTAATAATTATAACAGTTTGATATATAATATTAAAACTAATATATGCTGCCTACCGCTTTCTTGTAACTTAAGTTTCTGGTTTCATTATGAAGCCTGATGACCATTCTGTTCTCCGTGGCTCTCTACTCTTGGAATTATAGAGAAATACATATGTATTTACTTCTGCAGTCTTCTGATCATCACACTCTTTGATAGATGAACTGGACTGAATTAAAGCTACCAATGAGCACTTGCACAATCCCATGCCCAGCATGACAGTGATCTTTTCTTTTCAAACATGAATCCTGGAATGTTGAAGAAGAAAATTAATGATTTTCATTAAATTCAACCAAGATTCAACTTGATTTGTCATGTACATGGGAATTAAACAATGAATCCTGATTATAGTGATGTGGCCATGGCCTCTCAACAGCTAGCTTAATTGGGGAGAACTGTAGGTGATAAACTATTAAAAGAATATTAAAGCAAAGAGAAGGGCAGTCAAAATTGTATTTGAAACCCAGCTGAGTCTGAGGGAGAACAGAAGTTACTGTAATTTTTAAACACAAAGCCAAAAAGGGCTTTCTTTGATAACTGCAGCCTTTTGGGAGCTGGTTAGGTTTTGACCCTCGGGTACAACACCATTTATCACAGTCATACTGCTAAGGGAACTAACAGTGTTTTAATCCCTAGCTTATTCGGTGCTTTCCTTATGACAAGCCAGCATCATTGACACACTAATATTTTAAAACCAAAAAGAGAAAGGCAGCCAAAATTGTATTTGAAACCCAGGGTCTGAGGGAGAACAGAAGGTGCTGTAACTTTTAAACACAGAGCCAAACAGGGCCTTTTTAAAAACAGCCTTTTTGGGAGCTGATGAGGTTTTCACCCTCAGGTACAACACCAATTATCACTGAGAGTCATACTGCTAAAGCAGACTGGGAACTAACAATGTTTTATCCCTTTCACTCCCAGAGTCAGTTATGGACACATTTAAAGTGGTTCTAACTTTTGAGTCTGAGGATGAAATCGTATGGTTTGACCATTCAAATGAAACCTCTTTAGCAGTACTTTAACATAGTGCTATATCAGGAAATTCTGACTTGTCTTGAACTGCTTGAATTCTCATTCTGGGCACTCCTGGGAGTAAAAGGGTAAACTAGTTCAAAGCTATATAAAGAGAAATGTAAAGCCATACGTCAAAAAACAGGAATCAAATAAATGAGTTCTAAGATGATTGCTTCTTGCACTGGCCATCATCATACATACAGTTTCTGGTACTGTCGCTTAGAATATTATTAAAACTGAACATAGAACACAGAACTCACCATTTGCTAAGCTTGAAAATTGTTGCATGGTGTCTGAGAACACATTATTTGGTCTCTGTCACTGTGGTAGACCACCCAAAAGAAATCAGACAAACAAGTTAGAACAAACTGGGACTTCAACATTCCTGGCTGCAAGAGCTGATTAATTTCTTAGTAACAAAATTGTGTATTATGAATGAAGAATCAGTTCAGGTGTAGAACAAGCTACTCAATTTTCTACGAACGGTTCGATCATTGAAAAAGGTTGGTTGGTCGGTCAGAATGGATGTAACAAGCCCTAGCTTATTCGGTGTTTTCCTTATATGACAAGCCAGCATCATTGACACACTAATATTTTAAAACCAAAAAGAGAAAGGCAGCCAAAATTGTATTTGAAACCCAGGGTCTGAGGGAGAACAGAAGGTGCTGTAATTTTTAAACACAGAGCCAAACAGGGCCTTTTTAAAAACAGCCTTTTTGGGAGCTGATGAGGTTTTCACCCTCAGGTACAACACCAATTATCACAGTCATGCTGCTAAAGCAGAGGGAACTAACAATGTTTTATCCCTTTCACTCCCAGAGTCAGTTATGGACACATTTAAAGTGGTTCTAACTTTTGAGTCTGAGGATGAAATCGTATGGTTTGACCATTCAAATGAAACCTCTTTAGCAGTACTTTAACATAGTGCTATATCAGGAAATTCTGACTTGTCTTGAACTGCTTGAATTCTCATTCTGGGCACTCCTGGGAGTAAAAGGGTAAACTAGTTCAAAGCTATATAAAGAGAAATGTAAAGCCATACGTCAAAAAACAGGAATCAAATAAATGAGTTCTAAGATGATTGCTTCTTGCACTGGCCATCATCATACATTCAGTTTCTGGTACTGTCGCTTAGAATATTATTAAAACTGAACATAGAACACAGAACTCACCATTTGCTAAGCTTGAAAGTTGTTGCATGGTGTCTGAGAACACATTATTTGGTCTCTGTCACTGTGGTACACCACCCAAAAGAAATCAGACAAACAAGTTAGAACAAACTGGGACTTCAACATTCCTGGCTGCAAGGGCTGATTAATTTCTTACTAACAAAATTGTGTATTATGAATGAAGAATCAGTTCAGGTGTAGAACAAGCTACTCAATTTTCTACGAACAATTCGATCATTGAAAAAGGGTTGGTTGGTCGGTCAGAATGGATGTAACAAGTCCTAGCTTATTCGGTGCTTTCCTTATGACAAGCCAGCATCATTGACACACTAATATTTTAAAACCAAAAAGAGAAAGGCAGCCAAAATTGTATTTGAAACCCAGGGTCTGAGGGAGAACAGAAGGTGCTGTAATTTTTAAACACAGAGCCAAACAGGGCCTTTTTAAAAACAGCCTTTTTGGGAGCTGATGAGGTTTTCACCCTCAGGTACAACACCAATTATCACAGTCATACTGTTAAAGCAGACTGGGAACTAACAATGTTTTATCCCTTTCACTCCCAGAGTCAGTTATGGACACATTTAAAGTGGTTCTAACTTTTGAGTCTGAGGATGAAATCGTATGGTTTGACCATTCAAATGAAACCTCTTTAGCAGTACTTTAACATAGTGCTATATCAGGAAATTCTGACTTGTCTTGAACTGCTTGAATTCTCATTCTGGGCACTCCTGGGAGTAAAAGGGTAAACTAGTTCAAAGCTATATAAAGAGAAATGTAAAGCCATACGTCAAAAAACAGGAATCAAATAAATGAGTTCTAAGATGATTGCTTCTTGCACTGGCCATCATCATACATACAGCTTCTGGTACTGTCGCTTAGAGTATTATTAAAACTGAACATAGAACACAGAACTTACCATTTGCAAAGCTTGAAAATTGTTGCATGGTGTCTGAGAACACATTATTTGGTCTCTGTCACTGTGGTACACCACCCAAAAGAAATCAGACAAACAAGTTAGAACAAACTGGGACTTCAACATTCCTGGCTGCAAGAGCTGATTAATTTCTTAGTAACAAAATTGTGTATTATGAATGAAGAATCAGTTCAGGTGTAGAACAAGCTACTCAATTTTCTACGAATGATTCGATCATTGAAAAAGGTTGGTTGGTCGGTCAGAATGGATGTAACAAGCCCTAGCTTATTCGGTGCTTTCCTTATGACAAGCCAGCATCATTGACACACTAATATTTTAAAACCAAAAAGAGAAAGGCAGCCAAAATTGTATTTGAAACCCAGGGTCTGAGGGAGAACAGAAGGTGCTGTAATTTTTAAACACAGAGCCAAACAGGGCCTTTTTAAAAACAGCCTTTTTGGGAGCTGATGAGGTTTTCACACTCAGGTACAACACCAATTATCACAGTCGTGCTGCTAAAGCAGAGGGAACTAACAATGTTTTATCCCTTTCACTCCCAGAGTCAGTTATGGACATATTTAAAGTGGTTCTAACTTTTGAGTCTGAGGATGAAATCGTATGGTTTGACCATTCAAATGAAACCTCTTTAGCAGTACTTTAACATAGTGCTATATCAGGAAATTCTGACTTGTCTTGAACTGCTTGAATTCTCATTCTGGGCACTCCTGGGAGTAAAGGGGTAAACTAGTTCAAAGCTATATAAAGAGAAATGTAAAGCCATACGTCAAAAAACAGGAATCAAATAAATGAGTTCTAAGATGATTGCTTCTTGCACTGGCCATCATCATACATACAGTTTCTGGTACTGTCGCTTAGAATATTATTAAAACTGAACATAGAACACAGAACTCACCATTTGCTAAGCTTGAAAATTGTTGCATGGTGTCTGAGAACACATTATTTGGTCTCTGTCACTGTGGTACACCACCCAAAAGAAATCAGACAAACAAGTTAGAACAAACTGGGACTTCAACATTCCTGGCTGCAAGGGCTGATTAATTTCTTACTAACAAAATTGTGTATTATGAATGAAGAATCAGTTCAGGTGTAGAAGAAGCTACTCAATTTTCTACGAACGATTCGATCATTGAAAAAGGTTGGTTGGTCGGTCAGAATGGATGTAACAAGCCCTAGCTTATTCGGTGCTTTCCTTATGACAAGCCAGCATCATTGACACACTAATATTTTAAAACCAAAAAGAGAAAGGCAGCCAAAATTGTATTTGAAACCCAGGGTCTGAGGGAGAACAGAAGGTGCTGTAACTTTTAAACACAGAGCCAAACAGGGCCTTTTTAAAAACAGCCTTTTTGGGAGCTGATGAGGTTTTCACCCTCAGGTACAACACCAATTATCACAGTCATGCTGCTAAAGCAGAGGGAACTAACAATGTTTTATCCCTTTCACTCCCAGAGTCAGTTATGGACACATTTAAAGTGGTTCTAACTTTTGAGTCTGAGGATGAAATCGTATGGTTTGACCATTCAAATGAAACCTCTTTAGCAGTACTTTAACATAGTGCTATATCAGGAAATTCTGACTTGTCTTGAACTGCTTGAATTCTCATTCTGGGCACTCCTGGGAGTAAAAGGGTAAACTAGTTCAAAGCTATATATATAAAGAGAAATGTAAAGCCATACGTCAAAAAACAGGAATCAAATAAATGAGTTCTAAGATGATTGCTTCTTGCACTGGCCATCATCATACATACAGTTTCTGGTACTGTCGCTTAGAATATTATTAAAACTGAACATAGAACACAGAACTCACCATTTGCTAAGCTTGAAAATTGTTGCATGGTGTCTGAGAACACATTATTTGGTCTCTGTCACTGTGGTAGACCACCCAAAAGAAATCAGACAAACAAGTTAGAACAAACTGGGACTTCAACATTCCTGGCTGCAAGAGCTGATTTAAAATTTCTTAGTAACAACATTGTGTATTATGAATGAAGAATCAGTTCAGGTGTAGAACAAGTAGAAACAAGCAAAACAAGAGAGATTTAAAGGCATACGTCGAAAAACAGGAATCAAATGGAGTTCTAAGATGATTGCCTTTCTTGGCCTGGTACTGTCGCTTAGAATATTATTAAAACTGAACATAGAACACAGAACTCACCATTTGCAAAGCTTGAAAATTGTTGCATGGTGTCTGAGAACACATTATTTGGTCTCTGTCACTGTGGTACGCCACCCAAAAGAAAGCAGAGAAATAAGTTAGAACAAATTGGGACTTCAACATTCCTTGCTTTAAGAGCTGATTATTTTCTTAGTAAAAAATTGTGTATTATGAATGGATGAATCTGACCGTTGAAAAAGGTTGGAAAACCACCTTCCAATCGCAAATTCGAGTTAAGTACGGATAAATAGTGCATAAACATATCCAAGGATCGGTCAGAATGCATGTAACAAGCCCCAGCTTCATCGTCGGTTTTCTTATGACAAGCTAGTATTATTGACACACTAAAATTTTAAAACCAAAAACGAAGCTCAAAATGGAGTTTTAGGAAGACTTAATGATTAAGCTTATGTTTACCGGCACGTTAGAAAACTCGTTTTCATAAAGTAAGAAGGGACGAGAAATGAAAACCCTGATTAGAAACGCTTGTTTATGGCGCTTTCAATGGTAAATGTCAAAGAGACTTACCTTTGTAATATCCATGTAAGCCTTAGTTTTCTTAAGTCAAAAAGTAGAAAAATTATTCTCCGAAAGGTCTTCCAAACGCGGCGGTATCTTTTCTCTCCCGACTCACTTTGTACGCGTCAGTTCTATCTTGGTTGTGATTGGCCAAAGAGAGGCATCCCCGGCAAGCGGCCAAAACGGCGGGAAACTGGCTACCTCTGCTCCAGTCTCTTTTCGTCCGGGCGTTAAGCAGGCAGCCATTTTGTTTGATGCGGTCAGGATCAGTGGAGGTTTTGAAAAGTTAAAAGCTGATCTTTGGGGATCTTGTGAATTTTTGTTCATCTGAGCAGTGCATAGAACTGGTATCTGCCCTAAAAAGAAGTGATCGTAAGGGACAAACATGAAGGATAAAAAAAATCGTGTCTGACATTGGCTGAGCTTCAGAGCAAGGTGAATATCGAATGCCATCCTGCGTTTTGTAAGTGAACTCGAGCGAACTTCCAGATTATTAAGTGTTTAAAAAACATTGCTGAACCACCCAGTCGACCCAGTACCGTGGTTGTTTTTGAACAAGACAAGTAAGCAACTGGAAAGAACGATACCAAAGGTGAGTACATGTATCAACAGTGTACGTCACAGACACATGTCAGAAACATGTTTTTAACCATTTTGTTTTTCGGTTTTACCTTTCCACGAATCATGAGAGGCTTAAGCCGGATTAGGAAAATAAATACCCACTGTTTAGGTATTTTTTAACCTAAATCTCTGTAGGAGTTACAACAAAAAGCACCCTATGTTAAAAAGCAGATCAGAAACATCAATCTTAAGAGAAAGGTGTCAATCACTACTGGGAGCAACCCTGTGAAAAGCATGTGAAGTACATGTGAAAACCATGTGAATTTTACTTAAGTTTTCACAGGGTTTTCACATGGTTTTTCTCACCTCATTTCACAGAAATGTGAAATACCATGTGAAAGAACCATGTGAAACACCTGTGAAACGGGCTCCGCGTTTTCACTTGGTATTTCACAGGATTAGGTGTGAAAAAGATGTGAAACATCAGTAACCGGATAGGTAACCCTTCCTGTGAAAATTGATGTGAAAATTATTAGTATGTGAAATACCTTGTAAAAAATGACGTGAAAACCAAAGTGGAAGGCTAGGGAAAGCATTAATTTCACCATACAGGTGAAATACCATGTGAAAAAGTATGTGAAAACCCAAGTGGAGAGGAATGCATTCCCATACATGTGAAAAAACCATGTGAAAAAGTATGTAACACTAGAAAAATCCTGTGAAAAAAAAGGGGAACGTTATACTAGCTGCACGTAGCTTAAATAGGTGACATTGAACTTAAGAGCTCTCGGGTATGCATATAAAAACACATGTTTTTTTTTAATCAGTTAATTTTAGCTATGTACCCAAAATGAAAGGCAGGCTAACAGTAAAACAATGTCTTGCTAGCTATAGATCTAGATAGACCTTTTATCAATTATTGAAATATGGGTGACTAACAAAATCTGCATGGATCACATATAGATGTACACTATACCTGTACATGTCTTGCAATCCAATGTACCTGTAGCCTAGCTAAGATAGTGACACTAGTACTAGTCCTGCACAGAGGTCCCCTTGCAAAATGAAGCTAGGAATTCCTAGGAATTTCCTAAGAATTCCTAGGAATTTCTTGGGATTGCTGAGAATAGTTAATATTAGGATCTAAAGCACATCAAACAACAAACAAACTTAAAGCTGATTAAGTATTTATTCCAAAATTTGTAAGGATTCTTCACAATTTTGTCATCCAGGCCACAAAATTCATTGTTTTGATTTAATGAAAATTTTAAACTTCATGCCTGTACTATGAAATCGAAACCTTAAAACCTTTTCTTGTGAATATATTTAAAGTATTAATTCACTACAGTCTCAGCACTATAGAAACTAGCCTGGAGACTACATCTTGTACTGATGCAGTGCAGCTGTGATTAAACTAACATCTCCACAAAGTTCACAAGAGTCTTTGCATGACGTAATGATTACTATGTTTTTCAGATGTATGTACATGACCTACATGTATGTATTGTCCTCTGAAATTCACATCAGGGAATACATTTTCAAGAATTGTCAACACAGTCAGTGACTGGAAGAAAATTTAATTCAACATTGGGAAAATTACAATTTTTTAATTCTGAATTGCTACACCTAGAACTTTTTGCAAATAAAGCTTCATCAGTATTCACAAAGTGAATCAGACGACGTTGTCTTGATTTTTCTTTTTTCTCAGAGACAAGTGACTTAGCTTTAATACTGAGCAGGTTGCTCTTAACTTGACACTGCAGTGCTCTGGCCATGAGTGCCACATCTGTTCTAAAGGCAGCTGATCATGAATTGAATACCTAGTAGAGCAAAACAGAACATTGTGTGATTAAAATCAGTTCTGAGTTATTGTAAGTTGTACTCAGTTAATAGTTCTGTTCTTTCAATTCTCTAGAAAATGATCTCTATTATTGCTTTCAAATCAAGATAATGTAAACTTAAGACATCAGTTATCTAATGTGTCTTTTATAAACTACAGCGATGGAAACACTCTGCAGTGGAAGGCACTGGAGAACATTTTATTTTATGCTTCATTTTAACTTTTCTATAAACTGCACAATTATGCCATAACTGCTTCTTTAGTTACATAAACTCGCAAATTCAGCCTGCCTCAAATATAACTGTCTAGTTACATGTAAGCTTAAATATAGCTTAGAATTCAAGAAGACAGGAGAGAGCATGATCTTCTTAGAGTCGTTAATTTTGAAGCCAATATTTCATTACAAATCATTTTCTTTTAAACTTACCTCCTTCTTAAGAGTAGATATCCAAATTTTGTTGCTTTGAGGCATCCTTTAAGCTTGAAAGAATAGAAATCCAAGCTAGGAAACATGCGTTGAGCATTTGAAACAAACTTGAAATTTATGGCGCCAAAAAATTCAACCGTTTTCTCTGAGCCCGCAATGATAAGGTTGCTGACCAAAGCAGCTCATTCATTACCAGTCTCTCCCAACATTTTCATGATTCCAAAATGGCGGCTGCTCATGGATCCCTTTTTCTTGCTCACTTTAAGGATTGCATTCTGTGAAGAAGTCACTACTGAATCGTTTTTTGGGACCTATGGAGACTTGACAAATTTACCCCTGCAAAAGTTTGAAAACTACAGATTTTAATTGTTAAATTGCTGAGTGACTCACTGCATGAATGTTATAAGACAAATATGCAACCAATCCTGAACAGATATGATCATGTAAGATTAACAAGGTAAAGTAAAACTGGTTATTCTTTGACAAATGATCTTTCCTGTTTTATGGTTAATTCTTGCACAGACCAAGCATAACATTCCAAGAAGAAATTGAAACTACATGTACATGCTTATCTGAAAGTTTGAATTGTTTTATTGTTATTTATTTTTCACAGGGTGTTTCACAGGGTGGAGTGTTTTTGTTTACGATCCATGTTTCACATGCTTTAACATGGCTTTCAAAGACAAAAAAAATCTGAGAATTTCACAGGGTAGAATATTGACATCATTTTTTTTAAATTAAAGAAATTAAAGCGCTTCTCATTTCACAGGGTGTTTCATAGGGGGACATTTTGCTTCTAAGATAAAGAGATGTTTCACAGGCTGTTTTACATGGCTTTTTCACTGCCAAAAATCACGAAAAAATGTTCACACATTTTCTCACACGGTGGAATGAAGCTAAATTTTTGGTAAAAAACCAATTTTTATTTCACAGGATGTTTCACATGGTGTTTCACACCCCCAAAAAAATTCACATGGTTTTCGCATGTACTTCACATGGTTTTTACAGGGTTGCTCCCAATGTCCACTTAATCCAAGCACGTATTTTCGGCTGCATATTCTTCTCACATGTCCTTTGCTTAAGGCCGGATATTAATCTTTCGTGGAAGTTGTTACATGTAGTTAGCATGCAAGGAAATTATTGAACAGTAAAGAACAGGCCAACTAATGTCCTGGTCCATCCATTAAATCCAGGTAAATTTTACTCAAGGAGTTAAAGGGACATTGTAACGGATTGGCATGCGCGAACAACACCCACTTCCGGTCATGCCAATTGACTTCAAAACATTGATCACTCTCTTTTTTGCTCTTTTGGGGGAATCAAATATTCGTTTTCATCCAGAGTTTCTGCATTTTCTACCACAACTGGCACCACTTGTCCACACCATTTTAAATTTGGCACTTCAAACTTGAAAAGTCTGCCTGAATTTTTCAAGGTTCAATTCTAGTAACTGCCACATTTGCTTAGGTGATGTTGTCTCTTTAATGCACTGATCAATTCGAAACTTCAACATATCCCCCTGGGTGACCCCCCAGGCATTTAACAACTTTTGAACATTGGCTCCTCCAAATCCTCCCCCCCCCCCCGACCGGGACTAAAATGGTGTTCAAATGCCCCCCTTAAGTGCCAGGTTTGATTGTCAAATGCCCCTCCCAAAGAGCAAAATGTTTTTAGGAGGAATAATACAGACATTTTGAATTTGTTCTGGTGAATGGCTTTTAATATAAATCTCACTTCTACATTGCATTGTAGTTGCCTTTACTGAATGTTCCGGTTGTTTTAGAGTGAGTCAGGTCAATAGCTCTCAACGATACTAAAAATGTAGTCATAAATTTTGTGTATTAAGGTAGTGATTAATACAAGGATCATGGTATAACATAATTCTTGTGACTTTATATGATGTTGCCCTTTTTACCACTGATGGTGTTTAGCTTGAGGTGGTAAAAATTGACGCAAAATTAATACTAAACAGACTCTACGTGTACTTTTCATAAATACAGTGTAACTTTAAAAATACTGCAGAGCTTGTTAAACCCCTTTTTCGCCAGCCATTCACTCAGAAAAGCGAGGTCTTTGCCTATAAATTGGTCCGTATTAAACAACCACGTGCGTTAGGCATCGGACAAAAAAGATTTTAAACTTGGCACTCCCGGTTCAAATTCCTTACCATACCCTGGCAAAGGTCAAATTCCCCACCCCCGAAAAGGCCTTTCGTGTCAAATTCCCTAGCTTCCTAGGGGGTCCAGGGGCATGCCCCCCAGAAATTTTTTGAAATGAATATGCACTGAGATGCAATCTGGAGCATTTTGATACACAATTTTGAGATAATGTTTGTAATACTCTATGTTCGTTGTCATATAGTGTCCTTAGACAGGGAATACTTACTTCATGTGCACTGACCTCGTTGTGTCTGGTTAATTTTTCCAATATAGTTACTTATATACTGTAATGATAACAATATTTTTTTTTGGGGGGGGAAAGCTGGACATTTTGGGGGGAAAGCTTCTACCCCTCAAATACCCTGGATAGAACCCTGCCTGGGGTATGCCTGGGGGTAGATGTTGAAGTTTCAAATTGATCGGCGCATACATGTAACAGACAAATTACTGCACAATAAACTTTTCTTAGACTGGTGAGGAAGTAAATTTGTTTTTGGCTCGTGCATAAGGAAATTATTGAACAGTAAAGAACAGGCAAACTAATGCCCTGGTCCATCTGTTGCAGTAAACCCAGGGAAATTTTACCCAAGGAGTTAACAGGTAAATTACTGGACAATGCTGAAGCCTTTCTTTGGCAAAGAAAATCTGCCATTTCGACTCTAGAGTTACATGGGTTTTATTTGTGTCTATTAAGCAATGCAAATATTATTCGTTACTTGCAATTGTGCATACAAGACTGAGCTAGTACATCTCAGTTGAGGTTTATATTAATCGGTGTAAACCATAAAATCAGTATGCTTCCATAATGCCCACCAGAATGTATTTTCCTACTTTGTAGCAAAAACTGTTATCCAAGATGTTTTCTGCTCCAAATTATGCTGTACATGTAGATCACAATAAACTTGTTACACCTTAAACCTTTGTCATAATAGGGTTTAAACTTTACTGTAAAAGCCCACTGGGTTCTGCTCTCCATGCTTTGCCATTTGTAGAATTTCATTTTATCCTGCCAGAAAGAGTAAAAGATAATACTTTATTGAGTGACTTACCAGATATTGTTGTGAAATCTCACCTTACCACACAGATAAATGTAAAGAGGTTCAGTTACTTTTTCTGCTAACACTGGAGAGGGCCCTTAAAGGCAGTCGAGTTGAAAAATTTCCTTTCACTATAATTGTATGCCAAAATGTTGCAGAATTACATGGAGCGGAGGGATTTCTCCTATCACGGTTGCTTTGTTATATATTAGCCTTGTTGATTCGCTTTAAAAAATAGTGTCATTGTTGACAGAAATAGGGTCTGTAAGGTAATTATCGTTTTATGATACTAGACATATCCAGCAGGAAATTCCTGAAATATATATTTTTTTTACCGCAATGCAGTTATCACATGATGTTAACAGATGTCAAGCAGAAGAACTCCCACTGAATCCTGAAAAGGCCCACGTGTAAGCTGCTCATCTATCAAAGTCAGGTACGTGATGTCAGAAAGCCTTCGTACATGCACATTTGTCAACATTGGGCATCTTGCATACGATTTGGATCTGAACATGCAGACTTAAAAAACATTATTCCAGAGATATTGAACTCTTGCATGAATACTTTACTGAGTGAAATTAACCCCCCCCCCCCCCCCCCATCATTCATTTTGCCCAAGACTGGGCGAAATGAAGCAGCTTCTAAACAGTTATTTACTTAACTAGAACATTTAAATTTATACTAGGTCCCTCATTGGTACTTTGGGAATGTTGACCTTTAACCTGTATTATGTAGGCCTTCTAATAGTGTGCGACAAATTCTTTTAATGATGTCTATAATTTGGTTGAACTAAAAAAGAAATTAAAGCCTTAAAGGGCTAATTATTTTGTTCATTCTATTGCTAATTCTAGAACTTTTAATTTTGCTCATATACATTGTATTTATCTTCTTGAAAATTTTTCCCACTTCGCTTCCTATTTTTGTTCAAAACTCTCCTAATTTCTTGACCGTCCATACCGCATGACACCAAGTTATATAAAAGCTGTCAGTTTAATGAGATATTTAGATAAAACTTTAACTGAAATACAAATTGCTTATTAAAGTTAAACCATTTTCTTTTTTTAGGAGATCTTCATGACCTTGCAGTTCACAACAGGCTTGCTGCTTCAAATGACCAAGACATGGACTTCATCTCACTGGTATTTCTTTAATAAATTAAGACAAACTTGTATTCAGTGAACACCCTCACTGCCTGCTACTGGGTGTACATGTACATGTACAGTGTATTAGAGATAAATTATTCTTCACAGGAAACATGTACAGGTAAAAATGAATTTTTGGGGCTTTCCGTAGTTCTGTCCTCTTGATAAAGGGTGTTTGTTCAATGCATTTACATCTGTATGAAATATGTACTATTAAGTCATTACATTCATAAACAGTGTAAACTTACGTTTTCTTATAAAAATGGAGATTGCTGCTACCAAAATAAAGACAGTTAAAATAATTTTACCTGTCCTTGCTGTTTTTTCTGGAGTTTGTTGTTTTATTGCATTTGAGATCTTTAACAACAACAACAACAACAATTTCATTTCAATAAATACAGTACATATTGCACTGAAGGTGGCCATGGACGTTTTGTGAAATACATCTACTTGGAACACTTAAGATTTTATTATCAGGTACAAGTTTGGTATTAAATGAATTGGGGAGTGGGAAGTCTGGGAGCTGCCATAAAGCAACAAGTGTTTACCTAACCAGAATTTCATATTGTAGCCCTCTGTAATTGGGGAAAAACATTCCAGGCCTTTTCTTGGTATTAGACTCTTAGTTTGTTATCAAGCACTAAAACAGTTTGTCACATAAATGAACAGGACCGAAATTTCATGCTCGCATGGTTTTAACTTTATTAAATTTACCAGACCTAATCCAAATGACTCTTGACTTGTAACTAAGGAAAAAGCAGCAGCCGGGACCAGGGTTCCATGGTCGCATGGTTTCGACTTATAAGGTGATTCCTTCGAAATAGAAGGAATATTTAAAATTTTCTAAAACTTGGTCCAATTGGTAATTATGTTTAGAACATTTCAAAAATGCAATAAAAAATAGGGGTCACAGTGCTTGTTTTTCCACAAAATGGATAGCCATTAATAGCAACTATACGACCCGCAAGGTTTCCCTGAGAAACCCTAGTAATCAGAAATGTGTACTATAATTGCTTTAAAAAGTCATTGCTCGATTAAAATATTGAAGCAGTTCAGCAAAATAGACATTTGTCTTGCATTGTACACTACTTTAGTTGAACAGGAATTAAACATATGAAAAAAATTAAAGAATCTGCCGCGTGCGTACATACACTGCTGTACCTAAAGATGTGTTCTTTTTGGCATTTAAATAAAAATATCTCAAAGCAGAATTTTTAACTTTTCTTAAAATCGCGATATATTGTCGTCGACCGTGTGCCATTTGAATTTATGTGTTAAAAAATGTGGGTCACCGAGCTCGTTTAGGGCTATGGCGACCGCCGGTTTACAAAATGGGCACGGTTTTGTCGTGATAGTCAGTTGGCTTAACATACGAACAAAGTGCTGTAAAGCTTGTGGTACGGGTACTCAAGAGCGGTGCTGTCTTATTTTAGACGCATGCGCATATTAGTCTGCTGAATGTTACGTTCGTGTGTTCTTGTCTTTTAATTTACAGTATTTAACATATCAACGACGAAGGGTTGTTAAGTTTGGGGTTTTTTGTTAAGGTTTTTTGTATTTGTCTTGTATAACGCATGCGCAATTGAGTAAAGCAGCTAATAGGATTGAATGCGAAATTGGCTGTGTTGTCTGATCTAGTTAGTGGTCATGGTGAAATTTTTTTTAACGCAGGAGTTTTTTTATTGGGATTGACATTTTGAGGGTGTAAAAATGGGGATTCCCGAGTTAGCAAACCGGATTTAAACATCACGTCATGAGATATGCCTTGACGTGCCCCATACTCTGACGATCTGCTCGAGCTCGTGTTTATCAAGTGTTATATTTTGATTCTACTGCTATGTTCACTGTTTGTATTTAAGGTCTAGGCACAGTAGTAAATACTTCGTCGTCCCGGTGTGAGCATTCTCATTTATATCGACATTCAACGTTTGAGTGAATTTGCGTTTTTCAGCACAAATAAAAGCGATAAGAAAGATAAGCTGAGTCATCAGAGTTTGAACATTACGTCATCCAGTAACGTTATAGTCAAAATATTGTGTCACCCAATCACACTTTTCGTCACGCCGGTTCGTATAAATAGAGGATCGCGCTAACATTTGTGAAACCTAGGGGTGGGGAGGGTCAGAATGGCCGGTTAAAATGCCCAATGGGCTTTCTTGTTAAATTTATCAGACCTAATCCAAATGACTCTTAACTTGCTACATGTACATCTTGAATAAACTTGTATTGTATTGTATACAGCTGCATGTTCACAGCTGCAGCGGTTTCATTTGTCAATACATGTAGTTGAAAGGATCAAAACAAGCTTTTCTCATTTTCCTACTAAAAATGTCGATAAGGTGGAAAGAGCTTTGCTTAATCAGTGACCTATTTGAGTTTAAACCAGTGACATTGAAAGAGATAAGCTACTTTTCAGTTCACAATCCATTTGCTTGGCTTTGTCTGTTGGATAAACCAACCGAAAGCCATGCACATTTCCCTTTGTTCAGTAAACCAATCAAATTACTTCCTTTCAGTTTGTTTGTTGGCTCTTTTCCAAATTCTCAGTCTCACACAGTTTTCCTAGCATAAGCTCCATACATGTAGGTGGTAATGTGCTAGAAATTGCTTTTTACACTCACAGTCATATCACTCATTACATATCATATCAGTCATTACAAAAATAGTTATAAATCAAGGCTGGACAGAACACCCATGCCATTTGAACTGTGGTACATGTAGCACTGAAACTAAAAATTGCATTAATGGTCCTCAAAATTAACAATCCCTGCCTGCTTTTTTTTCAAACCTTTTCCATGTTATCAAGACATATTCATATTCGTAAAAAAATATATACATAAGTGTAATGCTCAGGTCTACCATTTTTAGGGGTCCCAGGTTTTCAAGGAAAAACTAAAACAACATAATCTCTGGTTTTAACTGAGAACTTTAGTAGACCACTTTCTGGATTTCCAAGTTTTCATGAGAAAGAAAACAGTCATGCCACAAATTCTAAGGCCTCAGGTTCAACTCCTGGTTTTTCAAGGATTCCTAGTAATACCTTATTTACTTAGTCTTTTATGCCCCAAAATCAAAACTCATATTTTCCTTACTAGCCTTCTGTATTCGCTATGAAGCATGTTTGGAGAATTGTTTAAACATCAAAACATTTTATCTTTGGTGCTAGTTCCATTATTCTCATTTCCTGTATGTTTGATCAAGTACATAGAGTGATGTTAAGATAAGAAATTAAATGCCTGTAACACCAGGCACATTTATTACAAAGTGAGTTCTTTTAAGTACTCACTCCCTATAGGAGGCATTTTATTAATTCAAAACGTAATTAGCAAAATACTCGCACTGTGAAGAAACATTAGATATACTAAGTATATTAATATGAAAGTCAGGAAGTTCTAGGTTTTGTGGGTGTAAGGTTACCAAACTAAGTTCAAGTTCCTCTCCAAACTTTTCAGAGGCAAATATCCAAATTTCCTAACCTTTAAAAAATCACACTTTCAAAGTACATGTAACTGAAATGACAATACAGTAAGACTGGTAAAAAGGTTGGAAATATGGTGGTATATCAAGGTCAGAGTTTTTACTGGCTTTCAAAGCTTTTCAGGAAAGAACATACCTGGGCTTTACACGAAAGCCAAGAATTCCTAGGCTTGGCTTACTTGAACTGTAATAGTCAATGCAAATTTCCAGCTTTTCAGGAAAGCCTGGATTTTTGTTCTGTGTTTCTTGGCTTTCCAGGAGTTAGCATGTCCTGCTTTTCCATGAAAGCCAGGAATTTCCACACCTGGCACAGTCATTCCTGCCTTTCCTGGCTTTTCTGGGTTCGGTTTGTATGGACAAAATCCACGCTTTCCGCGAAAGCCCAGAGCCCTCTCCTGGCTTTCCAGGCTTTTCTTGGAAGAACATTCCGGTCTTTCCAAGAAAGCCAGGAATTTCCATGCTTTCCTGGCTTTTCCAGGCTTTCCAGCGTCAAAAAAAGCAGGGAAAAGCCAAGAAAGCCAGGGTCTCCAGGCTTTTCCGGGGTTTCCGCGCTTTTCTTGGCTTTTTTTGGCAAGGGCTGCACTAAAATTACATAAAACAAATTTCCATAATTTAGCAGAATGGTGATAAGATTGGCTCTAGCGGGATAGATCAAGTGATCTAACAAAATGGTACTTTAACTTTTATTTACTCAACTGCTGGCAGCCTGAAAGCCCTTCAAAGCACACAGATGCCTCTTCTAATCTAACAAGAATACCGACTTCAAAAGTAAGAGCAATTGAAGATTGGTGAGCACACTACTGAACGCAGCCCGTGTATTCTGTGTCAGTCGGTAAGTTCTTGCTTTGTAAAGTAGACAAAACATTCGCTCAGGGCAATAATCTTAGAATATAAAGCTCTTTTTTCGCCGTGAATCGAAGAGAACTCTTTGATGTAACTGCAGGGCAAGTTTGCCGAAAGTTCTAACTTTGGAATCGGAAAAACGAATTTCAAAAATTGATGATGTGTGACTGGTCGTCACTCACACTCGAAAAACAACGTGACTAAAACTTAACGAGCTGTGAATGGAACGCCTAAATACATGCAAAATTTAACCCGACTCTCATAGTAAGCAAAAGAAAGGTACCGTTGTTTTTCGTGAAAATATAGCAATTATACAAAATATTATACTTTTATAAACAAAGCAAAATAAACCCATAACTGAAAGCGAAAATCGTTTTGATGACGGAGTAAGTCTTCGAAAAGGATTTCAAAGTAGCCAATTGGTAAGATGAAATGGAACAAAGTTTAAAGTGAGCGATGAAATGTGCCGTGTTTGCATTTAAAATGTCACACGCTATTTTCCCAGGTGTTTCGGTCAAATTGGTTTCTCAGAAAAAAGACCTGCGACGATTATACCTTAATTACAGTAACTCTCTCTCTGATTCACGACTCCTGGCTGCTGAAAAGTAAAATATCTATGATACAGTAAGGTAGACAAGAATTGACAGTTCTTGTGGCATCACTGCACTATATTTTCATGCATGTTTTTGTTTTTTGGATCAAGCCCGATCTTATGTAAACACTTCGACAATATCAGCATAGTCTTAAATCGGCACAGACCAACAAAACCAAAAGCGTCTTAAATTAAAGTATTGTTTTTCAGACATCTTATTGAAATAGAAGCTGGCATCTCTACAAAAACGCCTAGGATTACAGTTTTTGCAAAAGTTTGATTTTGGATTAGCACAAGTTCAATTAAAATGCATATAACTAACGTTAGGGTATTCAAAGTTATTTACATTTTAAAAGCCGGCTTAACTAAAGTGCTGAAATGAGTTTTCTATTCTGATATCCAAGCGATACGCATCAAATAAGTCAATTTGTGTTATCCGTTCACAGCAGGACTCACAAGAAATAATGTTTCAAAACATAAATTGGATCGCCGCAAAAAACTTGTTTCACTCATGGGGTACTACATGCTATTAAGACATCCACGAAAAATCTTTAATTCATTCGAAACACACTACGATCGGTGTTAACATCATTGAACCGTACCTCACTTTAGCAGGTGGATTAGCGCGCTTGACAAGCTATCATGCGAAAGTATGATTCTATTTCACAGCTTAAACAAATTTCCTGAACACTTTGCCGGAAAGATGATATCAATTTTTATTTAATGTTTTTGTTATTTTCTGCTTTCAGCTGTGAATTTTTGTCACCTATCCGCGCCTACAAGATCTTTCAGCCTTATGTGCAACTACTGTAAAATCTTAATTAATTCGCTGTTGGAAGATCGAAACTTTTAGCAATGTAGCCAGTTTCAATCACTCGAGTCTGCAAATGGCCCAAATCCTGAGTGCAGCCATTCAAATGAGGACTGTTCAGTAGTCCTAGCTTTCCTATCGATTCCTAACCTGCTTTCGCGTTCGATTCTCAAATTTTCCCAACCAAATATTTTAGCCTGAAATTTTGCATTTTAACACTGACGTATTGTTCGAGATAGCTATCATATTAGTATGTGAATGAAATCACAAGCGACCATTCAAATGGAAAGTCTTCATCAATACGTTCCTGTGGTCGTGTTCGATTTCCAATTGTATTCCCAAATTGGACATTTTACAAAGTTTGTCCTTTGTCTTTGACGTACAAATTCACTTCAGCATTGAGTGCTTCCCCTTTAAAAATTTGACAAAAAAGATCCGATCACGAAACCTGCTTTTGTGTCTTATTAAATAGAAAAAATGCACCACTCGCTTTTTGTTAGTTTTTTAATAACAAAAATTAATAAAGTAACGTGGAAGTACAAGATGTAATCCTTTAGATAAAATAAGCTCCTTATCACTATAAAACCGAAAAATAAACGTTTTTAGGTTTCTCCATAACAACGGCAACAAACATTATTATAAACGGCATTCAAATGTTCCTGAGCGTGGTGACTACAACAGTAAAAACTCCTTACTTGGGAGTCCAACATGAATTTTCGAAGCCGGTCTCATGAACTACATGGCCATTACCCGCAGCGATTTTTTCCTTTGCAGAAAAAGCTGTTTCTTTGAGGTGTATGTTTTGCTTAAGAGCATTACCTTAGACCTCTAGTGCTGACAAAGTGCAAAAACAAAAGACAAAAAATAAAAATAACTCATTATTTAGTTCAGATATTCCACGATATCGCGACATAGTGAACTCATGTTTTTAAAGGAATGAAGACCTGGCAAAGATTAAACTTTTTTACGCTTTCGAGATCAGAAATTTGGGGATAAAGTTGGGAGCAGGGGTGAAAAAAAGAACCTTGTTGTGACCTTTTTGGGGCCTCAAAACACTACTGTGATTTACCTACAACTTAACCGTGACTGCTGCTTTTTTTTTTCATTCTAGAAATCACGTGGAATTTGACAAAGGGCCTCTACCACTGACATTTAACAGACCACGTTTGGCGTTCATCAGATGAAATATTACGCTATCCACACAGTAGTAGTGGACAGTGTAAAACCAGTAACTGTTCTTTGAAAGGAATAGACAAACAAATACTTGGAACAGTTTCACGTAATCAAGAATACTACACTCCAAGAAACTAACTTGGGATACACCTGTTAACACTGCACTCACATCCCAGCTACAAAAATGACGAACTCAACAGAAGAGGGATTGACTGGGATTCAAGTAACAGAGTACACTTTGTTTGCCATCATTTTTCTCATCGGTGTTACCGGAAACACCCTTGTGTGCCTGATAATTTTTCAAACACCGCGCATGCGCACCACACGAAACTACTTGCTGGTGAACCTGGCCGTGTCAGACCTGATGGTTGCACTGTTGTGTATTCCGTTTGATGTGGTGTTGAAAATAACTTATCCTGTCTGGCCGCTAGGTGCTGCCATGTGTAAAGTGTTATGGCCGGCTATGACCCTCTTCACGAACTGCTCCGCTGCAACTCTTGCAGCCATCAGTTATGATCGGTGAGATTTTTTGCTTTACTTTTAGAATTTTCCAACAATCTACAATCGCAGACGCTTGTACCCATTTACAAGCAATATGAGCATTTATAATATCACCTGGATACTGGGTATTTTTTAAACTAATGTACAACATACTACCAAGTAGACTTGGACACGTGGTAGACTAATCAAGAAGGCGGGGATGAGAGCTTCTCCACATAAAAGTGACGGGAAATACTGTTCACAACTTTTCAAAGCAACCTCCAAAATTATTTAGGGACTAGTTTGGCAGGTGTGGCTATTGGTTTATCCTTGACATGATAAATACCTTCAACTTCTTCCAAGCTAAAAACGGCAACCATTCCGGTTACCCCGGAGTATTCCTTGCTTACTGGGTACCCTCTTATTAAATCGGCCGCACTTTTGCGGTCGCCATTTTAAACCAGACGTACCAAGAAAGCCTGGGGAAAACAGTCTTAAAATGGGCCCATTGGCAATGAACCCAGGCCAGGTGTGTTAAAGTTTTCAGGTGCTTCAATTGAACACTCTTAAAATGGGCCCAAACTGGGTTTGTTAAGCTTTCCAAATACGTTACTTTGAACCAGACTTGCCATAAAAGCCAAGGCAAACCCGACTATCAAAATTTGTGTTTTGTATTTTTTCTTCTCAAAAGGCAAGGAAGCATTGTTTAACCAACCTTTTCCAGGTTTTCTTTATGTATAGTTATGCAATGACAAATGTCTTTGTTTCCTTGGAAAGGTACCGGGCTGTGATACACCCATGGAAGCCACGCTTCACCACCATTCAAACAGCCATTATTATCAGCACAACATGGTTGATGTCCTTGATTCTTGTTCTTCCCTACATCCTGGCACTGAAGATGCAAAACGGTTACTGTGGTGAAGATTGGCCCGTACCTGTTGCCGTTAAACTGTACACTATGGGTTTGTTTATCTTCCAGTATGCCTTGCCACTACTTATTATTGGCTACGCGTATACAATGGTTGGTCTAAAGCTGCGCGAACAAGCATCGCGCATAGCTAAGAACCGGCAGGCTAGCGGAATCTCCGACAGCGCTTACAACAAAGCTGCAACTGCTTCCAGCAAATACAGCGAGCCTTGCGAAGAAAGCGAGCTCCATTCAAACGATCCTTCGACTCTCTTCACACAGAGTTCATTCAAGAAACGTACGCAAGAAAGCTCCAAGAAGGAAAAAGCTTCCAGCGCTCGGCAAGAAGAAAAACGTCTACACAGGAACACCAAGATTGTAAAGATGTTGGTGGCAGTTGTCCTCCTTTACGCCATTTGCCTTCTGCCTAATCAGGTGGTGTGGCTGTGGTATGAGTTTGGTTCAGGTGCCAAATGGATTCATTTGGACAAATTTCTTACTTTTGGTAGTATAATGGTTTATGTAAATAGCTGTGTAAACCCGCTTCTGTATGCTGGTATGAATGACGAGTTTAGGAAAGGTTTTGTTAAAATTCTTAAGTGCCGATGTAAAATTATTCGTTCCTTCATTTCATAACCAATTATAAACAATTATTGGATGAGGTTTTTGCGATATCGGGAATAATCAAGGTCGAGGTAACTGTTATCAGCCGAAGCCGGAGGCTGAGGATGATAACACTTACCGAGACCTTGATTATTCCGGATATCGCAAAAACCGAATCTAATACATTGTTTTACAGGTAAACAAGATAGCGGCAAACAATTTGAACATTTGTGTCCTTCTTGTCTTCCGGCTTCTGTACGCTTTTTTCCTTAAGGTATTCGTGAAACAGTTGCTTCGCAATTTTTGTCAGCCTTCTTCTGTTTTCCGAGTCTTTTGTTTCAGCAATTTTTCAATTTCTTGCTCGGTTGAAGCGAATCGACAAGCCATGAATGTACTTCGCTTCCAGATGCCCCCCACATTGCTCTTGGAAATCATGCATTGCGCGAGCAACCTACAGATTATTCACTAGTCTGCTTAGCAGATTAGTGAATAATCTGTAGGTTGCGTTGATTCCCAGAATTAACTGTAGGTTCTTAGCCAATGAAAAGACAGATAATGACTACAATGTATAATAATTTTAAATGACATCGTTCTATAAATAACAATATATCTACATGTTGATGGCACCCATGTACCCGACGTAAACTGAAGTTAACTTAAAAATAGTTTCAATGAAATTTCAAGTTCTAGATGAGAGGTTTTGTATTGGTTGATCAGATTTATCATTACAAGACAATAGGTATAAATATACGGTTTAGATAAAGGAAATCATTAAATAGAGAAACTGGAGACATGACTGCTTAATCACGTGAATAATAGGGAACTTAAAGGTAAGCCTTGAATCCGCTACATTCTTTTCTTCATCTTCTGGTGTTAGATAACAGAAGTGTTGAGAAGTTTACTTTACAGATATTAAATTCATTTATCCGTTTAAATGCCTTCTTGAAGTTTCGCATAGAAATAGCTCGAAAAAAGTGTATTGTGGCACACTTTTATCCCGATTTTGAAGGAAGTCCTTAATTTCTCCTTCAAAACTAAGTTCTTCCCACCCTAGTGTCATGTTAAAGATGACGAAGAACTTGAATTTTCCTGTGACCAGGAAACGTAAATCCGAGCTTTTATTTACGGAGTACCGCGCACATGAAAACAGGCAAAGACGTCAGAATGTGCTCGGTAAGAATATCAGTTACCAATTCATCGTCGGCTCGTTAGCCATGTGTCTGAATAAATTGTTAATTTGTGATAGTATTGGCTTGGAGCAAGGAAATAAAACGAAATTTGGCACACACAGAGATCAGCTCATCGTCCTTAACATTTTAAGGGCATTAGGTGTTCTACTACGTTACGTGACATGTCACGTGGCTGTTGCTTCGAAAAATAGCAATTATTTGACGAATTGTCAATGAATTGAAGAGATGACATCGAACAAAAACGCTCTTTAGATGTAGTTTAACTATTGTCAGTCTTTCACGTTTGGAATGATCGTCTATTGTTAACTTAAGTAAAGTTATGAGGGCAAAGGTCAAATTTTCCTATAAAATTCCACTTTTGAGCGCTGATATATCTTCTTTTAAAATTCCAGGACACTTATTCCAAACGTGGAAGGCTAGATATGTTAAATCTCTATCGAAAACGCTGTTTCATTTATCAATGTAACTTAAATTCGACAGCAATTCGTGGTTTTTCGAGTTTTTTAATATTCTGGTCACGTGATCTGTCACGTGATTAAAATTATAGTTTAAAGCAAAAGTGCAGGTAAATATTTCTATTCGAGAAAAGTTTCATGCCTTTCCATGCGTTCTTGTGAAAGATATGGTCGATGAACCATTTTTTCCACCCAGAGTTTGAACCCAGGCCTTAAACTGCTTGAGTAGTCTCCTCCCTGTTTCGCCAATGTATATCTTTTAGCACTGAAAGTGCATGTTATGCAATAGTTCCCTATGTTTTTGTCGCGTTTAAATGAAATCAGTGAGGGCTGTGCAAAAGATTCTACCTGCTTCGTTGTCATTTTGGAGTAAAAAATAATCTACTTTTTAAACATATTAAGCACCGAAAAGCGCATGACATTCTTAATCAAGACTGTACTAATAATAATGTACTGCTCAAACTCGTTTGCATTTTGAGTTTTTCTGTTAGTAAACTTATTTCTGATTGCTTAAAAATTTCTGATTGGTTAAAAATCGTGTTTTTATTCAACAGTTAGACTAAGAGGCCAGAAATGTAGTCAACGACGGGAATCGACTGACAACACTTAACTCATTTTCTTTTACCAAACTTTCCAAACGTTTTTTAACTTGGGAGAAGTAAGGAAAAAATAATCACAAAGGTTATTTGAAAAAAAACATTCATGAAATGATGAAACGTTCTTTATTGCTTGAAAAAATACTTTCTCAAGTTTGTAGTTGATGGCGTCCTTATGGAAAGCCATCTGCATTTTGTGCTTTTGGCAGCTCAACTGACCGTAGTGCTATATTCTAAGCCAAAGAGAGACGGCCCTCCCATCAGTTCTCTACGAGGTCTAGAACAACTCCTGAAAGCACGTGCATCCACCAGCAGTTTTTTAATCACCTATTTGCTGAATAGAAAGGAGCAGAATTTTCTGAGAACGAGAAAATGGGGTGGAGGGTCCCTTCCACTTGTCTAGTTTCCGCGCAGCCATTCTTGGCTCGACCCATTTAGGTGTTCCATCCAAAACAGCGGGAACTTAAGGTATAAAGCTTTGATCAGACAGCATTTAAAGAATAAAAAGAAGTTGACAATTTTAAAAATAAAACTACTAGAGGAAGGGTATAATATGTGGGGATATCATTTCTCTCTTTTCAAGAAATGACTTTGCTGTTTCGTCCGGAACCTCTTCACGAGATCAAAAAGTTCTCACATTTCTTAACGTTTAAGTGGCTTTATTCATCTTCTACTAGTATTCATTTAAAAATTTGCACCGTTCAAAACTTGTAGTTAGAGCGAGTCTAAAAATGTATTTTAATTTGTTGAAAAAATCTGGCAATATTGCGACTCTTTTTTCCACTGGCAGTCAAAGAGCAAAAAAAGATATATAAGACGATGCTGAGTTCTTGTCTATCTGCCCAAATTTCTGATCACAGTTTAAAATATTTTTCAGATTTGGGCACTATTTCGTAGTTTTCTCAAACAATCCATAAAGAAATAGCATGCTGATTCTTTTTATAGACTTTTTTATAGGCTTCGTTTGCTTAACTATTTTTGCTTTAACTGAAATATTTTGAATTGCAACTGGCTCACTAAGTAGACCTTTTAACGTTTATTTGGTGGCCATTATATTTCAGCTTTTGATTGTAGCAAACGCAATGGAAATTAAGGTTGGTTGTGGAAACCCTATCTTTGGCTTTGCGAGACGTCAACACGACACTTGGACTCTCGACGTTTCCGAGATCCTCGATATCTAGGGCTTTTAACAGAGTGTACGGGTATTTTTACGGTATATTTATCATCTTGCTATACCGTACTGAAGAGCTCTAAGAAGAGCGAAACAGCTGTCTACGGTTGCAACCCTCCTCTGTTATGGTTCCTGGGGTTCTACCAGTGTCGTGTTGATGTCTTGCAAAGTTAATTCTTCTCCGTAGTGTCAGCCTTGCTGCTGTGTTTGTAGCCTGCGAGCAGGCTCATTTAGTGTGTTATTCGCGCGAGTATCTTGGCGGTGGAAGTCGAGCCGGTGAGAAGAATGGGCCGAGGAAAAGTGAGCCTGCACGAAAGCCATTGAATTTTGAATTCTCCGAGTTCGTCCACGAACGCAGCATTCTGATTGGATTGAAATGACAGGCGATGACAGAATTTATTATTGTGACAAGTGGTCTTATTGCTTGTGGCCTTTCTCAGATTTTTAGACTGCTCGCAGTCTATCGCCGGGTCTTTCAATCGATTCAATTTCTTAACTTGACTCGGCTAGTTGCGTCTGGTTAGCGATTGCGCTTTTGTGTCATTTTTTGGAATATCAGCCACGTTTGTTTCGCTTATTTGCAGCCTGGTTTTAGTGCGTGGCAGTTTCCAAGCCTCTCTTCTTGGGATCTTCGTAATGACAGGATCTGTAAGACTTTATTTACCATGCAATGGGCATTATCTGGCTATCGCAACGAAAGCCCCAGGTCGTAAACGAAAGCTAGCCCATTATCTTGCAGTCTTCGGTTATTTGTTATTGTGGGAAGATGGTATCGCTTGTTCCTGGTGAAGTGTTCTGCGGTATCGGCTTGATACTCTTTGTAATTACAAATTCCATGTCCATGGAGTTCTATATTTTAACTTCTTATGCGCTCTCGTGCATCGATTCCGAGTCATCTGCACAGATGCCTTCGCGATTTGATTTTGCGAGCATTCCTAGTTCCATACTTATTACAAAAACGCGGCAAGAATTGTCAACTGTGTTTTACAATTTTCTTTTGCGCTATTGTGGCACATTCATAAAGAAATCGATCCTCTCCAGTGTGAAAATCTGCTGTCGTGTGGCAAGCCGTCACTGCCAAAAACCTATCGACTTGTAAATACCCTACTGCTATTTGCGGGATAGTGTAGTCCTTTCATTTTAATTATAAAATTGAATAAAAAAAACTTTGAACCTTGAATATTGAACAAGCTAGCGAATTCACTAGCGAGAAATTGAAAACTCGCTAGCTAGCGAGTTCACTAGCGAGAAAATGAAAACTCGCTAGCGAGAAATTGAAAACTCTCTAGCGAGAACTCGCTAGCTAGTGAGTTCACTGGTGAGAAAATGAAAACTCGCTAGCGAGAACTCACCAGCTAGCAAGTTCACTAGCGAGAAAATGAAAGCTTGTTAGCGAGAACTCGCTAGTTAGCGAGTTCTCTAGCGAGAAAATGAAAACTCACGAAAACTGAAAGTTTTGTAAAGCAACTCAACCATAGCTTTCCAGGACTCGACCATGTATTTCTAAAACTGACCATACAAATTTTACGATGATATTGGAAGCTGTCTGGACCGATACAAGTCGATAGGCTTTTGGCAGTGACGGCTTGCCCTAGTCGTGTTTGTTTACATTTTGCTTCGCTTGTATTGGTTAGATATTTGATACCTTGACAGTTGAGACTTGTCACCTCGCAGAGGAGGAATTCAAAATTCAATGGCTTTCGTGCAGGCTCACTTTTCCTCGCCCCATTCCTTTCGCCGGCTCGCTTCCCTCACCGCCTCGCAGGTCGCGGCTTTCGCCGCCAAGATTGTCGCGCACAAATTCCCCAAACAAGTGAGCCTGCTCGCAGGCTACTTTGTTTGTCATTTAAGCGCATCTAAGGTACATAAGGTTTTTCTCGATTTTTTTTCCAAGACGATTTTTCATCAGCACCTGCCATTTTCAGTAGCTGTACGCATATCCCTTACACCAAGGGGGCATATCCCTTACACCAAGGGGGCATATCCCTTACACCAGGGCTCCCGCTTACAGACATTTTGAAACAAGTTTGGAGAGAATAGGTTGCTATGGTTACGAGATATGACGTCAGACTTCAAGTTCAAGTTGAATAAAAATGAATAACTGATTTTCACCTTTTCTCCCGTGAAAAAAGCACAAAATGTCGGGAAAAAAAGCAGCAAAGTGTTTAATTATGTCTATTCTAAATTACTAGCATAAAACGTTTTCAGTTGATCATTTTTCATTCTGAGTGAAATCCAAGAAGATGGCCAAGATGTCCGCTATCTTAGATGATGTCACGGGCCCTCTGCAGCCCCACAACCCATAATATATACTTCATCTTGTATAGCACATCGAGGTAAAATCCTATCGAAATACTGTAACAAAAGAAAAACCCAGGAGTGGGTTCCATCAACCTACCCCCCCCTCCCCCCCCACCTGTACCACGGTGGAGGTGAGACGTTCCTTGCACGTCCAAGGGTAAAGAGCCTCAGTTATTACATCCCAGTTTCGTTCTTTTATGTTCTAAGGGTCATAGGAAGAGTTAGAAGTGTTCATTAGAAGTGTTCAATTGAGTGCCAGTCAAACATCAACTTTAATGGTGACTTTTATAGTCTTGCTGATGTATCGGCCCGTATTTGAATCATATTCCTTCGTAGTTATTTCGTAGGTAACTTCTATGCATTCCTCCACTCTACGTTTGACCCCTGCGAGATGGAACAAATGGAAAATGGCATCTTAAAGTAGCGTTGCAACTGTATGGTAGGGCCTTATAGTGTTTTAGTTAACTAGCCACTGCATAATATGCTTATATCGTCTTCATGTTACCTGTTTGTTAAGGTTACTCCGGACCGTCACGGGCGTCCTCCCGTGTCCTCCGGGAATCCAAAAAAATTCGTATGAGCGCTATTTTAAATGAAAGCATGGCAAACTGTATATCGTTGGAAAGCTTAATAAATGTAGATATTTTTTAAATTCCACAAAAGAAAATTGCAAAAATGACCACGTTCAATCAAACAAATGAATTAATAGGGTACCAAACTTCGGCAGATTTCTGTGGAATTTGGCCTGAACATTTCTTAGGTGTTGGGAAACAAAAGTGTGTCGCGGATTTTTGAAATTTATAATATTTCACCCCTGGCGATCTTTATTGCGTATTCTTTGTTGCTCGAACTTCGCAGATTAATTAAAAAATAACCAGTCAGAATATCGAAAATTGCTGACACACTTTTGTTGATCGATCCTTGTGATTATCACTGTGCAGTTATTTTGCCAATGCACTTTGATTTGATACCCTATTAATTCAATTAAATGACACATGGTCATTTTCGTGGTTGTTTGCGATTTTTTTTTTTTGGAAGAACTTCACTGGTTACCGGTTTGGTATCGCATAATGTATAAAATTCTTTTATTAGTTTTTAAATCCCTTAATGGGGACGCACCCGAGTATATTACCAACCTGCTCCACTACAAAACACAGTCACGTATGTTGAGGTCGTCACAGCAGCGACTCTTGGTCACCCCGACAGCTCGCTTGAAAACATATGGGGACCGTGCTTTTTCCGTGGTGGCCCCGAAATTTCATTATTATTATTATTATTATTATTATTATTATTATTATTACTATTGCTTTTTATTGCGTTGTTCACCGTAGAAGTTTCTTCCGAACTGAAAAACCACTGAAACTGGCATTTCGAATTTACACTCACCAATTTGAGTCCTTCAGGCGAAAGGTATGAAATTAAAAAAAAGACGAATATGAATTTTTTTTTTGGGGGGGGGGGGGGTTGTTGTCGATATCGTCCTTTACTTAAAAAGTTATCCTGATATTAATAAGGTCCGATAATATTTATTGCTCTGATGTATTAAACTACAGCTTAACTTACGTTGCAGACGATTTTGGTTTTCCACATCCAGTAGAAGGCTTCTCTTTTTGATTCGATAAATGGGCAACTTGGCACACAGGGTGGCCATCTCATCATTCAGAATCGAGCGATCATCGACGGTACCAACAACTACGTAAATGTACTCTACTGACGTCTTTGTCTGAATAGGGCCCTGGGCGTTCGCCTGTGAAAGAAGCAAGCTCACAAACCTTAGTTTCCTCGGCGGAATACCCGACAACAGACGTGCTTTGATGCTCCCCAGCGACCAATCATTATAATAATAATAATAATTAATAATAATAATAATAATAATAAAACTTTATTTATACACGGTGATAATTTCAATAAATTAGTTTTCAAATTGGCCGTGTTACTAAATAAAATTGACCTAATATAAAAAAGAAACTAAAATGCTCATAAATATTAACTATAATATATACATTTAGCCAAGCCTAAAGCGGAACTCCATATCTACCTGGTTACCATCGGGCGCCTATAAATTCTTCCGAATTTCTTGTTTACTGTTATTAACCTAGGTACTTGACCTCGTTAATTACTGTATAGTTTTATCAAGCGTATCATTTTAGTAAAAACTTAGAGTTATAATTCTGTTTCGTGATTCAAGCAAATCTAGTTTATCTATCTGTGCTTTCGCTTTAAGTTCGCTAGGCAAATTGATACAATCGTTTATCGGCATTTTTCGTTTGTTTTGATTGCTGTTATTTTACTTGTCGCTTTGTGTTTTGTAATTGGAGACGCGTGTTCGCTAACTTCGAAACTACCAGAAATTCTCTTTTGGTTTTGTTTACAGATTATTGCACAGTATTGCAGACATTTTGTCGTAAATTCAATCTGTTTATTGTAAAAAACTTTGATTCTGTTTTACAACTGTCAATTGGAAAGCTATATTCTTTTTAATTCTGTTTGGTAAAACGGATTCGCTTCATTCGTTTTAAAATACAAAGGTCATGCTTTAGTTCAGAATTATTTGTTCGCAAATTAGTACTTTTCTGCTCGACTTATAAGCTTGGTTTTGCTCTAACCTTACATCCTTGAATGTAGAATCCTGTTTTTCATCACGTTATGGCCGTTGGATATCATTTTACTGTAAAATTAGCCATTGTTTTCACGAGTTATTTTATCGCTACGTGAGTCGTTTGTGCAACACGCGTCAAAAGACTTACGCGATTCCTCGCACACCATTGGCTAGAAGCTGGGCGAAAATTGCTCATGTAAGAATGTCATAAAATGCGATGTATGGACGTACGGCGCACGCGCCCGCGAGCCATTCCGCTTGCCATGACCATTAAAAAAGACTAGCGTGCCTCTTAGTATGAGTATGGGGCTCCACTCAGCGGCCTTCGGCCGCCTGGAGTTCCGCTATTATAACGACTCAAACTATTCTTACTTAAATACCAATGCTTGAAACCTTTATTATATTAATTATTAAGAAAAAAGATGTAATCTAATCTAACTATCATGGTGGTTTCTCCTCAAAAACGCTATGTAGCTGTTAAATGTTTCTAAGTCAGTAGCCCCACAGCTCTTAACAACCTCTAATTTCATTGGACCTTGGTATCACGCAGCTCTATTGTTTTCAGGGCTAGGGTCCATTGTTTTGTTGTTTGGTGTATTGTTTTCTCAGCAAATCAGAGAAGACCTTGTAAGAGCTGCGACATCACCTAAGTCTCTGACATGGTTTAGAAGTGCATTCCATGCTGTTGCCCCGCGATAAGCAAAAGATCTTTTTAATGAGTTGGTTTAGGGTTTAGGCAACTGTATGTCGAACTTACTGCCTCTAAGGTTGTAGTTATGCACCTCAGAGGCCAGACGAAACAACTCAGTAAAGTACTCAGGTACCGCCGCATGATAAACTTTATACATCATGATATTCATTTGCATTGTCTGTCTATCATGCAGTGTTGGCCAATTTAGCTCTTTCAGTGTATCGCGTGACCTTATTGAATAGTCCACTTTGGTAATAATGCGTGCTGCTCTATTTTGGAGTTCTGCAGTTGATCTGCACGCGTTTTTGAGCAATTACCCCACACAAGGCTACAATAGTCGAAGTACGGCTGCACTAGTGACCGATAAACAGAGTTCAATGTTCTTAAGTCGTTTGTGAGAGATCTAATTTTATATAGCATACGCAAGCCATGTAAAGTCATGATGTGAGATATCTGATTATCCAATGACATAGTCTCATCAATGTGTAAGCCCAGCAATTTTGTAGTAGTTTTCTTTTCTATACGTTTATCATATATGCTAAGTGTCATGTCTGTAGATGCAATGATGTTCTGTCTAGATCCAACTGTCATATAACTTTCGAAGTGTTGCAGCTAAGCCTGCATCAGCGACCTACGTCAGGTGGGTAGTGAGGGGTAAAAGGTATTAACTGGTTTTCACGTGTGATGTAAAAACATACTTATGTATGATCTCACCGGTTCAAGACATCACCTAGGCAACTTTCTGTGCACAAAGCTCTATCGCTTCGGTATCCTGCTACAGTCGACTAGCATTCTCAGTGGTCCACAGAGCGATGGAGATAGTGTGGGGTCCCTGAGAGATCCCCTGGGGAAGTGTTAGGGCTAGGATTAGATCCTCCAGCCAGACACTTCTCTTTCAAGTATGTTCTTGTAAATTCTTGTAGTAGGAAAAGCGCGTTCAGTTTAGAATAGTATTTTGCGGGACTTGGAGACAGATGCGTAGAAGGGAAAAAACACAAAATGTACGCACAAAAAATGTATCGGGCAGTACCGAGGAGCATGTTGCACTATTCCTTCCTTTGTACTATTATTATTGTCTATTTTAATACACAACTTCAACTGAATAATAAACTCACCATTTCAAGGAATTTAGCGAGATCTTCAGGTTTTGGTAGGTTTCAGTCGAGATACTCAGAAAACAGGCTTTCTGGTTAGAAATTCGGTGCATGGCCAAGTTCTATACCGATACAAAAAAGGAAGAACAATTAAGATAGATACTAAAGTACAAATAAGTAACTAGCAGTTAATTAAGTACGTAAGTGACTCATTGAGTAGTAAGGAAGTACGAAGGATAGGACGGAGGGAGGCAGAAAGAAAGAAGGGAATTGAGGAGGGAGGGAGAAAGGTAGGAATTTCTCGGCTTGTTTAATTTCGCAATAAAAGTTAACGCGAGTAATGAACGACGTTTCGACCGTTCAACGGTCATTTTCAAGTTCGGTGTTAGAATAAAATTACATGTGTAAATATAGTAAAAGCGCTAAAAATATGTACATACAAACAATAGACAATAAGAATAAAAGGCTAAAAGTGGCTAAAAAATAACTTTGTGCAAATGACATGCATAGCTGTAAAAGATATAATTAAAAGCGTATAAGGCGACGGGAATAAGAACACTAAAATACCCAAAAATACCTAAAAATAACTAAAAAAATAAATAAAACCAAAGCTCAACAAACAGAGCGACTCACTACGCGCAAAATTATTTATTTAGTTATTTTTAGGTATTTTTGGGTATTTTAATGTTCTTATTCCCGTCGCCTTATACGCTTTTAATTATATCTTTTACAGCTATGCATGCCATTTGCACAAAGTTATTTTTTAGCCACTTTTAGCCTTTTATTCTTATTATCTATTGTTTGTATGTACAAATTTTTAGTGCTTTTACTATATTTACACATGTAATTTTATTCTAACACCGAACTTGAAAATGACCGTTGAACGGTCGAAACGTCGTTCATTACTCGCGTTAACTTTTATTGCAAAATCAACTTCAAAGAACTTGTTGATTCGAATTGTTTAATTTCATTTTAGGTATTTTAGCATTCAAGAGACTTAGAACATTTTAGCAGCATTAGTGCTTTATGTTCATTTTAAATAGAAGTTAGGTTTTTTATCAAGTTCGAAAATTAGGGACGGAGCAATAATTATCAGGAGGGGGTTCTGAAATAAGTACAACACGGCATAAAGTTAACTTATCCCCCTGTACATAGGCTGAAATACCTTCTTATCTCCCCCCCCCTTAAAGCTGATAGCTAAGGTAAAACCCTTCTTCCCCCTCCCCCCGGCCCCCATTTCCAGCCAACTTTATAACACATTGGGTCACATATAAACCCTAGCAGAAACAACGCACTGAACTGGAAATGGAAATCTTAGCCTAACAGGTTCTTAAAAAGTAGGGCCTTATATGCGGGTTTTTACTGTAATCAGCTGCGGTGGCCTCTGTTGTATTTTCCATATATTTTACACAACAACAAAAAATGAACATGTGATAAATTTCGATGAAAATTAGATATCACCCCCCCCCCTTCTTACCATTGAATAATTTAGACTTTGTCTCCTCTCTCTCAGTGTATTGCTTTTTTTCCTATTACATGATTATAAGTTTCGCTTTAGTTAAGTTTTACGCTTTTGCAATACTGTATGTACTTATAGTCATGCAAATAAAGCTTGTTGTTGTTGTTGTTGTTGTTGTTGTTATTTATGTCATTTAAGTACTCGAAATTTGTGATTCTCAATTTACATTCGACATAATTATAAAATGGAGTTGAAAGGCCTACACGACTCCTACTTCACGTCTTTGTAAGCCGCGCATTGTATATCTCGGTCTTTCGACCAATTGGGCGCTTTATTATTTGTAGTGGGTTCCGTTAGGAGGATGTTTAAATGTTGACTGTACTGAGCTGTTAAAATGTAGGCGTCGCATTTTTAAGACTTTGATCTCAATGTCATATCTGATCTTTTTCTAACATCTTGGCTCTTACTTCGGGTAGAAGAACACAGAACGCGTCATCAGAATAGAATGAACCAAAAGCAAAGTTAATCATGATTAAGGCACTGAAGCGGGACAGATTTATACATGAAGACAGTATGTTTTAAATACTAAAGTTACCAAGTGTAGAAACCAAGTGTAGAAGTATGGAAGTGTGGAAATTTGGAAATGTGGAAATATGTCTTGAATAATCTAAGTTTCCTAGTGTGGAAGTGTGGAAATGTGGAAATTGGAAATATATCTTGAATAATTTAAGTTGCCAAGTGTGAAAGTGTGGAAATGTGGAAATTTGGAAATGTGGAAATATGTCTTAAATAATTAACTTACCAATTGTGGAAATGTGGAAATACGTCGTGGCAAGTGTGGAAGTGTGGAAATCTGGAAATTTGGAAGAAAAAAAGAAAGAAAGAAAGAAAGAAAGAAAGAAAGAAAGAAAGAAAGAAAGAAAGGGAAGACGGAAGGACGGAATGAAGAAAGGAAGGAAGGAAGAAAGGAAGGAAGGAAGGAAGGAAGGAAGGAAGGAAGAAAGGAAGGAAGGAAGAAAGGAAGGAAGGAAGGAAGGAAGGAAGGAAGGAAAGAAGGAAGGAAGGAAGGAAGGAAGGAAGGAAGAAAGGAAGGAAGGAAGAAAGGAAGGAAGGAAGGAAGGAAGGAAAGAAGGAAGGAAGGAAGGAAAGAAGGAAGGAAGGAAGAAAGGAAGGAAGGAAGAAAGGGAGGAAGGAAGGAAGGAAGGAAGGAAGGAAAGAAGGAAGAAAGGAAGAAAGGAAGGAAGGAAGAAAGGAAGGAAGGAAGGAAGGAAGGAAGGAAAGAAGGAAGGAAGGAAGGAAGGAAGGAAGGAAGGAAGGAAGAAAGGAAGGAAGGAAGGAAGGAAAGAAGGAAGGAAGGAAGGAAGGAAAGAAGGAAGGAAGGAAGGAAGAAAGGAAGGAAGGAAGAAAGGAAGGAAGGAAGGAAGGAAGGAAGGAAAGAAGGAAGGAAGGAAGGAAGGAAGGAAGAAAGGAAGGAAGGAAGGAAGGAAGGAAGGGAGGAAGGAAGGAAGAAAGGAAGGAAGGAAGGAAGGAAGGAAGGAAGGAAGGAAGGAAGGAAAGAAGGATCGTTTCCCAAAATTCCCGTTCCTTTTCACTGGAACACGTCCCAGAACAAGCGAAGCAAATTTCTGGCCGAAAATCGAGTTCTTTCAAGCGAATGATCAAAGTTCTACTCCCTGACAAGATTTATTTGCAGCGCAGAATCGAAAAACGCGGAAACGGAGACATTTTATAGAAGTGTGTGTTCCTTATCAAAGAGGACCATTTGTTCCCTGAATGAGAAATCAGCAATGTGTAGTAAGGAACATGAGCAGTCCAAGTGTGCTCTCCTTGGAACCCTTCAAATCCTTATTTCCCGTGTTTCTAGGAACAATCTAATAATTACAGACTTGGATTTTCATTAAGTCAAAGGAGAGACATCCGGAAGAAAAGTAACATGAGAATCCCAAATGTTTTATCCTTACAACCCTTAAAATCCTTATTTCTCGTTAACAGAGTTGGATTTTCATTCAGGCAAAGGAGGGAAATACGGAAACTAAAAAATTAAGGCTAATATGATCCAACCCCCTTAACAAATTTGAATTTTTATTCATGCAAAGGGGGGAAATACGGAAAGTAAGGAAAATAAGGCTAATATGATACCCCCCATTTTGAATTTTGAATTTTTATTCACGCAAAGAAGGGAAATACGGAAACTGAGGAAAATAAGGCTAATATGATAACCCCCCCCCCTCCATTTTGAATTTTTATTCATGCAAAGAAGGGAAATGCGGAAACTGAGGAAAATAAGGCTAATATGATACTCCACTTTGAATTTTTATTCATGCAATGGAGGGAAATACGGAAACTAAGGAAAATAAGGATTGAAAATATGCTCTCCTTTGATTCCTTAAAATCCTTATTTTCCTTAGAAAAAATAATAAAATTTATTTAATTTAATATATAAATATATTAATATATTAAAATATTAATATATTATATTAATGTATAATAATGATATTAATTTCCCTCCATTGCATGAATAAAAATTCAAACTTGTAAAAGGGGAGGGTCATATTATCCTTAGTTTCCTTAGTTTCCGTATTTTCCTCCATTGCATGAATAAAACTTCAAAATTCTAAGGGGGTATCATATAACCTTAGTTCCCTTAGTTTCCGTATTTCCCTTCTTTGCATGAATAAGAAAGAATACCCTGAAATCAGAAGATTGTTTCCAGAGACAAGGAAAATAAGGATTATAAGGATTCCAAGGAAACATTTCAAATCCTTATTTCTTATTTTTCGCATTTATCTCCTTTGTACGAACCAAAATCCAATACTGAAAGCAGACGATTGTTTCTAGAACTGAAGATAATAAGGATTTGAAGGGATCTAAGGAGACTATGATTTAAATCGATTTAAATCGATTTAAAATCTTTAAGTCTTCAAAACACGCACGCATTTGTGTCACTGAAATTACACTTATGCAATAATTAGCTCGTTTTTTCGGATTCCTTGACAATGCATTGTAAGAAAAACGATTGATGGGTGAGGTGGGGTTATGTAACCTCCGTTTTACGGTGTCTTCAAACACGCCTTTGTGTCACTGAATTTAGAAATATGCAGTTATTAGCGCGTTTATTCAGATTCATCCACTAATCAGCTCCTTGACAATGCATTGTAAGAAAAGCGATTGATGGGTGAGGCGGGGTTATGTAACCTCCGTTTTGTTATGCTGTATGACTTGTATGACAATGGAATAAGTAAAAAATTCCGAACCTTCTAATGACCCCTTTGGGGAAACATTTCTCATTTTGCTGCTTGGTGACGTAATTTTCCCACGTTGTCATGCATTCAAATGCAAACGCACACCCAATTATTGCAATTGAGAAATAACGAGCTGTTTTTACCAGAGAATTCATTTAACAAATTCCAGCAAGCAAGCTGCGATACAACGTCCTCTTCTTTGTGACGTGTGGTGGTACCAATGCCCATATATGGTAACTGTTTTGATTTCACGCCGTTTGTCTATAAAAGGTGGACCTTTAGGATAGCGCCTCGCATTCCCCGTAGCCTTATGTCAGCGAGCAAAGCTACGCAGCCAGCAAGGCAACTTGGCAGCACTAAAATTAAAAACGTTGCTCTGTGCTACCTTTCCCCGATTGTGGTAGGGAAGTGCAGCATCATACATGCAATAGCGTACGCGGACATAAGCGAAGGCTTAGAACACGCTTGGAGGAACGTGTGCCGCACAAGGGACATTTGTGACAATGCAATTTCGGGTAAGTTGAAATACTAGATTTCTTAAATCTTTCGAATTATGCTTTAAACCATCAAATCTGTCGATATTCCGCGTGCATTTTTTTTAGTCCAGTCAATCTACGGTTATACTTCGGAATTATTAGAATCATTTGCATTTTGGGACTAAATGTAGTATGAAATCGTCGAAAAAGCTTTTGTTGCAATTAGTTGACCACCAATTCGAGCGTACATTGAATGGACTGTTTGACAATTAATTGTTTTACTGTTGCAGGAACGAACTGCACAGCGTTCTACTTCAGCGCTATTTCCGCAAGTGGGCCGGGAAGAAGAAGAAGGAAACCGGCAAAAACGTCAGTCGAAGCTAATTTCGAAATAAGCGCGAGCGACGACGAGAGTGGCGATGATGGGGCAATGAAGGGAAGTCAAGCAATTTCGAACACAACAACGACATGGGTTAGCGAAAACAAATTATTAGTGGACAAGAAACTTCGCCCAGGCATTTCTTATTGGATAGCTATGACCACACCCAATGGCGCACCGGCGAATCCATTAATTGTGCAAAGAGCGCTCCTCGAATGTGGCGTAGAAGCCACGGCCAATCAGGTATTTGGAACTATCTAACCATTGTTATTCCAATTGAGTGTGCGTCTGTGTGTGTGCGGGGGGGGGGGGGGGAGCGGGGGCTTATACGCGGAAAATAACATTTCAAGGAAAGCTCCACAAGTAAACACAATAGCCCAAAATGTATAGCTCAGCGCAACGGAGTTGTTTGGCAATTAAGATTTCATTTTTACGCGTTTTCTTGTTTTCCCTTTGAAAGGTGCCTTGCGTCGAAAGAAAGGAGTCCCAAGCTATCGATGCTCTTTGCCATACAATAAAAGATCACAAGAATGCATTTACGCAAGATCTCGTTATCGACAGCTTCACGTGGTTATACAAACAAGAGGTTCGCAATTTCGTGCCAGGAAGGGAAGAGGAATCCGACAGTCAAATTAGCTCGCAGAACGAACGTTTTCCTAGTGTCTCAGAAAAGGTCGTCAGGGTTGTACTTGTAAACAAGTCCTTTCAGCAGAGTTTAGAGTACGCCATGTCCAAAATGGAGACCAGGCTTGTCACGGACAGAGTGGGATTTGACCAAGCACCGACAGTGCCAGCGTCCCAAGGAACCTCAGAGGAAATAAGGCCGCATCACCTGTCCAACACAACCACGGTGCTTATAAACGACATAGGAATAGCGATGAAGGAGCTGGGATACGCGCTTCACAGAGGGCAGATTTTTAAGAAGGTAGATCGAGCAAGGTACACTTATACTCTCAAATGCAGTCCAAGGGAACTTGTCAACACCCTAGCGTCAAACGAAAGCTTCAAATCACGGCTTTTAAACGACATGAAGAGAGTCATCGATATCATATCCGAACCTTGCTGTGAAGTAATCAAGCCCATTCAAGTAAATTACGACCTTATCGAACTGGATGAAGGCCAATGCTGGTCTGTAAAGAGGCGCACTTTCATCGAAGACGCCATCAGCGAATCCGACGTAGGACGAATCACGCCTAGAGCATACTGCAAATACGACCCCAGTACTCCGCCCATTCCAAGATATTTTCGAGAAATTCTGGAAAACAGCTTGTCGGGCCCGGAAATACAGTCGTTTTGCCATTATTTCCTGAAGTTACTAGAGCACCACGGCAAGAAACATAAAGATCGCGTGCCATGCCTCGTTGGCGACTCAAACAGTGGCAAGATCAGCTTGTTCTTACCCATACTGGGAGTCATCCACTACAGCAGAGTGGCAACTATCACGAAACAAGGCGCCTTTAACAAGGCAATGATAACGCCCGAGACGCAGGTGATCTTTCTAGACGAAGCCACGACGTCACTGCTCAAAATCGACGACTGGAAAACGATAACTCAGGGGGGATTCGCAGCATACGACGTGAAATACAAGACCGCCCAGCCATTCATCAACAAATGCCCAATGATCATCACGGCCCAAGAAGAGCTCGACTTCTCTGAAAAAGACAAGAGAGCCATGGAGAAACGTCTTCAAGTATACAAGTTCACGAGCCTGCCGAGACCCAAAAAGAAGGCCGCCAAGTGGCTTAAAAGGCATCCAATGGATTGCATCGTCTGGGCCGCGATGAACGCAAAAGCGCCTCTAGAAAACGAAGTTGACGAAAGCGAGAGCGCAAGTGAAAGCGACAATGACAGCGAGAGCGAAGATGGCATCTTAAAAGAGGAAGAAAAAGAGGCCTTGAGGCATCTCGTCCTAGAAGACTCTGAAGTCAATGACAGTCGAGAGTTGGTGAGCTGTTACGTTTTGATACTTGCAATAGGCACCACTGCTTCACAATCACGTTTGTGTGACATTTGTTTGTCTGTCTTATAGGGAGAAGTCCGAGACATTGCAGCAGAGGCGGAGTCCGACGAGGAGGAAGGGCATATAGCGTCCATGAGAAGAGAGCTCAGAAGCTGTGCAAAGGGCTCGCTGCGCTACAGACAGCTGCAACACTTGCTTGGGACGGAGACAGAAGCAATGGAAGAGTACAGGCGTCAACGCGACCAACAACACGAGCACCGAAAAAAGGCCCTTGTCGACTCGGGCGTGCAGAAAGAATTGGCGGAGCTCCTTCCCAAGGACGGAAAAACCGAACTGCCCCAAGTGTTGAAAGAGGAAATCCACCGCGTAAAGCTGGCGCGCCTAAACGATGAGATGAAGGAGAGGGAAACGAAAGCACGACAGGCATTCGAAAACGCATGGGTGAAAAGCACCGAAACCGAGCTATTCCAGTGCGTGCGTAAACTGAACACCGGCATGGCACTCGACACGACGGCGTTCAATGATTACATGGGTCTCCCGTCGCACAAGCTGATGACCCACCACGCAAACACTGGGGTTCATCGACGACAAGTTTGCGCACCTGATAACCAACCTTAGCGACCCAGTGCCCTGGTGCACAGAGGAAGGTGAGTGCGTTGAAAGTTTTACTTTTCGCCTGCGCTGTTTGTCTAAGCAAATCGTGTTTTTTTTTCTATTATACAGAACACGCGCCGAGCACCGAGGATGAAGGCGGTCCGATGATGAGCAGCGAGAAAGAAATGGGTGAGCCCCGTTAATGTCACCTTTCGAAGGAAAGCCTCTCTGTTAAATTGTTTTAAGGAACACCCCGCCTCGTCACCCGTTGTGCTTAGCTTACCTAAATCTATCATTTTCATTTGTTGCCATTTGATTGACAGGAATGTGCGAGTCGCCAAACTCAAGTGGCTTTCTTGACGAGGAGCTAAAAGGGCCGTCAAGTCCATCGATACTGACGGCTGACGGTCTTGTACGGGAATCGTCGCCCGCCACGAACAGCGGACCACTCGAGGATTATTCGTCATCGCGCATGTGGGGTGGACTGCAAGTACGTGTTCCTACCTCCGCCAGTAAAGGTCAGCGAAAGAGAGGGTGTTGCGAAGTGCAGAAAGGACAAACCTCCATTACGAAGTTTTTCTTTTCTAAGTAAACGTGTCCCACGACGATTCATGTATTAACATTTGCCACATTTGCTATGTCAATTACATCCAGTCAAGCAGCCAAATACATGATGCAAGTATAAATTAATCAAGTGTGATTCAATATAATTAATTTGATGAATAAATGACAGGTTTTGCTCAATTGTGCCTTGTGTTTAATTGTTCACAAAGCCCCTAATATAGGCATTAGTAGTCCATCACTATGTGGGTTCCTACATTAAAGACCAATCATGTCCGCGTGTTCTAATGGCCTCCAATTTACTGACTCTAGCACAGGGAGTTCTTCCTCTATGATGACATCCCTCGAAACCGGTGTTGCAATAACGTCCATAAACAAGGAATTTCTTGCAATGTCGCTGCTTTCTAGTTTAATGGCTATGAAAAGGCATGCCAAGATGAGCTCCCTCAGAGTAGCCCTTTGCCTTTGCGTTGTTCTGTTTAAATGCCTCCAAAAAAGGCTTTCTGCCAACATGGCCGTCGATTTTGGAAAACCAAATGGCTCGCAAATGCCATGAATAAACTCTCCAGCAAACTTGATGTCTTGCAACGACAAAGCGGGATGTTTATCTACAATGGTCTCCATGATCTTAGCGGGTGTGTGTTCAGCAGGAGAAGAGGCCCGGCTTTTAAAGTCTGCGCGCTAAATAGTGACACGCAACATCCCGAAATGCTTTGGGAAACACACACGCAAAGAAGGCCTGTTTGATTGGCACATAAACAAGCAAGCGCGGTTCCCAGGGCATCATTTAAAATTCCAGTTCTATAGTAGCAGTAAGTTTTTAGCTAGCGCGTGTCTTTGCAAAACTTGGCCGCCGCTCGTTTCTTTAGTGAGTCAGAAGACCTTCCTTTCTGGAAATGAAATTCGGAATCCCTTAGAATGGCTGTCCACTGACCATAGCCGTACCTTTTGAGACCGGCCTTGAGATACCTGTCTTCGTCCTGGGTGAACAAGAGGGCTTTTTTTCTATTGCATGTACGACCGATGTTCGCCACTTTGAAAGCGCGCTGGCGTGTAAGTCTTGGAATTTCACCCAAATTGGATTCCCGTTTTAGTGGCAACGCCTCCTCTGCACTTTCGACTTCTTCTGTAGAACCGCTGGACAGATGGTGCGCATCATGTTCTTGAGAGGAGGCGGACGAGATGTCTGACAGTCTTGAAATTACATCTTCTTCCAACTTTGTCCCCTTGTCGCCATGTAGTTTATCCAAGCATTGGCGGGCCTTTGTTGCGACCTCTCTGGATCGTTGCTTTTGATAATGCACTCTTGCTACAACCGAGCTGTGTTTTTGATCCTCTGAAACTGCGTCTTGTTCTTTTGCACTGAGCTGGTTGGAACTTGCCGTCTCGACGATTTGGCGGTAGCGCGTCGGGTGAACATATTTTCCAATGGCATCAACAACCAGTTTACTCATCAGCTCTCCAAGCTTGTTGTGCTGTCCCCCGTTTCTCGTCACGAGTACGTAGTCGCAAACTGGTTTCTGCAGAGGGCGAATGTGATGTATATATCCATCCAAAATTTTCATGTTAGTGTCGGTTAAAAGGAGGGAGTCAAATCCGTATTTACCTGCCGTTTTAAACATTTTCTGGTCAATGAATCCCCCGTTTGTTTTCGCTGCACGAACCATGTCAACAGTGAGGTACTGGTACGTCATGGGTCGGGAGCCCTTTACCTTAATGAACAAGTACACGGCTAGAAATTTGGTGGCAAACGACAAATCCCCCGAGCAAACACTACCTGGATTGTCCCTGCATTTCTTAAGCACTTCTTCATATCGAGGCAGGTAATGAGACACAACTTCCAGTAGTTCGTCGAGTGATGCCCAGTGACCCTTTGCTTCCAAAACATCAATGTCCAGATCGCTGGTCCACTGCAATCTCATCATCTTAGACACTGTTCGCCGAACTCTTTTCAAGTACGTCTCGGTGACAGTTAATCCTCTAGCCACTGTATCTGACAATCCTTCGCTGACTTTTCTGAATTGCACTAGCTCCCCAATGGCGTCCAGGTATCCTAAACGTCCAGCATGTCCAAGATTCCACGTGTCCTGCATCATATCAGTAAATTTAAAGAGGAGGTTAGGAGAGCATAAGCTATAGTCGACATTTTTCCAAGTCAGTTCGTCTTCGTCTTCACAACAAAATCTGAGAAACTTAAGGCTTTTGCTGACAATTTGCGGAGCTTTGCGATCGCTCTTGCCCTCGCCACTCCCGGTGAGCCAAGAAAGGAATTCTTTAGCGATTGCACCCAATGGTTCAAAGGTTGGAATCGGTTTGCTCGCGCTGGTGGGCTTGGATTTTTTTGGGCTTTCATTACAGTCGCTAACTTGACTAGCCTCAATTTCTGCATTGCTTGGTTTCTGATCAAAGTAAAAGAACCAACGGTGTTTTCGAGTTACGTGTTTCCTGCAGCCTCTTTGAGTCCCAAATCCATCGTGATCGCACGCCTGTATTGGGCAGTGAAAAAGACCATCGGATTCATCTTTCTCCAAGTGAAGTCTTTTCGGTTTGGTCAAAGCATTTGCAACTTTAGCCCAGTCAACTTGCTTGCACTTTTTACTCATCTTTCTTGGGAGGAGAGTCAGCGAGAAATGAGCATACACTTACC
Organism: Siderastrea siderea; assembly: GCA_964030785.1. Classification (NCBI taxonomy): domain Eukaryota; kingdom Metazoa; phylum Cnidaria; class Anthozoa; order Scleractinia; family Rhizangiidae; genus Siderastrea; species Siderastrea siderea. The sequence continues at coordinate 209,021 of OZ034972.1, forward strand.
TGCCAGTTGTTTTATACGATCCTTGTGTCCCTAGAGTACGAAACTCCCGATTGACCAATAGCAAGGCAAATATACTAACCTTGTTCAAACGTGCCGTGAACATGTTGTAGCCCCTTTGGGAACCCAAGTGCATCTTGTCCAATAGAAAGGCGAAGGCGAGCATAATCCAAAAAGCGTGCTCAAACTTGCCCTAGCATGTTTAGGCGGAATGAAGTTCAATGCGATATGCCCCCCCCCCCCAAGCACTCCAATTGCTTTCAAGTAAATGGGACTTCTTTGTTCCTAATGTTCCTTTAATGAAAATGATCGTTTGGTTCCAAAGGAACTTTTTGTTCTTAATTGTGTTGAAGTGGAACAAAATGTTCCTATCACTATAGGAACAATATGATCCCATTTGTTCATATAGGAACAAAACGTGACCTTTTATTTAGGGCCACCTTGTTCCTAATTCCTTTTTATTTGGGAACTGCACGTTCCTAATTTCCAAACAAAGGAACTTCACGTTCCCCTTTTGTTAGGTCCAATTAAGACATGGGAACGAAATGTTCCTAACTGGGATGCGATTAGGAACAAACAGTTCCTTGTTGAGCTATGTAAGCTCAGTAGATGGGAACAGGTGTTCCCAATTACCTTAAAGGAGAACTTAACTGGAAATAGGAACTAAGTAATATAGGAACTGTTGGTTCCTTAATCCTGTTAATAGGAACAACGGTTCCGATTAGATTTCATTATTGGGGACAATACGTTCCCTTTATGTGAAAAGGAATGAAATTATTAGGAACTCAGGTTCCTAATTACTCAAGAAAGGCCCAACTGATTTGCCAGATTAGGAACAATGCGTTCCTTTGTTATTACAAGGGGCCTTTTGGTTCCTAATCAGTATTTTTTTGTTCCGAATAGTGCAAAATTCGTTCCTTTGTACGGTTTAAGAGCTGTTCCTTTGTTTCAGAAAAGGAACAGCTGGTTTGTTCCTAATTCAATTATAGGAACAAAGGATCAAAAATAGAGGAACGGACCCCTTTTATTCGGCCGATCGTAGCGCTCGTGCAACTCGGTTTTCATCCAAATAAACCATCAATTTAAGCGATTTATAAGTTAAACTAGTTCTGGTCGAAGTTTTGCAGCAAAACTCAAAGCACGTTAACAGAATTTTGCGGTTCTCTCATTTTGGGAAACGTATAGGACAGAGGAAGGGGGATTGAGGACAATAGTAAGGAAAGAGGGTTGGGATAGTTCAAAAGAAGAAAGGAAGGTAGAGAGAAAGGAAACAAGGAGGGAAGGAGGCTGGAGAAAAGAATGAGGAAAGGTTAGAGGGTGGAAGAAAGGAAGTAAGAAAAGAAGGGGACGGGAGAACGTAAATAAGGAAGAAAGGAAAGGGAAGGGTAGGCGAAAAGGAGGGAAGGAGAAACTAACCTTGTCAAAGTCGTAGACGACATCTACTTCTCGAGACTTCAAGAACCGCATCCTGCAATCCAAATTAAAGAGAAGTTGGATTAGCCAATCTTGGCTAGACGTTTACTTGCTTTGTGTAGTGTATTGTGTTACGACTAACATGACCGTAATGGTAAATGTCTATTGCACAATGAAAATTTTATATGTGACGAACCTATATTGATGTACTAAAGATTTGTTTTCCAAATAATAGCGGAATCACTGATCACATATATTTGTGCTTGGAATATATACTCTGCGGATCAGTTCAGAACGATTCAGATGAATGACAGGGACGACAAAAATTTTAAAAGGCGATCATTTATTAACTTAGCTCTTAGCTATCTGTAGCGAAGAGTTACAGCAAGCTGAAATTGCACCTAGCATGCATGAAGAATCGGTATAGTGACAGGCTAATGTCTAGTATGCATGCAATAAAATGTCCTTCTGGATGAGAGAAATTGTAGAAAAAGAAATGACCTTTTATTGGTACTTGTTGCCCGGTCTTTAAAACTGAAAATCAGTTGCCTGAATTCGAAAGAGTAGTAATGGTTAGAGGTAAAAAAAAAAGACGAGAAATCAATTTTCGTCAAAAATTGTCTTTGCTGGGTTTCTGACCACTCATGTGCAAATCAATTTTGTTGTTCCGTTTATTTTTACTTCCACCGCTTTATCGATGAAAGTTTCAGCACCTAAAAAACTCGTTTGCTGAAAAAAAAATAGTGATCGTAAACTTTTTTCTTTCATTGCTATAGCTTTTTAATTGGCTAGGATAAATTTGCACAAGATGGATTAACGACGATTCAGTTAAGCTAGTTTACCTTTTTGTCCTCTTCTCCATATTTAAACACACTAGCTCCTGATGCGGTGACAACAAAGAACGCAGAACACAGAAGGAAGACTTTGAACTCCTGGTATAAAAAATTAAATGAATAAATAAAAGTCAGTTGAAGATCTCGGAAAAAATTTCAAGCCCCCCACGGGAATCGAACCAATGACCTTCTACTACCGTTTGGAATGCTCTAGAGGTTATGTATGAGTTTTGGCAAACTGACTCACCATCTTAGCTTGTCAGTATTTTCACTGGAACGGTACAGCTCTTCCTTTCAACTTGTGACAGAGGGTTTTCCAAACCTGACTCCATGGAATATGGATACACAATCGTTTTTATACCATCTGTTGGCCTACTCAACGCCTCCTCGTTCTTAAACTCTTATCGTGGTCACATCAGCGTTTCAGCTGTTTTCAGTGGAGCTTGTCGTTAAGGCATATACTGATGCTACAACTGAGAAGAGGTCTTCAGGTCAATTATATTTTCTGAAGACCTCTTCTCAGTTGTAGCATCAGTAAAATATGCCACAGTAAGCGACTGGGCAAAAGCCACTTACTGCCGTATTTTACAAGTTCTTTTTACTTATACAGCTGGAAATGTTTGTCTTCTGCTTTCTGGTTTCTATTATAAACTCAGTTTTGTTTCCTAGGCTATGCATAGCCTATTTCTCTGCGTAGACGTAACATTCTGTACTGAGAGAATCATGCTCCCCATCATAACAAAATCATTCGGATCTCCCCGTGGTCTAGATGTTTCCTCGATCCTAACGCAATTCCCTCGATTCTCTTTCCGTTTCAGCTCTATTTCCCAGAACTTATTTTTTAACGGAACTGACTTCATTTGAATACCTGTTTACCACTCTCGCTACAGCACTTCCTTCAGCGGGTCCTTTCATACCCCTGATATTATAGCCTCATAACTGAGACTGAAGTTCTACTCCGTCTTCAACACTTCCGTCAGCGAATAATCTTCTGTGCGTGCGCAACATTTTCTTTTACAAAAGGGAATTATATTCTTTACTTTTGGGAGAATTTTATCTGCTGCTATGAACAATATCATAGATTTGGAATGGGAATATGATTAATTCTTATCGGACAACTTGAATCATTTTAGGCAAACTAAAACTATCAATGGAGTGTGTAAGAACAAAAACGATAAATACTTCTTTGTATAGACTTGTACTCAACTATCGATTTAGAAAACTGAGATTGCCTTATCTTCATTCATTCAGGAAGTCCTTTTTCAGCAATACTTCCTTATTGCGCATACAGAATGTTTTTTTTCTACATCAACAAACTTCATTATTGTACGTGTTTAGATTTCTTCCTCCTACCTTCTTCCTCCCCTGTCACGCGAAATTTGACCTCAACACCTGTTGTCATCTCTAGCAGAAGTTCATGTTTCAGCAACATGGAAACTGGATAAATTTCTCTTTTCCAGTAGTACTGGCAACGAAAACAAACCTTAAATAGCCTCTGCCGATGATGCTGTCGCACTTGTCCTAGTCTGAAACTGACGGTGTTTATTCCATGTGCCAAATTAACCACTTGTTAACTGCTTTGCTCTTTACTGTGACTAAATAAAGACTCGTTGGCGGCGTTTGAATTGCATACGTGCAGACAATTCGTAACTATTTTAAATCTAAAAGCCAGTGACAACGATTTGATTTCGAATTAGTCTGTTTGCAATTTTATTCCTGTTTTAAACTTGACCACCTCGTTTTTACGGCTAGTGTTTTCTGCTATTTGATAACAGTACCCGTTTAAACATTCTTTTCAATTCGCGAATATGGCAGTGCCGTTGGCACAGTTTCACTGTAGTTTACCACTGAGAACAATGTTAACATTCCTGTTTCTTTTTTCTCGCCTTTTCTGTCCGGATAACTTCGTCTGCCCCGACTAGCTACCCCTGGGTCTCCGAGGATGATTCTTGATTTGTTCAGAACTCATCTCTGTTTTTCGCCGAACTGACATGTACAACTGTTTGCGAGAAAACAATTTGTTTCGTATATGCAATAATTCAATCACCGGAGGACAAAGAAGTCTCTTTTGAAACCAGCATCTTGTTGTGCAGTTAACCGGCAACAGTACACGCTGTAGAAATTAAGTACTGATGTTCTCGATCGGTGATGTTACAGCTAGCTGAAAACAGGTCTGAGGTCAATTTGGCTATAAAATGAGTTGCAACTCAATTTGCTTAAATGAGCTGGAACAGGAAGAGACTCAAGGATATCATGTTAAGGATGAGGAAACACCTCGATCACAACAGTAAATGATTTTTCTTCATGCTTTGTGTTCTGTCCAAGGTTATTAAGATGACACAGAAGTAAGCTACCGTAAACTGCCGCTTATAAGCCCCCTCACTTATAAGCCCCCCGGTTATAGGCCCATCTACATGTAAACAAAAAAATACATCCGGTTATAAGCTCCCCGCTAGCTTCCTTGTTTTAATATTAAGCACTCTCACAGAACACTGAGAAGATGAACTCTGAGCTTCTGTTTTGTTACGTTTCGGTTACGTTCGCGTTGTTACAGTTTTGATTTTGTTGCTAAAACGAAAATGTATTCGATTTATTATGACGTTTTAAAGGTTAATAAAAAACTAGTAAATTAAAAACGTATTTTGATTAACACTGCTGTGGCTCATTTCGAAACGTTTTTTCATTCTGCTTATAAGCCCCCCCGGATATAAGCCCCTCCGTTTATAAGCTCACCCAAAACCCCTTAAGAAGTTGTATAAGCCCAGGGCTTATAAGCGGCAGTTTACGGTATGCCTGGAAGCATAGACCTTAGTTGATATAAAAAAATCAGAACGCTGACCAAGCTTTTAGAATTGCACATGGTTTGTCATCAATGACAACAAGTGTACCACTTGTCTGACTTGTGTTAACCGGTTTGAACAGAAGTACAGACACTCAAACAGTTTCTATTGTTTTGTAAAGCAGTTCAGTCTTATAAGTTAGAACAAACTTGTTTAAATGCGACAACACAGTTTTTAATTAATAATGATTTGGAGATAAAGCGACTGAGGAGGTCATCAGGGACTGTGCATAAACGCGCAGTTTTAGCGCGTAACTGTCATGAATAAGCGAAGCGTGCTGCTTATGCTAGGTCTCGGTTGTCGCAGGTTGCGCAGCCTTGACATGGTTTTCTTTTTTAACGCAACCATGGCCAAACGACTGATTTATGTAGCAACCAGGATGTAATCGAGGCAGTCCAACCTCAAGGCGTAACAAAGCTATTAGCAATTATATCCAGCTCAAAATCCAGGTCTTCATTAATAAAGCACAAAAAGTCAACTTTTCGTTAATCTTTGTTCAACAGAACCTTTTAAATTCAAAACAATTGGGGGTTAATGAACTTGAGTAGTAATGTACGCTCACTAGGCCAACTTTACCTCGTTTTGATGTGAGGCATCTGATTGGTTGTTGGGTTGCCCCTAGTAACGCCACTGACCATAAGGATAGTGGGCTCAACCGGAAGTGGCCTGGAAATGACGTCATGGGAACCGGAAGTCACGTGATTTGGGATGGGAAACCGCTGACCAGTGGGAAAGTCACGTGATTTGAACGGGAAAACAGCTGACCAGTTGGGAAAAAGGGATGGCGGGCTCAGATTAAGAAAAGAGGGGACATTTCATGACGCTGACATGACGTGCCCTCTGGCTAGGGTGAAAAACCGCTGACCAGTTGGAAAAAAGGGATGGCGGGCTCAGGGTGGGGCAAAACCACTGAGTAATGCGGACTCAAAGTCCAAAGTCCAATTCAGGCACCGGGGGAGGTCCTTACTTGATAAGAAAGAAAGACGCCATGTTGGAAAACAAAAAATAATTTATTCCAAAGTGAGTGTTACAGGCGCGCGTGGTTTTCTTTGGGATAAGTGTTCCTTTTCGATGAGTGTGTCGGATAGCAGTCAACCTTTTTTTTTTGATGGCTCAGAAGACAAGATCAGCATGACATGGTGCACTCTTAGGAAAGTATGTCATCGGTATCCATAGGGATAGGTGTAGAAGCTGCTTGGATCTACCACTCTCTTGTCGTACACCAACTGGTAACGTTTGTTGTCCGTAAACGTGAATAGCTGATAGGTTTTGGGATCACGTGTAATCTGGTGAGTTTTTGTCACTTGGGTCTGACGCGGTTTCTGGAGTGGCTTCTGGATTTCGTCCAGGACGTTTTGACGCATGACATCATAATTCAACTGGGTTTTGCCTTCCCAGTTGAGGCAAAAACCCCTCACTTTACATTCTACGTGCCCCTTCTTGGTTTTATAGCCATAATTCTTGGGTCCGCCCGACACAAATTCCACAATGAAATCGCCGTCGTCCAATTCAGTCGTAAACTCGCCCAGGTAATCCCCCAAGATTGGACTGGGTTGGTCAGGTTCCTCTAAGTAGATGACCGAGTCGGTGTCATAGTACAGGACACGTTCCTGCACTTGCTCCAAGGCTTCATACAACTGTAGCCGAGCCCAGCATGTGGTGAAACAAGCCACGAAGACGGGGATGTCTTCCTTTTGGTACTGGTAGAGTACCTCCACCATTTCGTCATTCATAATGGAGACATGACGTATATCCAGGGTATCTGTGTCCAGGAAAGTGTGAAAGGCTTTGGGGTCATCAAATTCTTGGAGTCGGGTCTTGTTGAGCCGTTGTCCAAACTTGCCCCACATAGAATTTAGCATCATTTTGGCCAGGGTTCTTAACCCAGGATTCTTCTCAATCTTGTCGTAGTCCAAGCGGATGCCCTCATGCTGGAAGTAATCTTCAATGTATTGAAGACGTTTGGTTTCGTCGTACTCGACCCACGGTGGCCACCCACTAGCTTCTTGCTTGATTTTCAACCAAGTATTGACATAGTCGCGGAAGAGGCCTTCACAGGTTTCTTTAAAATGCCAGACTTCGTAGATGTACTAGACTTTGTACCCCAAGGCGACCGCTTTGTCTAATTCCGGGCTGCAGCATGTCCCGGTGAGGACGCGTTGCTCGTCGGTGTGGTTGCATTCGGCAGTCCTCTCCCAGGGACGTTTGGGCATTTCTTCTTTCACACAAGTGGCACAGAGTGGAAACAGGAGTTTTCCCTCTTGGCGGTAAGGCAGGACGGGATGGTAGAGGTCACGTGGAGGGAGGACTTTGCATTGGATCAGGCCAAAGTACTGATGGATGTCGGTGTGACCCGGTTGTGAAATGAATTCAGGATGTCCTTTGGGGTAGACGCACGTCTTGTTGACCCAAGGGTACAAGGAGGTGACATCAATGTAATGGATCTTTTGGTTGCGGGTCACCTGATTGTACAGTTTCACCGCATTGGTCCGACCTCCACAGAAAGCGTCACGAGGGTTGAGGGGGTCGTTCAACTCCAGGTTGTCGACGAAGGATCCGATCTCTGGGTTGGTTTCTTTGAGACGGTCCCATTCACATCCCCATATTTGGACCACAGTGTACACTTTTTCTCTTAACTGTTGGACCTTGTGTTGCGAGGTTTCGTAGATATCTTGCATGGTTCCATCAAAGTAACGCACATGTTTTTCGTGGCGGTTTTGGATAGCAGGTGGAACATCCATGGGTGAAACAACCTTGAAATTCGTACACGGTCTGGGTGTCGTGGCAGTAACCATCCACGAAGAACTTGGTACCGGGGATGCAATACTCGCCGGCATTTCTGGCATGTTGAATGTTCGTGGGCACACCAAGTGAGCCATTCGATGGCCACGTTGGAGTGATTGATGCGGTTTTTCCAACCACGGACGGGTTCACTGGCAATACCGTTAGGGATCATTCGGTTCATACGTAAATCCCTGTTGCAGGCAGAAGCAATCGTGATTTGGTCAAAGGGGTTGAAGCCCGCTTGAGCTTCAAACAACCGTTTGAAGGTCAGACATCCTTGTTTCAAGAGACGCACATCTGATTCACAGTACTCAACCAATTCTTTCTGGAAATCAAAGACCACCTCCTTCTCGCGTTGCTCTTGATGCCACTTTTCCAAGGCTTGCTTGCCTTCGGGAGACATGGTTTCAGGCATGTAGTAATCGAGGGCCGGGACGATGTCCACGTAGTTTTGATGCTCGGGGATATTGAACTTGTGTGGGAAGTAGCCTTTTTTCAATTCCGTTAATCCAAAGGTTTTGGGAAAGGCCGACAAAGGCATCTGGAAGAAACTGAGAGAATCGATGAATCGGATACGATCGTGTTTGACTTCCAGGAGTTTACACCCGTTCCGGAGCTGTTGGACGATCCGGTTGTCACTATGGTATTGATGAACCACAAAGTAACCATCGTACCCTTGGAAATTATGAGCTAAGACATTGACTTGTCGGGTGTCGTTCAACGTGAGTGTATCCAGCCATTCGAGAAAATCTCTGGTACAATATTCGCCTGGGAAGCGAATAGGTTGATCGTCGTCTTCGGTTTCGGCCACGATGAGATTAGCAATGTGTTGTTCGTGGGGTTGCATGGCTTCAATATCAAAAAACACGTGCAAGGGTGACAGGTCGTCCACATCTTCCTCCTCCTCCGGTGCGGTTTGAAGCTCTGCGGCCGCTCCTCGTTTAGCACGAGGACCTCCTTGACGTTTCTTCTTTCTCTTCTTTTCTTGAGGCTTTGGGGGTCTTTGAATAAAACAAGGGTTTCACCGTGCACGTACTCATGGCAAGAAGGACAATCCACGTAGTAGCACTGATGCCTTTGAATCTTTTCTAATCCAACCTCCTGTTTGCGACAGTTAGGACAGCGACGGCGAAGAAAGCACACGGCGGACTGGGGGTTGGTCACCGGTTTGCCAGCCTTGTCCTTGACGAGATGTGCTTGGAAACAAGTCTCTCCGAAAAAGTCCTGATGACAAGTGTGGCAACGTCGTGTGGCTTTCAGACCTCGGGGGTAAGCATGAAGAAAATCAGGGCACTCTTTTTGGCAACAGGCCCGGCAATGGTCTTTTCGTTTGGTGCATCGATGTCGTCCCTCATGGTCATAGGGTTTCCAACAGTGGGCACATACATAACTGGACCCGAAAAATCCCGGTAAACTAGTAAGGACATCGTAATGGTCATGGTCGTGGAGCAAAATCAATTGTTTGTCTTGGGTGTCTCCAAAGGTGGTTATGTGAAAAGAGCGATGGGCGTCCACTAAGATGATCTGGTAATTGGCAAGGGACGGGGCCGCACTGAAGGCCGTCAAGGCATCGTAACTGCAAGGACCGAAGGGCACGTTGGCTTCGTGATGGAGCAAGAGAGCCAATTCTTTTTGGAGTTTCCCTCCTTGTCGAATCGACGACCATTTCGGGTGTTGGTCCACTCTGGCTTTGGCAACGACGAGGGCCCGAGCACAACAGAGTTCATCGTCATTTTGGATGCGGATGACTGAGCGGGAATTCTTTGTTATTGTTTGAAGTGGGGCATGCCCTGGTTTGTTCTGGCGTCGTCTGCCGGTTCCCTGAGGTGCATGATGGACTTGGGTGATGGACAATTGAAACGAGTCGTCCATTTCAAATTGTTCATTGCTGTTGAGGGCTTGGGCCAACCGATTGAAGAGGGCATCCATACGTTCACCTCCTTCATGCCATTCACCAGCACGTAATCCCCAGCCTTGAAAATTGTTGTGTAATCGGTTGGAGCCAATGGTGAAGTAGAGGCGATCTTGATCGTGGAGGTCGGGAGTCGTGGCTAACACTTGATTCACCGCTCGACGTAAGCCATCTTGAAGTGCTTCTGTGATGTTTTGATCTGGAATTAAGTTCCCCGTTTGTCGTAACTGGGTTTTGAAATGACGTTCACGAACACCCATTCGATTACTCTTACGATCCACATAATTGTCCAACTGAAACTCGAAGGCGCCCTCCGCACCAGCATCCATACCTCCACCACTTTGTTGGAGTAGTTGGGTTTGGAAGGCGTGTTGGCGTTCCAAATATTCCATCAAATCGTTGCACAAGTCATCCTCTTCGCTGTCTCCCATCTCTTCCGGGCATAACAGGTTTGTCTCTTGGGCGAGGCCACTGGGCCCCGCCTCCTCCTCCTCTTGGTGAGAGGACATGATCAGATGAACTAGCTGGAGGTCGGTGCTCGTTTTTTATAGTGAAATAAAGGTCACGTGGGAGAAGGGCATGAACCAATCACCAAACAGGGCACAGGGTGCCCCAGGAGGGGGTGGGATGCGGTGGGGGACCCCCTCTCCCCTCCTTAGATGGTCCATCAGGCTTTGCGGGGAATTGATCCCAGAGACTATAAAACAGATCGAACCTCGGGGTGAGTCATCTCAACATGGCCTCTTGTCCAGAGAAACTTTTGGAAGAATTTGAGGCATTCCAAGTGGAACAAATTTTAGCGGAAATCAAGAAGGAGTGGGTGTTCGACGAAGGCGTTACTGAGTTTGGGGAGCTGTTAGAGGAGGAGAAAGAGAGACTGAGACGAGCAGCCCAGGCAGCCCAGGCAGCACGAGCTACCTACGTACGTCAGCATTGGACCCCGGGTCATTATCCGCAGTTGACCTGCGAGTGGTTTGTGGAGGGCCTTGATTTCTGTTGTCCCTATTGGAGGTACGAATTTAAGCGCCCTCTCACGCCCCCACCAGCACCGCCGCCATCTCCCGATGCCTCGCGAAAAAGGTTGCCATTGCACCTGCCACCGCACCAAACGCCCCACCACGACGTACCCACCAAGCGACGACGATGACTCCCACGACGATGACATTGACTTGGACGACAATGAAGTCGCAGAGATCCTAGCCAAAGAAGAGCGACGACGGGTGCAGCGACGGGCTTCCAGAGCCAGGTACCGGGCCAACCATCCTGAGCGAGTGGCCGCCGAGAAACGACGCTATCGGGCAAGATATCCCGAGAAAGTGACTGCTGAGAAACAGCGCTATCGGGAGAGGTATCGGGCGAAAGTTCGTGAGGCCAACAAACGGTACTATGCCAAGCATCGGGAAGAGCGGAGGGCGTATTTTAAAGAACGTGACAAAACGGAACACCGACGGGCGTGGATGGCGCAATATCGTGTGAAACGGCGAAAGACCTTAGCAGAGAAACAGAGAACGCTAGAGAAAATCAAATCATTGGGCCCCCTGAAATTGACCATCGAATTGGAGGACTGTATGAAACCTATTCCCGTTGAAACCTATTTGGAGACATTTTGTGAATCCCTTGAGGTGGAACCTCTGACGGATCTGGATTTGGGGGATCCACTTGTATGGGAGCAATGGCTTGATGATTTATTGGACGACCTTTCAATGGACAGTGACTTGTCGTCGAACGACCTTTCAAGTGACTTGGCGTCGAACGACCTTTCAATGGACAGTGACTTGTCTTCTTCTTTCTGTGACCTGTCGTTTGAGGAATGGATTGAATGTCAGACGGATCCTTCTTTTGATTTGGATGATTTTGTCAGTTAACCCCTCGTCTCAGTATTTGGCAGAAAATCGTATGACTATTTGGCAGAACATCTCTTAGTATTTGGCAGAGCATTTTATCATTGTGGTAGAACTAGACAACTCATGAACAAAATGAGACAGTGCTTTGACATTTTCATATTTTATTTTCTCCAAAAGAACATGTGCTGTATCAGAATTAAAACAATTACAATTTTAAACGTTTCTTGGTTTGCATGATTTTTTTGACCACACGTTCCGTCTTGGTTTTCTTGCCGGGTAATCGATCAATGGCTTGGATCATCTTAGTATCGGCTTTCCATTTATCTTGCAAATTCTTGGCATGGCTGTAATCAATGTCGTGTTGTTTGGCAATCTGGTCCAAGCGATTGATGCCGGGATCCCCCCTTTTCAGACGTTTGGTCAAATGCGTGCCAGGGCCCATGTACTGATAACCAGACCAATGAAATTCCTTCCCCGTTTTAGCGATCCATTTTTGCACATCCACTGCCCCACCGGATTGGCGGCGTTTCCGTTTGATACCCCTTCTCCTCTTGGTGGGCATCTTTTAGTCACTGTCGTAATCCAATCGACGTCGTAACTTTTTGCCTCGGTACCAATCTTCCCAACGGGGTAAGGGTTTCAATCGTTCCACTCCTCGGGCGGGTGCTTTGCCTTTGCCTTTGCCTTTAGCACTCTCGGCTATTTGTTTTTCCAAGGTCTTGCGACGTTCTCGAATGGCTTCTAAACGACGACTTATATCGTCTCCTCGACTGGTGGATGGGCTCCCTTTCTTGATGGGAATCTTACCGGTGGTTTTGCCTTTCGGGGTCACTGGTGTAATGGGGGGTTTGGGGTGGACGGGCTGCCTTTTATCATGCGCTTCAACCATTGTTCCACAGGTCCCGTCACTAAATCCCCGGCCTCTTCCTCGCCTTCTTCACCTGGTGGGCCACCCGGTGCCCCAACCCCCACGCCTCCGGGAAATTGACGAATGCGTTTGGTTAACTTGGTTAATTCTTGACTCAACGGTTTGGTTTGAGCATTGACCAGGGCCGGGGGTAATTGGGGGTTGGCTAACAAGACATGTTTTTTGGCGGCTAAGGTAGCGGCTTTGTTTAACAAGGCATTTTCGGTGAGTTCTCCTTTGTAATATTGAATGAGTTGTTCCAAGTCCTTGTGGGGAATCATGTAGACCTCGTCCGTGGTGGTTGACTACAATTGGGGCAAAGTTCCCCGTCTTCCAATGCACGACAGCTCTCACAAAGACGGGACTTTAAGATATGCATGTACTCTCGATACAACAGGTGATATTTATGCTTCCAATAAGAACATGCATCTTTCCACTTGTCTGTTTCTCGATTGGCGTCTTGTAACATCCACGTGGGAAGGGTTAACGAACACATTGACATAACACGTGATGAAGCCCTTGAAACAACCCGCGTCCTTTTTGTTGGACTAACCACGCACGACGTTTTTTCACGGAATGTCGACGACGTCCCAAGTCACGTAGCACCTTTTTATAGGGTTGAAGTTTGGCCAGGATGGGTGGGGTGACAGGAATCTTGTTTTTTAAGAAGTTCAAGACCAGTTCACTCACAGCATTGATTTGATCGGCATTGGCATGTTGTAACAAATCTTGACGTTTGAAACGATTGGCTTCTTGTAACATGGATCGTAAAAACGGTAATTGACGTCGAAGACGTTGCATCTTTACCGGCGACGACGATACCGTTGGTTGGCTTTTTGGATCGTGCGTTTTATACGTTTATCCGTTTCCAATGCCACGGCTTTCCCCAATCCCGCCATGGCGGGGACCAACAGATTTAAAAAAACCCCTTGTTGACGACGTCGTCGTCGTCGTCGTGGTCTTCTCCTCAAGGATACCATGAGTGCGACAATACACGTTGAAGGGCTTTGTTTTGTTTGATGAGATCCCGCGTCTCTTTATAGCCTTGACGGGTATTGCGTTTCAAATCTTGCTACCAGCCACCGCCTCGTTGGCGTCGGTAATGTTGTACATTGTCGGTAATGCCTTTCAAGGCTTGAGCACCTAATTTTCCTAAGGCGAGTCCAAACCCAGGCGCTGGGCCTGATAGAGCCATACTCATGCCATGCGCTATTTTATCCACCAAACCGGGTTTGCGGCGCATTAAAGCCCTTCCTCCTTGACGTCGTTTCTTTTTTCTGCGTCGTCGTCGTCGTTGGACGGCCATGGTTCTAAGAGTGTGGGACTGGGAGGGAGCGGCTTTTTATCTGTCCAATAGCCTTTGGGTCTCAAGGGACGAGGACATCCGTCCACATAGCATGGCGCTTCCACGGGTTGGTACACAAAATGACGGTGGTAATCTTGCACACATCGTTTGGGTAACGGAGGAGTGAAATCCACAATGGTATCATCCAAGGTTTGCATCTTGATTAAAAACCTTTCCAGGTCCTCCAAGGGAACACCACGCACATAGGTTTTCAAGGCTTTGGCATACGTGGTAAACGCAAACCGACTCATGGTCACTTTAAATCGGTATTGTTTGAAATCGTTCCATCCTTTGACCACCGTCCCCACCGCCGCCAAACACGCTACCAACGTACTGTTTTCCAAAAGGGGTCCAGCAATCATGCCAGCGGCCATCAGGAGTAACGCCATCCCATTGAACAAGGCATTGATACACTTGAAATGATTCAACATTTTGCGATAACACCACCATTGTTGGTGGTAAAAGGCATACAAGGAATCCATACGTTGTAACAATTCCGGTGGGAATTGAATGCCATGATGTTTCGATCCATTCAATAACGATACGACGGTTTTCATCACGGCGAAACCCGGGACGAAGAAGTTTGCACGCTCGGTGCTTCTCCCTGTTTATAACTGGTCACAATGCTATTGGTCATGGTGACAGTGGAAATGTCACGTCCTTGTGCCAATTGTTCTTGATCTTGTAACATCATCCGTAAACGTCGTTGTAAATCCGCTTGACCCAAGGTACGTGGGTGACTCCCAGGACTCCAAGATCCTCGAGGGGTCGCTGGATTGGAGGCAGGTGACCAAGGTAACCCAGGGTGTCGTACGGGTCCTCCTCCTCGTCGTCCTCGCCCTCGTCCTCGGTCGGGCCGTCCACGCGGGGTACTGCGTCGACTGCCGCCACTGCCATCATCATCTCCACCACCACCCGCACCCCCGCGGCTAAGGTTCTTTGTGTGAATTGTCTTCTCTGCGTGCTGGGCGATGGGGAAGGTGTGGGTGTTCTCACGGAGACGGTCGACGGGGTGTGAGACGCTTGACTCCCTACCCCGGCCGGGGACGCGCCTCCCACATCGGGCCAGCCCGCGATTGTACTGGGGGAGGGAAGATTACTCAAAAACTCATGGAGGGCATCGGGTGCGATTTCTTCCATGGCGACGTCGAGAAGGCCTTGGTCTCCCGTCAAATGCAAATCTTGGAAGGCCCCTGGGGACATTTTATTGGTTGTGGTCGCCCCGACCCCGGCGGGGGACACGGTATCGTACGCTTGCGGAGGTTGACGGTCATCATCGGCCATGCTCGCTCTCTTTTTCCTGTTCAAAAGGGGTGTCGTCCCCCTTTATAGACGTTTTTGATAGGTGCGAGTCCATCCTTCGTCTTTTAACAGGTGACTCAACAAACCTTGTTGATCGGAGGAGGCGGGGTGTAAATCCAAGACCAAATAGCCATACGGTCGTGTGGTGGCCTGATGAAACGTCTCCAACGTGTCTTTCCAGGTGGTAGGAAACGATTGAAGCAAGACATTGCGTACCCCTAATTGATCTCGGGGGTTCTCGAACGCCACAATGTAATGGGCATTGCGGGAAATACTTTTGGCATATCGACCCACGGGAAACATGTCTTGGCACAAGTACAGGACCGTCACCCCTTGATGATGCGAATGTTTGGTGAATAAATCCAACACGCGTTTATCGTGACTCCCTTCATCCATTAAATCATCCAAGACGAGGACCCCATGTCCTTGAGGAAACCATTGCACCAACGCATCATGATCGGGAATGCCTTCGTGAAACACCACCCCTTGATCTTGCATGCCTCGAAATCGATCTTGCCATGCACCATAACAATAGTGCATTTGGGTCGGTGGGGTTTCAAACAAATCTGGGTTCTCTAACAAGAGTTTTTCCGTAAACACGGTTTTGCCACATCCCAAGGGCCCCACGACCAAAATACTGGATGGGGTATGAAAAGGAAACGGTGGACCCGTTTGCATGATGAGGACTAATACCATGAAAAAAAAGGCACCTTTTTATTGGAGTCGGTGGGACTCGAACCCACGCACGACCCCCAATACCTATTTTTCGGGGATCCAAGGCTCTACCGACTGAGCTACGACTCCGACACAATATGTTTTTCCAACATGTTTTAATTACATTGATGATACGGATGACAACAGACTTGATACCATCTCGCTTCTTGGCCTACAATTAATTGTTGAAGGCGTTGACCGGCTTGATGGTCATTGCTTACATAATCATGATCAGAAAACTCATTTAAAAACTCTTGCAAGGTCCGTCCACGGGCTTTGGCTGTCAAGTACAACAAGGCGTAATCGCCACAACTCTTGCTTGAGATGGCTTGTAGGGACTTGCCATTGGTCACCACATACTTCCAACGTTTCACGATCCAATCTCGTAACGGGGTGGCTTGCACGTAAGTGTCCATGGGCAAGGCATAACTGTCCAACACTTCACACGCGTTTCCATCAGTCCAGACCGCTAACCAATGTTGTTCGGGTTGATCGTGCGGGTCCGTATTCACAATGTACCCTTGCGAAGTGGTCTTGCGAGGGCTCTTGGGTAAACGATCACAGACCACCGTCCCGTAAAAGACAGGTTTCAATTGCGGGTCGTCTCGGGCTAAATAATCCAATTGCACATTATTCAAGGCCACGTGTTCCATCAGTGCTGGTAAATGTTGTACAACACGGCTCCGTTCCTGTCAATCTCCAGCAAATTCTCAAATTCACCATACACGAGTACGGTTATATTGGTACCGGGTGCGACTCCAAATTCCAAGACGAGTTGCAAATCTCCAGTTTGCTTGGGGTTGAGGTTTTGACTGTCAGCACATCCATTGGCTACATTGTCAAACATGTACAGGGTACAATTTTTAGCTTGGCCCCAATCGAGCAGTTCCACCATATTGCCTTTCTTTTTACACCAAGCGCCACTGGCTTGCAGAAAACGGAAGTAGCCTAGATTATCTCGGGTGCCATTGTTGTGCACTAACTGCAGGGTTTCATAAGGGTATTCTTCTCCTTTGACAATCTGTTTAATGGAGGTCAGACCAAATTTCTGGAAGCAGAAGGGATCTCGGGTCACATCTCCATTGAAAGCTCGGCTGTCCAACAACCCCACAATCAATCGGTCAGGTATTCTGTTTTGAAACAGGTTGGGGATGTCAAAGCGGACCAGGTTGCCTTGCATGCTAAAGGTCCAGATTTCACTGCGGACGGTCGGGTAAGCAGCCACTTGGCCTTCATTGTGTCTTTTTTCAGACAAACTCCTGTAGATGGCGTCATTCAAACGCAGTTGACATAGATGAAACCGTAGTTTCACATCGCCTTCTATCAATCGGCCTGCCAGGGCCACTCCATTGAAAAACAGGTTCGGACCGTTGAAATGAAATTTCATCTTGATTTCTATGCCAGGCACCAACAGTTTGCCGGTGTGAAACACTTCCAAGTGCGGGGTAAACACCAGACTGTGAGTGAGGCCTGCAGCATACTTCTCCACTTCAGCTACCATCGCAGACAAAGCCCCTTTGTGATTGACACTGAGATCTAGGTAGTTTTGATGCGGTGTGGTAGTGTCTGTGTTGTTGTTGGTCCATTGGGGTGGGAAATCCACTTGATTGAACCAGCCTTGGGGTCCTAACACGGTCTTGCCATCTTCTCAGTCATAATTCAGCAAGGTTTCTAGGTAAGCTTTGTAATGATAGGTGTCAGATTGAGGACTGATCAACGTGCCATTCAACTGCAAGTCAATTTGTTTGATGATGGAATGGGCCAAATTATTGACGGGCCACAATTTTTCAGCGGCCACCAAGTTGGCATTGTTACTCTTTTTCAAACTCAATTTTATGGTAAAGTAACTGCGTCCCAAATCCACAAAATCGTCCAACCCCGGAATGATGAATTCCATGGGATTGATAACCGTGGTAGTGGGTTGGATGGTGACCATGCGATAGGCATTGATGCTAATGTCGGTCGGTGGCACCTTGAAAATCCGTAACGCTGGGTTCACGGTCCCTTCGGAACGCTCGTGAGCTGGTGCGGTTTGCGTACTCACGTCAGGCATGTTTAACGTCGTCGTCGTCGAGTGGTGGTACCCCATCATCGTGAGGGGTTTTTATAGCGTCGTGCTAAGCGTTGTCTCAAATCAAACCCGAGGACTCTCATCACCTCGGGACTCAACCATCCACCACGTTGTCGTCGCATGAGTTTCCAAAAAGGAAACAGACCTCCCCATTGAGACAAACCTCGATCACTACGAATCCGTCGAGGTCGTGAATGCACGGGTTCCATTACACTCCAAAAATATCGCGAGCGCGTTTCGTTTGTTTGGGAAACAAAGCACTGGCCACCCGCACGGCTTCTTTCACGTTCTTATTACTCAAAGCTTTCTTGGCTTGTTTGGTGATTTCCTTTTTAATGACGTCTTCGGCTTTGCGTTTGACACCTCGTGTGAAACCCGTTTCCAATCCTCTCTTTATATTACTAGGCAGTTTTAAAGGATTCCGGGTGCTTTTAAGGCCTTGGAACCCACCACGCAAGAGATCCGTCATCAATCCTTTGCCATGTTGATCATACCACTCATCCGTACGAAATCGTGTCAAACTTCCCCCTCGCATGGTGTCTTCTTCTTCTTCACCAGGGATAAACTTTTGTCTGTGCTTCACGTGACCCCCTTTTTATACCGTCATCGTCGTTTTTTCCGAAAGGCTGCTTCCAACCCTTTTTTGGCACCGTAACTCGCCGCACCACCCGCTGCACCCAACGCCACGGCTTTCCCTCCAGCGATCAAGGCTGGAATGAGGGCGGCGAGTGGGAATAAACCCCCTCGTTGCCTTCTTCTTCTTCTCCTTCGACGCACTCTTGTCTTGGGCATCTTTGTTGTGATTGGACACTCCCTTTGTCAAGTCCCCCCTTTTTATGTCTTTTTGAAGTGTAACGTGACAATGGTATGGCCGTCGCCAAACTTGACCAAGTCTCCTCCGGTACCAATCGTTTCGGCTACTTGAATGTGAATAATTTCCACTACCTCGTTACGAAGAGACATGTATTGAATGTGCAACGGTTCAAAGTACAGGGTGCCACGTCCTTGCCGCTTGTACTGGATTTCACGCAACAAATCGGTCACGCGATTGCCCACAATCGTACTGCCTCCCACGTCGGAGTACACGTGCAACGATCGTGTGGGTTCACCCACCACCGCCCGAAACGCCACATTCAAGTTCGTGAAACGCCACCCACAACTCATACTCAATTGTAAATAATCCAGTAAAAACGAACGCACCGTCCAAAAGACCGGGCTGCTCTGATCGTCGTTCACATCGTTCCAATCATTGCCAATGGGTTTTTTCATGTTGGGGATTTGATCCCCCATGAAGTCTTGCTGTAAGTTCGGTCCCAAAATCAACCCACTGCTAATTTTACGTAACCATCCCATCTTGAGTGCTAACTTGGTGTAGATGGTCAGGGAAGGCGTGTCGTTGCCACAATGGCAGACATTGGTGTTGTCGATGAGCAGATCGTCGCCTTCCCAACGAAACCTGACGTAGGTGTGTTTGCCTTGATCATTGGTAAACCGACCTCCTTGAATCGCCGTTTCCATGCGTCGTTGTTCCAAGTGAGCAATGGTGGCTTTCATGAAACTCACCCCATCCACCACCCAAACCAAAGCTTGAATGTCATTGATGAGGGTTTGCGCGGTGTCTACTCGCGCAGCCATTTCCCCGTCTTTTCCACCCGGTTTGGGATAGGTTTGGTCCCAGGACGTCCCCATGATGTACCCATTTTTCTTCACCAACTCGTACAAATTGACGCGCGCACCTGGTAAGGAAATGGCACTCAAGCCCACTTGCCATCCATCCCCCGTGAGCTGTAACGGTTGAGGTAAACGAATCTTGAAGGAATTGGCTTGGTTGTTGGGAAATTCATGTCGGTTGGCATGACTGGGTAACGTCACGTAGAACGACATTTTCTTTCTTCTTCTTCACACCATCACTTCCCTTTTAAAGTGGAGGGTCAGGAGGGTACGCCCTTCGCCAAATTGCACTAGATCCCCATTGGTTTCGGCCATCTGGGTTTCCACGATTTCCACCACTTCATTGCGTACCGGGACATATTGAATGTGTCGAGGTTCAAAGTGCGTGGTGTCTTTGGGATGGTACTTGATTTCTCGCAAGAGATCTGTGATGCGACCCCCCACCATGCTGCTGGTCCCTACATCACAATACACGTGCAAAGGACGCGTCGAGGGAAATTCCGACGAGGGACGAAACTTGTTGTTGACATTCACAAACCGCCAAGAGCACGATAGATTCAACACCACATACTCCCCATCCACTTTCCAAAAGGTGGGTTTCTTGCTGGTATCGAGGACATCCGTCGGGGTGGGAATGGTGGAAATGCCTTGAAATTCTTGCAAGAGATTGGGTCCCAGGCGATACTGGCCGGGGGACACTTGTTCGATCCAACCCATTTTCAGGGCCAAGCTTTTGCCCCATGACACGCGCGCCACTTGTCGTTTGTAATCCACATTGGTGGTATTCAACAACAAATCCCCTTCCGAGGTCCATTCAAAGGTCGGGTACAATTTGAGACCATCGTTCTCCGTCCATTTGTTTTTGGGTTGGGTTCGTTTCGCACGTTCTTGTTGGTAACGATACACCAGTTTATGAAAAAATTGCGATCCCGTCGACGAGGCCATCTCCTTTTTCATGTCTTGACCCCTTAGGGTGAGTTCGCGCCGTTCATGGAACCACACGTCGTTCCCTTGATCGTCTTTGTCATACACGCGTTCGTGCCATCTTACATACAACAGAGGCTCTGCGTTACCGACAAAATCTTCCCCGATCACCGGAATGGTGGGTAAGGATAAACTCACCATGCCCACCATCCATCCTCGTCCTACAAATCGTATGAGTTTAGGCAACCTGTTTCTAAAATGATGGGTCTTGTTCCCAGGAAACTCCTTGGTACTAGCATGACTCATCAACGTCACGTAAAACGAGGAGTTGGGGACGAACGTCATGCCTGCCCACCAATTAGTCGTGTCGTCGTCTTTTGGGTGACTTGGGTGGGCTTGTCTCTTTCTTTTTCTTCGGTGGTCGAAGGGACGTTACGTCTTGGCTAGCAATCCAACTATTGTACTTGTCCGGCCACCCTTTCCACTTGACCAACCAACGGTCTTTTTGTCGCCTAAGTACCTTTTCGATCCGAAACACGTCGGACACATGGACTTTTTGTAAATCCTCCTCATAAAACGTGCCTTGGACGGGGGTGTCATCCCATTCGTGAATCTTATAAGTGGGCACGGGTCCCGGGACCACACGATGCACCACAAACACTTCTTCGGTCCAACCGGGTAAATACCCTTTTTCAAAGGGTCGATGAATCTTATTGAGACGTACACGATCTCCTACTTTGAATTTAGGTTTTTTCTTGCCTTTCAACCGTTTGCCATACAATCGTTTCCACACAGCTTCTTCGTTGTCCCATGTCACGTCTTGGGGGGCCATGCCAATACTTCGATGACGTGTGGCATTATACCCTTGCACCAACTCGGGTAACACATCATCAAACCGTAAGGTGTTGGCGGCGGTAAAATAACGATACAAACGTTCTTTCAAGGTCCGGTTAAATCGTTCCACCACACTGGCTTTGGCATCCCCTTCGGTGGAAAAATGTTGAATCCCTTGCTCGTCAAGCCATCGTTGAAATGTCCGATTGTAAAATTCCTTCCCTCGATCCGTTTGCAATCGATTGGGTTGACGTCGTCCTTTCAAAATCTTGTCAAAGGCATGGACCAATGCGAACCCGGTTTTGTCTTTCAACGGTTGCTCCCACGCGTACTTGGACAACACATTCAACACCGTCAGTAAATATCGTATGCCCCGATTATACTTGGCCAACGGTTGCACTTCCACTAAATCCGCGACCCATTGATCATCTAAACCTCCCACGATCACGGGTACCGTGGGAAAACGACGACGTCGAGGTTTATGCAAGGTGTAGGCCAAATCCCGTTCCAAGACCCGTTGGACTTTTTTCAAGGGGAGACGATGGGCTTTGGCAAACCGTTGCACGCCTCCTAAACTGCCGGGGGCTCGAGGATCGTGGTAACGATTCAACCATGATTGGGAGACATTCTTTCGAGGGGCCATACGTTCTGGCATTCATCCCATAAGGTTGGTATGGTGGGTACAGTGTTGGGATGTGCCTTTTGAATGATTCGATACCATCGCCATGCGTTCGGGTGGGCTTTTAACCATAAGACAAACACCACCCATCGATACAGGTTGTGGTGCACGTGGGTTTCTTCAAAGATCTGAAGAGGATGCGTGTCCTCGGGACAAGGGGGAATGGGGATTTTGGCACCGGGTTGGTGATCATATAAGACTTGACAAAGGGTTTGATGACATTGCCATTGCACCAGGGACAAGAGACCTTCCCACGCATAACACATCCACACAGACTCCATGGTTACACACTAAATAAAAAATTTTATTCGTTCTCCTTTATGCATTAAAAGAGACGGTCATACGCGACCGTCTCTAGACCTTTCTGCCAGTTCTCAACACTGTCACTGTACTTAGGGGGGCGGTGGAGCTGGTGCTACCATCATTTCATGACGGTTCTTGAGATCTTGAATCTCTCGCAGCAACTGTTTCTCGTAATCTGTCAGGGGCCGATCCTCTTTCCTTCTGACAGGAGGTGGCGGGCCAGGGATGTCCACTCCACGTTTGGGATATCCTTGAGCATCACGGCTTGGCGGTTCGGCTTGTTGGTCGGCTTTTTTGGGGGGATGGTCATGAAACCAAGTCCAGTACTTGGGACCCAACGGTTGATCGGCCCACCGGAAGAAGCCACACTTTTTGTTGGAACAGGTCACATACAATCGATCGGGGTTCTGGGTGGAATGGCTCTGTTGAAGCGTGGCGGGTTCACGGCAAAAGCATTGCAAACAACGCCACATGTCCAACACTTCTGGATGAGGTTGACTATACACGGCTTTCATATATTCCAGAGCTTGATCTTGACCACAAAACAGCAAACACGGTTGGATGGGACATTTCACATACTTCCATCTTTTTTGAGATTCTCGTGCCTCCAAACGCACGTCATGGCAAGGACACACCATATAGTCCACCGAACTGGGAGGAATGAGGTCTTGGGCTTTGTCATACGTCACAATGTGTTCAGGCGGGGATGTAGATTGCTCCATCATGTCATTCAATTCTTTCGTCATGTCTTCCACCGCGGCTCGGGTGTCTTCCACTACCTCGCATACCACAGGATCACAGTCCACATTCTCTTTCTCCTTCTTTTTCTTCCCCGCAGGGTGTACGCTTTGGGACGATTTTCTCTTCCGATCGACGGACATCCTGCTCAAGGTTGTTTTTCACCCACCCATGCCTTTTTATACCCATGACCCTTGGCTCTCATTGGTCAGCTTTTTATGACCCTATAAGGTCCTCTCGTGTTCCCATTGGTCAGCTTGTCATGACCCCTAGTTGGTCCTCTCGTGTTCCCATTGGTCAGTTGTCCCTATTTAAGGAGCTCCCTTGGTCCCTGAGTCGTCATTCAAAGTATGCCCCCCGACATCGACATGATCGGAGAACACGATGCCTTGGAACTCCAAATTGGCCATGGACATGTGGTGTACACCGGGGGAGCCAAAGGCACCGATGAACTCGTCGAACAAATGGCTAAACAGTTTGGGATGCAAGTGGAAGTCCTGGTCCCCCCTAACCATCCTCGAGCTACCTTCAGCACCCCTTCTACCGTGGAAGTCTTGATGCTGGCCAACCCCCATCTTCACCAGGCGGCTGAGAAACTAGGGAAACGAATGCCCAGTCATTTTTACACCCTGCAATTGCTGCAACGCAATTATCAAATTGCCAAAAAAGCACATACCCTCTATGCTTTTGGCATTTTGGAACAGGATAAAAAACGCGTGAAAGGAGGCACAGGTTGGACCGTGCAATTGGCCATGGATCAAGGCAAACCCGTCTGGCTCTTTGACATCCCCAGTCAATCATGGTACCGGTCCGCCCATCACTACCAAGTCAACGAGAATGCCGCCACCCTGGTCACTGGCAGTCAATTTGTTCCTTGGGGTCCCAAAAAGCCCACCCTTCATCAAAGCAGTGCTATCGTGGGATCCCGTGATGTGGACGACAAAACCCGAGAAGAAATTCAAGCCTTATTCAATCGCACGTTCTGTCTACCCGAGAACATTGATCAATTACGCCTGGAGCTCGAAGACTTTCATTTGTAATTGTACATAGCTTTCTTTTTCAATTTTTTAGTTTTTATTTTTCAATCTGTACATAGCTTTTCAATTTTTTAGTTTTTATTTTTTCAATCTGTACATAGCTTTCTTTTTCAATTTTTTACTTTTTGAATTGTACATAGCTTTTCCAATTTCTACATAGGCTCGCCCCACCCGATGTTGTTGTCCTTGTTGTGGTTTGACCGTTTGCGTGGTGGGAAATGGTTGTCGACTGAGATTAGGACCCAAGAAGAAGTAATAATCGAAGTCGGGATGAGTAAAGCTGACGGACACGATGCCATGCGGTGGATATTTGTTTGCAGGACCGATGGTGGGTGTCCATTTGTGTCGATCGTCGTAATCCACGATGTGTTTCACCAGATAATTTTTTTCTTGGACAATTTGTTGAGTTGGCGTTCCATCTTTCACAAGGCCCATCAGTTGAGCGAATTTCCATTCCATTTCAAATTGCATGTTGGCTGGTATGAGTACATACAGCGAATCTAATTCGGGGGCGACGCCGGTATTGGTGATTTTCACATAGGGTTGAGCCAGGTTGAGAGTGGCTAGTTGTTGTCGTTTAGCTTGATCGTCCACGTCCATTTTGGCTATATCCATCATGACTTCCATGTGTTGTTTTTCCATTTCGTAAGTGATGGCAATCCATGCTTCTTTCAAATTGTGGTAATACCCTGGCGGTAAATGGATTTGTTTGCTGACTTGAATGGGAGCCGTTCCATCAGCACGTTTTGGCATGTATTTGATATCTATTTTCATCCAATGTTTTTGACTATCTTCTTGCGTCCAATTCTGCTTGGTTTGATCTTCCAATTGTTGATTAAAACCAGGGTGTGAGATATGAACCAGGGCCGCTTCCCAATCGTCTTCTACTAGATAGTGTGAATGGGGAAGTCTGGCGGTAAATTTTTGCCCCGTGCCTTGTGCTTGATCACTGAGGAGGGTGATGTACAAACTCATGGTGACAACAATCACCTAACCCCTCTGGTTGCCTTTTTATACCTCCCCCCGGTGCCTGAATTGGACTTTGGACTCTGAGCCCGCGTTACTCAGCGGTTTTCCTCATCCTGAGCCCGCCATCCATTTTTACCACTGGTCAGCGGTTTCCCACCCTAGTCAGAGGGCACGTCATGTCAGCGTCATGAAATGTCCTCTCTTTTCTTAATCTGAGCCTGCCATCCCTTTTTCCAACTGGTCAGCGGTTTCCCATCCCAAATCACGTGACCCCTGAGCCCACGATCCTTTTTTACCACTGGTCAGCGGTTTCCCATCCCAAATCACGTGACTTCCGGTTCCCATGACGTCATTTCCAGGCCACTTCCGGTTGAGCCCACTATCCTTATGGTCAGTGGCGTTACTAGGGGCAACCCAACAACCAATCAGATGCCTCGCATCAAAACGAGGTAAAGTTGGCCTAGTGAGCGTACATTACTACTAACTTGCTAATTTCAGTTACAACTTCAGATACGGCCTCCTTCAGAACAGCACTTCTGAAATATTACTAACATATGGTAAAACCTGGCATACACTTGCGACATAACGACATGGATATAAAGACGTAAATAAAATAAAAGATTTATCCTGAGGTAGTTTTGTCTACGCGATCGTGTTCCAGTTATGCCGTTATGTTTACAAGTTCTCTCTGGTAACACATCGCATCGTCATACGGACCAGAGCAGAACTCTAAAAGGTAAATTAAACTGGATGGGTCAGAGTTCTTTTAGTGCCGCAACAAAAGGTCTCTGCATTTTGAGCTTTTCTGACTAAGAGGTCACGAAGTGTAGTCAACGACGGGAATCCACCGATAACACTTGGCACAAATTTGTATTATCAAACTTTCCAAACGTTTTTAACTATGGAGACGTAAGGAAGAATTATTTGCAGAAGTTATTTGAAAAAAAAACATTCATGAAAAGTTGATATGTACTTTATGGTTTGAAAAAAATATATTTTCTCACGTTTTTAGTTAATGACGTCCTTATGCAAAGCCGTCTGTAGCTTCCCCGCTGTGCTTTTGGTAGCTCACATGACCAACTTAAACGAGAGTAGAATATTGAGAGAACGAGAAAGTATTGTGGAGGGCTTCTTCCTCATGCCAATTTCCTCGCGGCTATTTTTGATTCATCAAAAAAAAGGCTGGAACTCAAGGAAAAAAGCTGTGATAAAAAAACCTCTCAAGAACACAAAGAAGTTAAGAATATTAAGAATAAACATACCGGAAGAAGGTACATACAGTATTTAGAGGACATCGTTTCTTTCTAGTTTTGAAGAAACGACTATGTTGTTTAGTGTTATTTTCGAAACCCCCTTCACGAGATTTAAAAGTACAAAGTACACACATTTCTTACGTATACTGAGTGGCTTTATTCATCTTCTACAAGTATTCATTTTAAAAATTGCACCGTTACAAACTTATTTATCTTGCAGCTACTTCGATCTTAAAAACAGATTTTGATTTGTTGAAAAAATCTATCATTATTGCGTCTTCTATCCAACTTTCTATCACAATCCACGAAAAAATAGCATTCTTTTTTATTCTCTATAGTATTGGTATATATGAAATTATTCAACGGATCAATTTCAATAAACTTAAACTGCTCTGCTTAGCAATTAATTAAGGTGCCTTAAATTAAAATGTTTTGAATTACAATTGGCTCTCTATTGACCGTAGACCTTTTAACGTTTATTTGGTAGCCATTATATTTCAGTTTTCGAGTGTAGCAAACGTACTGGAAATTCCAGTGTTTGTACTATAGCCTATCTTCAAATATTGCCATAAAAATACAGGTTATGAACACTTATTTCTCAGAAAAGTATTAAAAAGACGAAAACAATCCGCCTTGATAATTCGTTCTTTTTATCTTAAGTTTCACCTTCTGTTTGCCCATTTATCCGCCAAAAATTTACAACGGACTTAATATAGGTGCTTACACAAAGTAGCCAGGAAATCGATTTTTGAAAAAAAAATGGCATTGAATGGCTATAAAAGCACTGTAATTTATTTTTTTAATAGCTACGAGTGAGTCTTGACAAATGAAGTATAAAGGACGGTGCCTCCTAATACAAAGGTATTTTTGCATAGTTTATGACTATGCGGGAAAAGCAGATCTTAGCAAGGGCTGTTGGAATCAATATGTGGCATTTTCTTTACAAATATAAGCTCAATTTTCTTTGGCAAATTCGTGGTTACCCTCAGTTTTCCTTTCGGATCCCTAAAGCCTTTGCTAAGTTATAAACCGCCGAAAAGTACCTTTGTATTGGTAGGTACCGCGTCCTTAAGAAACCAAATTTCTCGGACCATCCCTAGATGCGCGGAACTTATGCGCAGTAACAAAAGGAGACATTGCCCTTAAACGAGTTAGCTACCGACAACAAGTAGAAGGAAATCCTTTTCGAGAAAAACTGTTTAATATCGAGTGGCGAAAAAAGCACTGTAAGGTTCTCTCATTAACCCCGAGAAAACACTCGTAACGGACGAATCGAGTGTGAAACTTAAGGCAATTTTAGTACATCTTAGTTTTGTAGTATTATGTTCTAAGGGTTACAGGAAGATTAAAAGTAGTATAGAACTTATTCAGACAAATTTTATAATGGCTTCCAAAATCAGAAAAAGGACTACTGAAAGTTTTCAACTGAGTGCCATAAAACAAAAAGCAATCGCTCTGACGAATCACATGAGACGCAACCAACACAATAAACCAATCAGAACTCTTATCAAATGCACATAAATGGCGACAGGGAAAGGCTCCAGGAATACTGCGTGCAAATATTGGGGTCACGATTGGTTTAGATTTTAGTTACTAAGTTGTTGAGAAAGTGGCGCGAACTTTTTAAATCAATCACAGAGCGTGACACATCAAAACCAAAGAAGGCGGGTGAATTACCTTTGGCACTCGATTAAAAACCTCTCTATAAAATCAACACATTGTATTAGTTACTCCAAGCCACCTTAGACGATTTCAGTCACAGTCAGGAGCTCTCGTGACAGTGTAGTTTTTGGCAATCCCATCTACACGTACTGAAGCCCCCATTATAAAAAACATTTATTTCTGCATAGTCAACCTTACCAGTGCACGTATTGCGGCAACGGAAGAGATTGACTCCTGCATTACGTTTGACTCCTGCAAAATGATACAGAACAAAGAGTCAGTTAATATCCTCCTCATAATGCCAGAAAAAAGCCTGGACAAGTGTTTGGCTAAATGAGAAATATATTGAGACACAGTTTGACTTACTATTAAAACATTTTTATGTCAAACGACTATCGACTGATAGTTGCCCTTGGAAATTTGATGTGCCAGTTTCAAAAACATCAAATCGCCAAAGGAAACTATCAGATTGCTATTCCCGAAGACAAAGGCACTCTGCTGTTTTACTCTCTCACCATGGTAACTAAACTGATTCCCTGTCGAACAAAAATCAATTAAAACGGCATTTCCAATTTACAGCTCACCAAACTTTTCAGGGGAAAGGTTGGAATAAAAAAAGGCTAGTAGAATACAATATAAAAATGCAGTAAAAGCAACATTTTTGATAATAAACTGAAAAATTAACTGTGATGATTCTTTATAGACAAGTCCTGTCCATCCGAGTACCAGTGTTTTTGTCGGATAGACTCTATTTAAGGAAATTTGAATTTCACATATGAGCCCGAGAACGTAGTTCGAGGGCTTATATGAAGTTTGAACATCAAATTTCCGAGGGAACCTATCACACAAAGGGCCTGAGACAAAAAGACTCTAATAGCTTTTATTGTACAACGCTAAATTTTGAGCGAAAATTGCCAAAACGGGCACTATGCGCTGATAGGCGCAAACTGAGGAGAGACACTGTGGCGTCACGTGATCAATTTCGACCGATGGAAGCACGCCAAAATTTAACGTTGACTGAGTAGATTGGCCACCGTAAAGAGAGCTGAGTGGTTAGCGCGTTGAACTCGCAACCCGGAGGTCCCGAGTTCGAGTCGTGGCTACGCTTCTATATAGCCAATTGGTTTGCCTCCCGCCAGTTGGCGTTTTTAGTCATGTTAAGTTCAATTTGTTCAGTTATTTGTTTATGATTATTTCAGTGGAGTGCCTGTGAACTAGCTGGATTAGCTAAGCGCACTTCCACTTTAAACAACTGCACTTCCCATTTACCATTTTTACTATAATGCCTGATATTGGCGACCTACACGTCGGAGTACGACCGCGAGATTGAGTACGTGTAGCCCTTTTCAAACTTTGCGAACACGCTCAGACTGTCACGTCTCGCACACCAATCTCGCTATTAAGCACCGGCTTCTTCTCTACTGGTAATCAGTAGGGAGTAGTAAGGGCTATGGGAACATTAGTAACTTAAAATTCCAAAGTCTTACTCTTATTCTAATCCAAGTTTATTTGCGGATGAATGCTTTTACTTCACGTGATCAATTTAAAGCATTCAGACATCGGGACAATTTAGTGGCGACCCATAAGGGCTGGTAGATTTGGTTAACACAAGTGACCAAACAAAACAAGGGTGAAACTGGACTGTGGGGGAATAGAACTTGTACAAGAATATACTTAAGGTATGAAATTTCCGTGTTCACTAGAACGGATTAAAACGTAATGGAATTTCTTGCGTTTGATTGGATACGAATTAGCCAGAAATGAAATATATCTGGGGCTGGTCTAGTTGAAGTGCAGCATGGGTAGAAAGGAGGGCTATAAAAGAGATGTATGTCACGTGGGAAATCATTCTAGGCCGACACCTCGATCAGCTGACGATATTTTTGATTTTAAGTAAGTTGTTCTTTGTTGTCATACGTGCGACTTTTATTTTAGTTAACGCGGGTGGCGATGTTTGCAACGTGTAGCCTTGTAGGATGGGCTATTTAGAGCTTGAGCCATGGTTCTTACCCAGATTTGCTGCCGAGTTTTTTCCCCATCGGTTTTTTTTTTCTCAGGCAGGTTTTTTCTGGCCTCCGTTCTGACAGTAACGTCTTTGTAAACTGTCGCTCAGCTCTGTTTTTATGTTATGTGCCCTATGTTTGGATGTAATACGAGGTTGTAGTATAACTTACTGTTATAGTTCCCGGTGCTCGGCCGAAACCGCCAAAATAAACCTAATGGTTTTTGTTCATGTTGTGTACTGCGTAGTGGAGCTGAAATAGGAGGGAAATCTGCGGAGCCAGTGCTAAGTTCTTTTTCCAGTAGCACAAAATGACTGGGAGTAGTAATTTTCCCTCCAGGATGGGATGCTGGCTCATCGTCATAAGTTTTCCCTCAGCATTTAATTAGGATTCTTTAACGGCTCGCTGCTGGTACCCAGTTAAACATCTTGTAGAAAAGGACATTCTTTCTTTCTTTCTTTTTTGCTTTTTTTTTGTTTTTTTTTTGTTTTCACTCTTGTTGATGTTTGTCATTGCTGTTGTTATTGTTGTTGTTTTTGTCTTCGTCGTACTTGACTTAAGTTATAATTTTATTATACCTAATGATTGTAAAATTGCCTTTCAGGTATTAAACTACATGCAGCTGAACTTACGTTGCAGGGGTTTTTGTTTTTCCACATCGAACATGAGGCTTTTCTCCTTGATGCGATAAATGGGCGACTTGGCACACAGGGCGGCCATCTCATCATTCAGAATCGACCGATCATTCACGGTACCAGCAACTACATAAAGGTACTCGCTTGAATCCTGGATGGGGCCCTGGGAGTTGTCCTGTAGAAGAAATATAGTGTCATACAGTCCTTACTTTATCTTTCAACAGACATGCAATAATGCGCCCTAGCAACCTCTTTAAAGTTTGCGTCAGCGACTTAAGTGGCTGTCTCCCTAAGATCCTCATAAACCAAATTGGTCACAAAATAGATTTCCTTCAAATCTTGTATGTGAATTACACTTTGTCTGGGTACTTTAAAAGCACTTTTCGTTTGGGCTCTAATTGCTTTCTTCGACAGTTTACAAGGGGGTCCTCTGGTGGACAAAAATGGATATTTTATTGGTACAAAAATGCCAGTTTTCAATAACTTTGGTAACTCCTCAAAACACTTAAAATTTGATGCAGGACAAAATTCTACTGTTGGTTGATAAGTATAACTCTTCCTTATGCTACAGTGTTACTGACATTTCCATGTAGTTGTTTTGAGTAGTTAAAACAGTTCCTTTTAACAACCCAATTTCACAACTTTTAAAAAAGTAGGAAAAATGGGTAAACAAAAATACATGTTAACAAAAAGTGAGACCTCGTATAGCAAATTCCTTGCAGTCATGGCAAGTTAAAGACTTGGTCTTGGTTATAATAAAATAAAATCGTGCGGCCAGACGGTTTAAAGAACGTGGCGCCGCTTTGAAACAAATTATGCAAATTACAAACCCCAACCTATGCGTGGAATTTAAGAGCAAATGTGATGCGAGCAATGCTCCCTTGCATCAGGAAAACACAAAAATAGTTTCAAACTACGGCGCGACACAAATGTAAACTGATAACATTTCGCATATAGCTTTAATTAAATTGTACAGCATTCAAATAGCTCATTAACTATGCTCAATTCACAAGATAAACAAGTTATAAAGTACATGCCACTCGATGATCGCTCATTGCGCTTAGCCTCACTGCCTAAGTCAGGTGGCAGTGAGGGGTGAAATATATCCCTTTTAACTGGCTTTGACATGTGATGTAAAAACAACCGTACGATATCACAGTTTAAGACCTAAGTAACGTAATACCATATCTCTGTGCACAAAGCTTTATTATCGAGGTACCCTGCTACACTATACTAGCAAGCCTGGTAGCCCACAGAACGATGGAGCTGGTGTGAGGTCCCACGTCCCTTAAGCCTGTCCTGGTAAATTTACTCAAATCTATTTTTAAAACTTTTTTTAAAACTACCCATATTTCAACAGGTTCTCA
Source organism: Siderastrea siderea (assembly GCA_964030785.1). NCBI lineage: Eukaryota > Metazoa > Cnidaria > Anthozoa > Scleractinia > Rhizangiidae > Siderastrea > Siderastrea siderea. Next base: position 241,058 of record OZ034972.1, read on the forward strand.
GAAAAAAATAATAATAAAAAAAGAAACTAGGGGTGATGCAGGGACAACTCGCAGGTATGTAACGAGAAAAATGTGTTCCAAAGGTGTCTTGTAGACGAATATGTAAAGGAACAAATGTGTGCACACCAGCGACATGCCCCAGGGGAATGTCGGAGTAACACGTTACCTAATGTGTGCTAATTGAATTTTTGGGGGGAGTTTTTCGGTTCAAGCGAAACATTGCACTGCTCCTTCCTTCCTTTTCAACCAAAGGGAAATATTGTTTAAAAAGTTTTATTTCTTTTCAATAATATACTGATCCCTATCAGGGGCGGATCCAGGGGGGTGGATTGGGTGGCTAGCCACCCCCCTCTTTTGAGGTCATTTAAGCTTGAAATTAAGAAAATGAACAAAACTATCACGGAGGCCACTTTGTCTCCGATTGTTCAAATACGTATATCTCAATTTATAATGGATTTATTAATTGTAATCTTAGTTATTAGTTTCTTGCTGTTTATTATAATTGTATTGGTAACACCGCATATATAGAAATGAGAATACCGAAATGTATCTCTTATCATTATTTGTTTAGCTTTATTTCAAATCAGAGGAATAGAGAACAGTGTTAGAATAAAGCGAATGAACGAAAACTAAAAAAAAAAAAATCACTTACCCTTTCAAGGAGTTTAGCGAGAACTTCAGGTTTCGGTAGACTTGTAGTTAAGTCACTCAGAAAACAGGCTTTCTGATTAGGCATTCGATGCATGGTCAAGTTCTATTTGAACAGAAAAAGAAATAAGTCAATAAGCATGGGTTCTCAATCTCAAGTAATTTTAATCACTTAAAAAGTTACTAAAAAGGGTGGAAGGAAGGAATACGGAAGGAAGAAAGGAAGGAAGGAAGGAAGGAAGGAAGGAAGGAAGGAAGGAAGGACAGAGTAGGGGGATGGAGGAAGGGAGAAAGGAAGAAAATGAGGAAAGAGGGTTGGGAGAGTTAGGAAAAGAGGAAGGCTGGACGGAAGGAAGGAAAGAAGGAGAGAGAGGAAGCTAAAGAAAAGAATGAAGAGAGGTTAGAGAGTGAAAGGGAGGAAGGAAGGAAGGAAGGAAAAAAGGAAGGAAAGAAGGGCCGGACGGGAGAAGGTGAATAGAGAGTGAGGAAAAACGAAAGAAGGAAAAGCTAACCTTTTCAAAGTCGTAGACAACATCTACTTCTCCAGAGGTGACTTCAAGAACCAAATCCTGTAAGCCCAAGAGAAGTTGTATTAGCCAATCTCTGCTATACGTTTGCTCGCTTTATGTAGCCGGTATTGTGTTAAGACTAACGTGACCGTACTTGTGGTACAATTGCCTTATACTTCACAGTGAAAAATGTACTGTAAATCTGTTCACCGAATAATAGCGTAAGTACTGATTACATATATTTGTACTTCGAATATACTTTGTGGATCAGTCCCGATAAGGTAATGAAACGATTCACCTGAATGACTAAGACGATAAAACACTCGATTGTTTACTAACTTAGCTGTTATCTAACTGTCACCAAGAGTTACAGCAAGCCGGAATTGCAACCAGCATGCATGAAGAATCCGTATAGTGACATGCTGATGTCTAATTTCCTAGTATTCACGCAACGGGAATGTCTCTCCGGATAAAATAACTTTTAGAAAAAGAACGACGTTTTACTGGTAGTTGCTGCTCGGGCTTTAATAGAAAATCAGTTGCATGGAAGTGTATTGATGGGCGGAAGCAAAAAAAACGAGAAACCAATCAGTTTTTCGTAAAAATTGTCCATGCTGGCTTTCTGACCACTCACCAACTAATTTTGTTGTCCCGTTTATTTCTACTTCCACTGCACCGTTTTATTGATGAATGGTTTCACACTTAATTAACTCATTTGCTGAACAAATAGTGATCGAGATAATCTTTTTTCTTTGATTGCTCAAGTTTTTTTTAATTGGCTAGCGGAAATTTACATAAAAATGGATTAATGCATGACGATTCAGAAAAGCCAGTTTACCTTTTTGTCCTCTTCTTCATATTTAAGCACACTAGCTCCTGATACGGTGACAACAAAGAACGCAAAACACACAACGAGAACTTTGAACTCCTGGCAAGAAAATAAAATACAATACAATAAAATAAAATAAAATAAAAGAGATGAATGCAGTGCCAGATTCTGTATGAGCTTTGGCATACTGACTTACCATCTTAGCTTGTCAGTATTTTCACGAGAACGGCACAGCTCTTCCTTTCGACTTGTGGCAGAGGGTTTTCCAAACACTCCAAGGAATATGGATACAAATGGATAAGTCAAACGTTTTTATACCATCTGTTGGCCTACTCAATGTTTCCTCGTTCTAAAACTGATATCGTCTCATCAACGTTTCAGCTGTTTTTATCGGAGCTTGTCGTTAAGGCATAATTGACCTGAAGACCCCTTTGCAGTTGTAGCATCAGTAAAATATGCCACAGTAAGCGACTGAGCAAAAGCTAACTGGAAATGTTTGTCTTCTGCTTTCTGGTTTCTATAATAAACTCAGTTTTGTTTTCTAGGCTATGCATAGCCTATTTCTCTGCGTAGACGTAACATTCTGTACTGAGAGAATACTCCCCATCATAACAAAATCATTCAGGTCTCCGGTGGTTTAGATGCTTCCTCGATCTGAATGCAATTCCCTCAATTCTCTTTCCGTTTCAGCTCTATTTCCCAGAACTTATTGCTTAACGGAACTGACTTCATTTGAAAACCTGTTTACCTCTCTCGCCACAGCACTTCCTTCAGCGGGTCCTTTCACACCCCTGATATTATAGCTTCATAACAGACGGAAGTTATACTCCGTCTTCAAGTCAGCGAACAATCTTCTGTGTGTACGCAACATTTATTTTACAAAGGGGGAATTATATTCTTTACATTTAGGAGAATTTTATCTGCTGCTCTGAACAATATCATCGATTTGGAATGAGAATATGATGTCTATGATTAATTCGTATGGGTCAACTTGAATCATTTTAGGCAAACTAAAACTATGAATGGAGTGTGTAAGAACAAAAACGATAAATACTTCTTCAGTTGTATAGACTTGTACTCAACTATCGATTTAGAAAACTGAGATTGCCTTATCTTCATTCAATCAGGAAGTCCGAGTTTTTCAGCAATACTCCCTTATTGCGTATACACAGTGTTTTCTTTCTACATCAACAAACTTCATTGTTGTTCGTGATTAGATTTCTTCCTCCTTCCTTCTTCCTCCCCTGTCACGCGAAATTTGACCTCAACACCTGTTGTCATCTCCAGCAGAAGTTCGTGTTTCACTGAAACAACATGGAAACTATATCGTTGTCAACTAGTACTGGCAACGAAAACAAACCTTAAATAGTCTCTGCATGATGCCGTCGCACTTGTCTTAGTAAATTGACGGTATTTATTCTATGTGCCAAAAATTAACCACTTGTTAACTGCTTTGATCTTTACAGTGACTAAGTAAAGACTCGTTGGCGGCGTTTGAATTGATACGTCCAATGCAGACAATTCGTGACTATTTTGAATCTAAAAGCCAGTGACAACGATTTGATTTGGAATTAATCAGTTTGCAATTTTATTCCTGTTTTAAACTTGACCACCTCGTTTTTACGGCGAGTTTTATTTTGCTTTTTGAAAACAGTACCCGTTTAAACACTCCTTTCGCGAATATGCAGTGTATAAGCACAGTTTCACTGTAGTTTACCATTGAGAACAATCTTAACAATCCTGAATTTTTTCGCGCGCTTTTCTGTCCAGTTCGTCCGCCCCGACTAACTACCCCTGGGTCTCCGAGAATGATTCTTGATTTGCCCAGAACTCATAGTATTTCTCTGAACTGACACGTGTTTGTGAGGAAAACAATGCGTTTCGTATATGCAATAATTCAATCAATGGAGGACAACGAAGTCTCTTTTGAAACCAGCAATCTTCTTGTGCAGTTAATCGGTAACAGTACACACTGTAGGAAGTACTGATGTTCTCGGTGATGTTACAGCTGAAAACAGGTCTGAGGTCAATTTGGCTAAGAAATGAGTTGCAACTCAATTTGCTTAAATGAGCTGAAACAGGGAGAGACTCAAGGATATCATGTTAAGGATGAGGAAACACCTCGATCATAACAGTAAACGATTTTTCTAGATGCTTTGTGTTCTGTCCAAAGGTTGTTAAGATGACACAGAAGGACCGGCTATGCCTGAGAAGCATAGAACTTAGTTGATTTAAAAAAAAATCAGAACGGTGACCAAGCTTTTGGAATTGCACATGGTTTGTCATCAGTGACAACAAGTGTACCACTTGTCTGACTTGTGTTAACCGGCTTGGACAGAAGTACAGACACTCAAACAGTTTCTATTGTTTTGTAAAGCATTTCAGTCTTATAAGTTAGAACAATCTTGTTTAAATACGACAACACAGTTTTTGCGTATAAACGCACAGTTTTAGCGCGTGACTCTCATAAATAAGCGAAGCGTGCTGCTAATGCTAGGCCTCGGTTGTCGCAAGTTGCGCAGCCTTGACATGGTTTTCTTTTGTAAGGGAACTATAGCCAAAGGACGATTGATGTAGCAACCCGGATGTAATCGAAGCAGTCCAACCGCAAGGCGTAACAAATCTAATAGCAATTACTGATCCAGGTCAAAATCCAGGTGTTCGTCAATAAAGCACAAGAAGTCAACTTTTCGTAAATCTTTTTTCAACAGAACCTCAGTTTTAAATTCAAAACCTTTTAAACTCAAAAGAATATCTTGCTAATTTCAGTTACAACTTCAGATATCAGAACAGCACTTCAGTTCCGAAATATTACTTAACATTTGGTAAAACTTGGCATACACTTACGACATAACGCGTGGATAGAAAGATGTAAATAAAATAAAAGTTATTCCTACGCCATAATGTTCCAGTTATGCCGTTATGATGATAAGTTGTCTCTGGTAACACATCGCATCGTCATACGGACTGCAGAATGATAGTGGTTCTTGAAATCCAGTGCCCCAGACCCCCACTGCTAAAAGAGATGGCGAAAAGCCGACGTGGACAATTTTTCTCGTGATTTTCGCTATCTTTAATAACTGAGCCATCTGTCACGCAAAGATCCGTCAACCTTCACTCGGACGGTGAAAGATACCACGATGGAATTTCAAACTTGTGCACCTCAACAAAGTTAGATCCTGAAACTGAGTAACGCTTTTCACTTTTAATATTGATGTGAAAGGATCAGGAGAAAATACTTTTTCCTATATCCCACCTAAAGTATTTTTTGCGTTTGCGTGACCATTTCGTCAAGTCATGTTGTTTTATCCGTACTTTGTAATACCGTGTAGCCTACGTGTATACGTCTCCTATTGATACTCTACCATACAAGTTATGATCATTTTATACTACGGTGCAGCTAATAAAATAGAAGCCAAACTGAGCAGAGCATGGGATGCTGGTTCTTTTAGTGCCGCGACAAACTGTGCCAAAAAAGGAAAACAAGAATATATTATTTTGAGACATGAATATATTATTAAAGATGTGTTTATTGTTCATCGTGGTATAAGATAGGTAAGATGAACGTGAGATAGTGTGATGTGTGTAAGATAGGTAAGATAAACGTTCCTGTACCTATCTTACACCACGATGAACAATAAACACATCTTTAATGACATTGAACTGAAATATGGGCGCACAGCCCTACGGTTGATTCGTCGCCACGAGCGTTGCTCACGTAAGCTCGCTCGCTATAACAACCATCTCACCTTTCTTACAAGGTGTATTAAGAGCCACGTTATTCCGCGAGACCTTCGGGTCGAACCACCAGTTCCAACTAAAGGCGCTCGCAGAGTAGCCGAACTAGCCTCTGTGAGGTTCCTTCGGGAGAGAATACGACTCACTCAGAGAGCTAAGGGAGATGCGAAAAGAGAAACTGAATCCATTGCCAGGGACATAACAGCCGCCCTCACGGCAGACGAGGCCAGTGAAATACTTGAAAAGATCAGAGTTAATACCCAAAGAGTATTTACTGCCGCAAAAGATCGGCAACAACGCAAGTTTCTGAAACTTGTAGAAGAGAAACAGGCTTCTGTTTCTAAAGCACCTCATGTTGACCGAACACCTCGAGTCGACAAAAACAAATGGGTTATTAACTTATCATCACGGCCCCTCGGCGATGCTGAGGTATCAATACTAGAGAAAGGGTTGAATTTCGCAGTAACATAACCAACATTCCTGCCACTGAAATAGTCGCCAAAGTTGAATCGGCCATAAGAACGCTTGACTCAGAACAAGCAGACACCGTAAGGAGATCTGTTAACAACATCCTTCAACAGGCTGAACCGCCCAAGCCTAACATCACGGAGGAAATGCAAGAAGCCCTAAATAACTTGAAACAAGACGACTCTATTATGATTCTACCAGCGGACAAAGGTCGCGCCAGTGTTGTCTTGAACACCTACACATACCATGATAAAATGAAACCACTCATTGAAACAGGTCCATATCAACTCCTTAATAAAGATCCAACGGACCGACTTAGCCGAAAACTTACTGAAAAGCTTCTTAGCTTAAAACGAAGTGGACATCTTTCAGAAACTGTCTACAACAAAATCAAACCTAGGCACAAACAGCCACCTAGGATATATGGTCAACCTAAGATGCACAAGCCTGAGATACCATTAAGACCTATTGTATCGTGTGTAAACACCTTCGCTTACGATTTGTCGGCTCACTTAGCTGACATCCTGACTCCCCGTTGACAGGCAAATCAGAATACACAGTTACCAACTCTTCTCATTTTGTGTCTACCATCAGCCATGAGCGAATACAAGAAAATGAAGTCATGGTATCTTTTGACGTAGAATCGTTATTTACAAACGTGCCGATCGAGGGTGCCGTAAAGGCTGCATTATGCAAACTAGAGAACGATCCCGGTCTTGCCGACCGCACAAACCTTACACCTACACAAATTGCCGACCTTTTAAACTTTGTCTTAAGATCCACGTATTTCCAATACAACGGGTCGATTTACGAACAGAAAGACGGAGCAGCCATGGGGAGCCCTGTCTCCGCGGTTATTGCTAACCTTTACATGGAAGAGTTTGAGGAACAGGCGATAGCAACAGCGACCTGTAAACCTAAGATCTGGAAGCGATATGTAGATGACACTTTTACAGTCTTAGGTAAAGACTATGTAGACGGCTTTTTACAACATCTAAACAGCCAACAGCCTACTATTCGTTTTACCATTGAAATCGAGAAAGATAACACTATCCCCCTTTCTCGACACGTCAGTTTCAAGGGATTCAAACGGTCTTTTCACCACCACTGTTGACAGAAAGCCCACCCACACTGACCAATACCTAGCCTATGATTCACACCATCCTCAGTCAGTACGACCGAGCGAAACACCTCACATCAAAACCATCAGCTATCTCTGAAGAAAAGAAACATTTATCATCGGTACTCGTTTCGAACGGATATCCTTCTTCATTTGTACGTAAGCTCACAAAAACAACAAGACCAACAGCCAACAAAGAACCTACGCAGGAATTTAAATCTACTGCGGTTCTACCCTACGTAAAAGGTGTATCAGAGGTTCTTCGCCGCTGCCTACAACAACAAGGCGTACGCACCGTCTTCAAATCAGACACAACTCTTAGGTCTCACTTAGTGCGACCGAAAGGCATTCTTGAACCAACTAAACAAGACGGTGTCGTCTATAAAATTCCATGTGAGTGCGGCAAAGTATACATCGGGGAAACAGGGAGAGCGATGCAAGACAGGATAAAAGAACACGACAGAGATATACGGCTTGCTCGTACACAAACCTCCGCAGTTTCGGCGCACGCTAACGAAACGGGGCATCTTCCTATTTGGAAAGCAGTTAAGTTTATTGATCGTGACCCTCACTGGTACACACGTAGGGTCAAAGAGGCTATCCATATAAGACTTCATCCTAATAACATCAATAGAGATAGTGGAATCGAAATTCCTGAAGCTTCCGACCAACCACAAAGCGGACCTGTGAGGGAACAATATCTAACAGTCGGAATAATAATGAGGATCGAAATGCACCAATAGCAGCAAACCATCATGCTACAAATAGCGACACGTAAACAATCGACCTCATCGCCTGATGAAGACTAGCAGTATTGCAGTCGAAATGTCGCGATCAACAACTCAGGGACGGCGGAGCCGGGGGGGCTGGGGGGGCTTTAGCCCCCCCACTTTTGAGGAGGATGACATTTTATTTTGTTTTAGTATATGTAGTTATTCGAGAAAATACTTAAGAGTACTTGCCAGATGAAACTAGTGTTTAAATTGTTATTGCTTGATTAAGTCACAAGAATTTACAAAGCTACAACTTTATACAAACGTCGTCGCAAACTTTTCGCGTTGACGTATTTTTAACATTTTCTCAGCTTGTGCTTCCTTCCCACAGACGGGAAGCTTGTGGCAAAAAACCGCAGGTTAGTGTAGGAGACCGGAAGGCTGAGAAATAACCTCCAAAATATTGCTGTATGCACTAAAAGTACCTTTCATTTCACGCTTTATCCAGGCTAATTATTTCAAGAAGTATCTCGCGGAGAATGCTGTAAATACGATTTCCGAGACTCTAGATTTCAAAATTTTCTGGGGGAGGATGCCCCCAGACCCTCCTACCAACTTGCGCCTCCGGCGCTCGTTTTCAGCCCCCCCACTTCAAAATACGCTCCGCCGTCCCTGCAACTCTAAGCGATTCCATCGTGAGACAAACGAATAAACGTTCATCTTACCTATGAATATATTATTTTTGAAATTATATTTTTGAAATAATTATTCCTTATACAAACTTGGACAAATTATTTTACTGATTAGGACAGCTGAAGTGAAAGTTAATCGAATGTGCTCTAATGTCCTAATTTGTTCCAATGGCATAGTTGACAGACACTAAATTGGTTGTCAAGGGACCGCTAGCAACTAATCAGCCAATCAGCGATTAGTACCTCTCTCAAACAGTTCGAACTCTGGCAGAATTCGGAATGCCGCCAGGAAAATCACAGAAGAAAGTTCGCCCTACCACAGCTTCGGGGGCATTAGAATCTCACGAATTTGTGGATTTGTTTGACGAACTAAGACCTGCAACTGCTCCGGGAAAAAATCTACTGGGACTTGATCCAACTTACGTTACATCGAGACATCATGTCCCCGGGGTTCCGATCACTTCAAAGTTCAGAGGAAGGCAAGTTTTTGGTGGCATTCCGGAGAATGATTTGAAAGGCACACAAGGAAGAAGAGCTACTTTAGCTGGTGTCGAAGATGTCGAAGAGCACGAAAAACCGAAAAGACCGACCACTGCTGTCGGAGTTTCCAAACAAGTTAAGGTAAAATTTTTATAAAATATAATTCTTGCACTGGGTACAGATCGAAGTTCGATTGTTGAAATTTGATCTTCCCGCCTAAGAATCGAGTGTTTAGTCAAAGAAAAATTCTATGGTTTATAGATAGAGCGCAGGCATGCAATTGTGGATCTTACAGAATTTACGACGTGTAGTTAATTAAACCCTTCTATGCAAAGCATCTTGCGAGTTGGCTATTTTCGCACCTTCGGTTGGCAACTGCAGAAACCAACTTGCAGCATTAATTGTATTCGCGCTTTCTTTCTTCAAGTTTGCGTTGTAAATAGTGCCTGAATTAACCTTTTTCTTGTGGTTGTTTATTAAATATGGATTGTGATTTAAGAGACGTTTCGTTTTTTGTGAAACAACTTGAAGATTTATCGTATCATAGAGATGATCTCGTGAAATTGATTGGTCTAGTTCATTTAAAATTCCATTGTCAAGCTTAATTTACCTTAACTCATTTTTTACCAAGTTTTTTTCCAGAGTACAAGTGCTGTAGTACTATCATGCTTCCTAGCCTTTATTATAAAGTTTTCTCTACTCTCAGTTAATCTATACATATTCCTAATCGTTAATGAATATTGTCTTTCCTCTGAAGTTAATAATTAACTTATTAAATGTAAAGAAGATCCTCGCAGTTATTCTTTACATTTATTTCTTCATTCCGCAGTTCAAATATATGAATGTCATATATTCATAATTTCACTTGACTTATTGGCATAAAGTAAGTGAGCTTATGTTAATAATTAACTTTCACCAAAAAATCACACTTCTATTCATAATTTCTCAGATGGATAGTATTTCTTCAACTAAAATAGGTAGAATGCTTTGACACCCTTTGTAGATCTATAATTTATGCATAATTCTCCAATGTTCACCAAGACTTGGTTGGTTGGCTGAAAGCCAATTGACACATGGGTAACTTTTTTGTCACATACGTGTATAGTGTACCTATATAGTAATAAATTAATTGCCTTTGCTGTTTTTAGCTTGAAGACAGGATTACTTTGGAACACTTGAATAAAATGAGACAAGCTTTTGAGGTAAGCTGAATGCTGATCTTTGGATCATGAAATCAAAACACAATACATATACCAGGAGGTAGTTGAAATAATTTTGCCTCGATAATGAGCCCAGAAGAAATATCCTTTATTTTATGTATGAGTATACTGTATAGTACTTGAAATTTGTTATTTGTCCTGTAAAGCATGTTGAAGGCCTGGGAGAGGGAGGGGGGGGGGGGGGGTGGGTGGGTGATGTGTTTCTTTTCAAATGCCAATGGTCAGTGTGACCCCTGTCACTCTTATTAAAGGGTAAGGGGTAAGGGCATGGGAAGTTACACTGACTGTAAAACTTTTACAGTACAAGCCTCTTCCCCTTTCCTTCCCCCATGGGATTGAATCTTAATGATAATTTTATTATTTTGTGAATTGTTGCTTTGAGTTTGTTATATGGGCTTTCTGTTCTTGTTTGCGTGTTTCCCAGGAGGCAGACTCGGATGGTAATGGAACACTTGATCTTGAAGAGTTTAAAGATGTCATCACAAACTTGTTTCATTTTAAATTCAAGGTTTGTTTTAACTAAAGAAAGTGCACGTTTGATTGGTCTTGACTCATATTCTAGAATGGGACACCACAGGACATTCACAACAAATCCATTAAATCAGGAATCTAGAGTCCCTAGAATACAAAAGTAGATTCAGGGATTTTGTTAGAGCAGGGACAAAGGGACCATTGCTTGCCTATTTATTGCCAAGTCCTGGCTATTTTTACATAGGATTTAAAGGATGAGAGAAAATCTACCATTTTGGTCCCTGCTAATTTACATTTGGTCCCTCCTAGTCAAATACTTAGCAAAAGCCCTGAGTATTAATGTATGTCTTGAATTTTGTGTGTCAGCAAGAGTTATCAGATGTTTTTGACATTAAAGTTGCTTAACTTTAAGTATTGAACAACATTAGAAGAGTTGGTACAAGTGCATAAGCTGAAAATAAACATTGTTATTATGTCATGTTTTTTTTCTAGATGATTGTATTAAGCAGGTGTATCACTTGAAAATGGTATAAATTATGGTGAAGTTTGTTATTACTGTAAAGCAGTCAGCAAAATTATTTTTTCTCAATTTGACAAGCTGTCAAACTTGAGTAACATAGAGTTTGTTTTAAGTAGAAAATTTGATTTACTTTTATTGCTTCTGTATGCACAATGATGTAGTCTTTGGAAAAATTATTTCAAACTCAGTAAACTGTTGTAAATTGAACAGTTATAATTATACAACTAAGATTAATCCATACAGTATGTCATTGAATTTTTAAATTTGATTCCTGGATTACAGAATGAAGACCAGGTCACAGCACTGTTTATGAAAATTGATTCTTCATCAGATGGAGAAATAAATTGGGTAAGCTAGTAAGAGTATTTATTTCTGGATATTTTTAATGTAGCTTGTAAACACAACTGCAATTATTTGTCCTCTAGCTTGTTCGTTGTTTTTATGGACAAGGTTTTGTTTAACTTTGTGAATTAATTATCCACTTTGTCCTTCACACTTTTGACATCTGCTGTTTTCTTGTCACCACATTTTTTGGAACAAAAAAATGTATTTCACAGTTATGCAAATTAAATCATTTTTGAGTTCACTGGATCTAAAAGTTGGCTGGGGCAAAAGTACCCTCAACAGTTACTATACTAATTGATTGTACAACCTGGCTATTCACAGCATTATGGTTTGTTGAGCAAAATTTCTGCCAATCATCAATTCAGTGGGTAGTTAGGTTTTTAATTTACTGCTTACATGTATCTGGTGCATTTGGTTGTTATGGAAATTGAATGCAAATCTTTTTATTTTTGTTGTTTTGCTTATTTTGAAGCTGTTACTAAATATTATAATTTTGAAGTCTCCACTTGCCCACTTTAAAATTTTTATTAGGTTTGAAGCTTTAATGTAACAGAATGAGCAGTAGCAGTAAGACTATAAGCTCTATGCTGTTAAAGAAGAGGTATATAATTTCTAAATGTCATCTCAGCAGGTGCATAATGGCCTGTTGTGTGATAATCATTCCAAATTCTTGGTGAAATACAATGCCTTGCAGTCAATCTACATAATTTGTGACCAGTGTTTTGAAGGTTTCCATTGAATCTCAGGTTCACAGTATGCACATTTCTTTTTTAAAAGGAAGGACTCAAAATGGCAAAAGGTCAAATTTGTTGCAAAATTTGAAATTCATTTAATACATATGGAAATGTTTGGAATTTAAATCTAACATTGAAAAGAGTAATTTAATGCAAGGGTGGTGTAATTCTTCTTTTAAACTGACACATACTGAAAAAGCTCTTGAAGACCCCTCAGGGGGGGGTCTTATTTAATTTTAGGCCCCAAGAGAGGGGATTTAATAGAGAAGGGGTGGGGGAGGGAGATTAATAGAGCTTTTACAGTAATTTTGGAGGCTTGGTTCAGATCTTCAGTCTTATACACTCAGGACACATGTGCCTTTGTGTGGAGTCAGTAGATACTGGTTTAATTTTTCTCTGTTATACAGCCCTCAGGACCCCAGCACTCATGTCCAATACACCCAAACTGAGTCGAATCGTCTTAAAGCAAAGACGATTCGAGTCAGCTCGAGGATCAAAGACTTCCGACTCACCGGAAGTCCGTTTAGCGGAACTCGACTTACCGGAAGTCAGGTCGCAAATAAATGCGCAGGGAGGTGAAAAATTTTGACGAATCGACTCGAATCGACTCGATTCGAGTCGATTCGTATTCCTAAAAGTCGATTCGACTCAAAGGAAATCAGGTCGTAAAGTTCTTCAAGTATGTGCGCGTGACACAATAAGACATAACAAGAAACGCATAACTTGGACCTTTCTCGTTCTTAAAGCGTCACTGATGCGACACTAAACAGGAACATTGTAATGAACCTTCTCCCTCGCTTGTGTTGTCGATCTGAAGGATTTGCACACGGAACGACAAGAAGATAACACGAACCTTCCTCGTTCTTAAAGCAAGTCGATTCGACCACTTCTTCCTCGCTTGTGTTGTCGACCTGAAGGATTTGTACACGGAACGACAAGAAGATAACATGAACCTTCCTCGTTCTTAAAGCGTGATGCGACACTAAACAGGAAAATTGCAATGAACCTTCTCCCTCGCTTGTGTTGTCGATCTGAAGGATTTGCACGCGGAACGACAAGAAGATAACACGAGCCTTCCTCGTTCTTAAAGCGAGTCGATTCCACCACTTTTTCTACCCTCCCTGTTCGCGTTCTTGTGTGATTTTTTCTAAGTGTCTCGTAAATCGACTTTCCAGTTAGTCGAATCGACTACACAACGGACGATTCGAGTCGAATCGACTCGAATCGAGTCGATTCGACCACTTTTCCTACCCTCCCTGTTCGCCTTCTTGTGTGACTTTTTTTCTAAGTGTCTCGCAGATTGACTTTCCAGTTAGTCGAATCGACTACACACCGGATGATTTGAGTCGAATCGACTTGAATCGAGTCGATTCGACCACTTTTTAAGCCCGCCCTGTTCGCCTTCTTGTGTGATTTTTTCTAAGTGTCTCGGAAATCGACTTTCCAGTTAGTCGAATGGACTACACAACGGACGATTCGAGTCAAATCGACTCGAATCGAGTCGATTTGACCACTTTTCCTACCCTCCTTGTTCGCCTTTTTGTGTGATTTTTTCTAAGTGTCTTGCAAGTCGACTTTCCAGTTAGTCGAATCGACTGCACAACGGACGATTCGAGTCGAATCGAGACGAGTCGTCACTACCTTAGACGAATCGAGTCAGTTTGGGTGTATTGGACAACCCTCGACCCCAGGGATCATGGCCCCATGTATATTTATGAACATTCCATATTAATAATATTTTATCATCGTAAAATTAAGAGATAAGAAATTTAATACTAAATATTGAAAAATGTTAAAAGTTAAAATTAATAACAAAATATTTCTTTGGTGGTTAATATATGTAAGGTACATTTTTCTCTTTTGTTTTCAGTCCCAATTTTAGAATGTTACTTTTCTTTATGAGTGACATAAAATCTGTGTTAATTTTTTTGAGAAAAAGTGTCTCTTATGCCCTTGTTCCACCAACCTCTTTACTACATAACCAGCATCAACTTTTGCAAATCATTTTGAGACCCTTTTTCCTAATGGTTGTCATCCTCTCTGTTGTTTTTTCAGGATGAATTCTGCACATTCATGCAATTGGAGTATGCAGAGAAGGAGGATTCGTACTTGCGCTCAAAAGAGGTGTGTTACAAGGTCCTTTCTTTTTCCAATACTGATTGAAAGCTTTATGTTCATGGCACTATACTCACTGTCAGGTTATTTTGCTGTTACATTTGAGACCCATCTTCCTGATTGTGTAGATCGAGAAAAATATCCATACTCCCCCAACGAAAGGTTTTTGTTTTGCACCCCCCCCTCCCCCGAAGAAATTCCAGTCTTGCTTCATACTTTGCTTCTAAAGTTGTGAGTTTTGACGCCCCTCCTCCTAGAAATTTCCAATGACCTTCGGTGGGGTGGGTATGGATTTTTTCTGGAACTACACATTGCCAGCAACTGTAACCTCCATAGGATAACTAAAGGTATTTCTGAACCTGAAAGGGGAGATGTGATTAAATCTTTAGTCGATAAATATGAACGTATAGTAGAATCCGTGTCCTGTAACAATACAGACCAACTCTAGATCTTGTCATTGTCTTGGGTTTCTTCGTGCAGTGTAAATCAGATAATATTTGGCCACTCGCTCTGTTCAAATTACATGCACTTAGAACAGGTGTTTGTGGCTAATCAACCTTAATTTATGAGTTCCTGTCTTTGTTAGACTGCTTTTACTCTGCCTGCCATCATTGCTATGAGTGAAAACTCTAACTCATCACAGAGGGAGCATGTTATACGACTGTGCAATACAGTAGACAATAACTTCCTCGTTGTTAGCAAGGTATGTACAATTAATTATTTATCACAGGTGGAGCCTGCCCAGAAATTATACGGTAACGTTACAACTTATAGTCAGTTACATTTTACAGTCTTTGAAATGTGTATAATTATCCTTGACAGGATGGACTTGTGTCATTTTGGTCTCAAAATATGGAATTCAAAAGGATGAAGCAAGCAGTACATGTAAGTTGAGTCCTTGCATTTTTAATTGGTGTTGTCATGTCAGTGATGTGACCGGTTTTTGTAGGAGCCTAAATTTCAACGATGAGCGAGCGATGTTTGTCTTTCCTGTGAGGCCCGGGGGGGGGGGGGGGTACCCTATGGGTTTTGGCGTTGGTGTGTCACATAGAAGAGTAAAATAGCTCATAACAGGGAGTACCTCTCCTGGACTGTGAAGTCTCTGGATTCGATCTCGATCAACTAGGACCTACTTTATTTTGCATTGAATAACCTGTCCAATGCGCCTTTTTTGTGGACTGAGGTTTGGCAGGTATTTTTGCTAGTGTACTTGCCTGAGTGATATAAATTTCTGAAAAAAAGCAGGCAAGACAACGAACTCGACTTGGTTCGCCAATTCCCATGCATTTGTGGTTTATATTATTTTGTACTCGTTTCCCTTTTTAATCTTCAAGCTAAGTTATTATCTCTGTAGGGTACTTTGGTGACAGTGCTCGCCTCTATATGATTGCATGTTTTTAATGATTATTTGTGTTCCAATTAGTTAATAATTAGACACCTAAATATGGCTTATTTAAATTTTGTAGCTTTCTTCCTATTTTTTTAAGGCTGAGAGCTCAACCAAGAAAACAAAGTGGATAACTGATTTTGTACTTATGCCTCAGTTTACCAAGTTTATTATTTCAACAGGGTAAGCATACAACAATATCAAAATTTATATATTGAGTTGAATCTTCACTGTGCATTTTTCACTTGTACTTAATAGCCTTGCATTTTAGATTGTTTATCCAGAAATTAACTTTTAAACAAGTGTGGGACATGGAAGAAAGATTGGGCAATTTTAAGTGCCATATTAAAATAAAATAATTAAGCTGTTAATAATTTTTTTCCAAATCAACTTTCATTTTGAATCACCAATTAAGACTTACCATATGAAAAAAATATTTGTTTAATGATTCAACTTCTCTGCTTAATGGAGATGATCACGTCCTTACAAAATAATAAAAAACAGATAAGATTAAACTTTGAATGGCATTGTTTTTCCTTTAGGGATCGGGAAATTCAGTTCTTTGAATTGTCAACATTTGAACCATACTGTCAGATCACAGGGTTAGAGACAACTCCTCTGAGACTTGACTACTGGTAAGTAAATTAAAGTATTTGGACCAGTACATTGTCAGTGCAGTAGAGGTAATCGAGCACACAATTTCTTTTGATTGGTAATCTATTGTTATTTTGTTTGCAGTTCAACTGGGCCAGACGAGTGTATTATTCTTTACGGGGATAGTCAGGTATTCAATGTTGAACAATTTAACAATCTAAAACTAATGTCTTTTCTTTTTTGTGTGAATTACTGATAAAAATAGGGTAGTGGATATATTGGATTTGACTGTGAGAAGTTGTTTTAAATCGGTTTTCTCACTTACAGATTGCCAGTTATAAAGGCAAGTGTAAATTAGCAATTGTTTTTTTAATTAAAAGAATTTTAATTTTAGAGGTGTAGAATTGGCTTTAACAATAACATGCTTCAAATTATTTGATTGATTCCAAAAATATTCTGGACAATAATTCATTTAAGAAGAAAAATGATAATTATATCTGTACAGTTATGAAATGATTCCTGTCATTTAAATATCTTTACTATATATTATATCAATAACAACGTCTTGAAATTTATATTTAAATTCATTATTTTGTAGGGATGTGTAAATATATTTATGATGAATTCTGTGGGAGAGACATTAAGGTATGCAATATCACATTGCTTTTTGTTGTCGTTGTCATAAAGAATGGTGCTCTTCTTGATAAATGCTTCTGAATGGTTCCCATTATAAGAAACCAAAGCAGCTTAATCTATTTTTTTTTAAACGCAGTTAGGTGTAGTTTCTGCCTGAAGTTTATTTATTACCATACTTATTCAGCCTCCAGTTATTAGCAGTCTGTTACCATAGTTTGGCCGATCTCCTTTTCTCTCAATTAAAAAAAAACATGCATACCCAGGCACGCAGATCAGGCAACAGACCGTGGTTAAAAGATAAACCAATTTCACGTCCAATTTAATTCAGCTTGCACATTTGTCGATTTTGAACTTAAAGTCCTATTCTTGTTTTGCAGAAATTGGAAGAAAATGCCTAAAGTTGAAGGAATAGCTAGTGTAAATATAGATAGGTCAGTATTGTGTAAATTGTATTAGCTTAAAGTTAATTGTAAACATTTCCATTTTTAGCAACACCACTCTATTTACTTGTACATACCGCAGTTGTAAAACATGACATACTTATCTTAAAGCTTCAAGTATTGTCTTAAAACAAGTGGATTCCATTTGCCTGTGCATGTGTACTCTGATACACTAATAAGAACAAAGAAAATAATATGCTACAAGCTGTTGGCGAGTAGCATAACTGATGGGTTCTTACTCTTTTTTTTACATCCTCTGTGTGAAGTGGAAGTAATATATCAAGCACAAGGAAGAGTATTTAACAGGATATCCAATCACCGAGAAGTGGGTTGAAAAAACGAGACGCAACGGCGGTTTTTTTAAACCGACTTCGAGGTGTTTGGATACCTGATGAAACACTGTCTTATAATAAGAGTTTAACATAAATTCTCAAACCATTAATAACTCTTGGAGAAATTTAAAGCAAAAGTTCGCAAAATTTTATGCTAGAGTAGTTAAGATCAGTTTTGAGAAATGTTTTTTAAAAATCTTCGTAGTGATGATTAAATGCGCAGTAACATCGCTGGCACATGAAATAGTGAATTGTTAGGCGAAAATAGATTTACAAACCCTGGGAATTTATATATTTCTGTTCCGGTCACCTTCATGTATTGTAAGTGCGCTACGTGTACATGTTTAGCACTTACCGCTAATATGAACTCAGGGTCTGGAAGGGTATTCTCGGGATCCGGGATTTGACCAAAATACGGTGCGGGATTTGGGAAAACGCAAAATACCTTGACGGGATTCGGGATTTGACTGCAACCAGGGAAGTGGGATTTGCCAAAATTTGGGCACGGGATGCGGGATTTTGTTGCCTGTCTGTTGGGAATTCGGGAAGTCGTCACGACCCAAATAAACGTTATAGCGGCAAAAGCGAATCAACCAGGCGAGCGCAAAATATCAATCGAAAGGGCCAATCGACATCTCAAATTTATTAGCTTTTGCAGAAATTAGTCTTTTTTAATGTAGTTTTGGGAAAGAAAAAATGGGATTCGGGATAGCGATGAAAAAAGTGCGGGATGCGGGATTCTCGTGAAAAAGGAGCGGGAATACGGGATCAGGACCCCCCGTTCCAGACCCTGTGAACTATTTGTCATACATGTACTTTTCTCATTAATTGCAGTGTTGTAAATTCGGAGAATTCAAGATTTACATGTATCAGGTACGCAGAATGGGTTAGTTTTGATCATCAATGTTTGCATTAAAGTAGTCAGTTAATAATATTGCTTGCTTGTTGACACTTCAGACTAGCATAAGAGGAGCATGTTTCTTTTGTTATGTCACTCGTACTGCACATCGTTAACTCGGGCATTTAGTAACTAAATATGCCAAAATGCACGATAACACATACTCTCATAACCATAAGAACACAAATTCATAAACAAAATTTCAACTCTGTCAGCCAAATACGGTACAAGTTTTGTAATGCCTTGAACAAAAAACGTTCGTAAAAGACGGTAAAACTAACACCTTTTACTTGGAACACTACCGATAAACACAAACAACACTAACATCTGATCACAAGTTCTAAAGATTTTTAAATCTTACAAGCTATTTTTGACTGATTGTAGATGGAAGGTGCATGATGACTGGGTTTCTCAGCTGAAGTATTACGATTCTCTCAGAGCAGTTATTTCTTGCTCTAACCACCCTGAGACCGCTTTGGTTATCGGTGAGTTAACGAGTTCTTCTCCATTTTGCTTTGTCAGGAAATGTCCAAGTGAATTCGTTTCAGTAAAAACACAATTCGGATAAAAGCGCATTGTTTTGAAAACGTTGTAGTGGTGTAAATGGGTAAAAACAGAGGCTTTCGAAATTGTTAATGCAATTTCCGATTGTTTTAGTGTAGACAATAGGCGAAAACGCGTAAAAAGATGTCCGTTTTAAATGAAAACATGCTAACTAGTGCGGACAGGTGAAAACGATGCGAAAAATCTTCGGACAAAACTAGTTTGTTACGTTTTTGGGCATCTCAAAACGCCCGTATAGCAAATTAAGACAGTCCAGAGAAGCAAACAGAATGGTCTTTTTTATTGTGGGCGTTGCAGCCATACCTTATATAATTAATTTAATTCTATTGATTTTTTTTCAGGTCAAACAATGGGCAGCACACATATAGAGTCCCATCTGCGAGACCCCACTGGTGTCTCAAAGAAGGTGCAAAACTCAACAGTCCGTGACATGCAACCAAGACGCCGAATGGACAGTGATCAAACCGTGTTTAAGGTGTACAAGGGAGTCAAGACATTTGACTTCTGTAAAGAAAAGAACGTCATTGTAACAGGGGGTGAGTTCTTGTGATTTGTTTTTTAGTTTATCGAGAGTAGCAACTGAGTTGATATGATACATTGGCCACCGTTATGAGATTTAAAAGCCGACTTTTAGATAGACTGCGAGTAGTCTCTAATTTTGGCGATGGCGATTGTGGGGCGGGCGAAATACACTCGCTCGCGCCAAATTTCGAGGAGACGCTTTTGTGCGCGCGCGTGTGTATTTCGCCCGCCCTACATCGCCAAAATTAGAGACTACTCGCAGTAGAACTTTTAGAGCTTTAGACCTTCGTCAGCGCGAATCAAGTTGTAGCAATGTTTTTTCATTAGCTGTTTTTTTATGGACAAGTAAATTTTGCAGCCGTTTTATATACATTTATGTTTCTTTTTATATATTGATGTAATTAAATTCTGGATAGCCGGTAGGGAGAATTTAATAAAGTGTTATATATTATAAGGGATTATGAGTTGTGTGTGCTATGTGTATGGAGGGAAGATGCTACACTCCCCTACTCATTAGTGGAGACATCGTAAGTTAAACAACATAAGTAAATTAGTTGAAAGCGTTTGTTGGTATGATGGGATTGAGACTGTCGATCTGAAAAATAAATGTTTGTTCAGGGGAGGTTGAAGTCTTGAGTAACTGGCAACATCTTTATTAATTTTTTTAATATCTCAACTGACATCAATGTGGGGTACCCCACATTGTCTCTCTCCACCCAGGTGTATAAAATGGATACCGGCGACATACTGCTGGGGTATAAACCCTGCAATGGACTAACATCCCATCCAGGGGGGAGTAGCAATACTCTCAATTGCTTCATGCTGCAGAAACCGGGATAAGCTCCGGCCGTGTGCTCCTTGACTCGTGTGCGACTGAACCCTTTACCAACTGACATCAACCGAATCCACTGTAACCAATAATCTACCCCCCTCCTTCCAAAAGTCAGTTTTAACCCATCGATGTGTTTTTGTTTTTTAAGGAATGGACAGACTTGTAAGATTGTGGAATCCTTATGTCCCGAGGTATGCAAAGTTTTCTTTTTAGTTGTGCACTTCCACTAGAAATGGAAAAAAAATGGAATAATAAATATTGATTGGCTACACCAATGACTGGTCAACTACCAGGCGTGATAGGTTTTTCGTTATATAAGTGAAGTAGTAATTATAATTGTGTAAATGGTTTGAACCCAGGAGTCATATCATAGTTCGGTAAATTATGATCGTCCGGGTGAGTGTAGTCCTGAGAAGGACTGTTTGGCATGCCAGTGACTGACGTTTTGACAACCTGAGCGGAAGTCATCATTAGAGTCAAGTGAACTGTGAATCGTCAGTAGAGAGACCAGAGACTTATAACGTCTACTGACGATTTACAGTTAACTCGACTCTGATGATGACTTCCGTCAGTCAAGAGGGAGCTTAAGCAACCACGACGGCAACGCCGTTTGTTCACGTTCTATATAAAACTTCAGGACGTACCTAATCGATATTTTCGATACTCGATAAAAATCGATGGTAATCGATCGTAATCGATACTAATCAATCGATTAATATTTAGACTGCGAGTAGTCTCTAATTTTGGCGATGGCGATTGTGGGGCGGGCGAAATACACACACGCGCGCGCGCGAAATTTCGAGAAGACGCGACGCGAGGGGAGCGCCAAAAATTAGAATCTAAATCTAATTTTTGGCGCTCCCCTCGCGTCGGGTCTCCTCGAAATTTCGCGCGCGCGCGTGTGTGTATTTCGCCCGCCCCACAAGCGATCGCCAAAATTAGAGACTACTTGCAGTCTAATTAATATTGGAAATCGATAGAAATCGATCGCTCGCTTTCTTGTGATTATCGATTTTGATCGATTTTTGTAATTGGCTATCGATTTGTTCGACAATCATCGAAAAAAATGGACGAAGTATATTCACTTTCGTAAAGTGTTCAGTTTCAGCGTCTGGTGGTTGATCCTTCCTAGAATGAATCACAACTCACTAGTCGAAGAACTAATAAACAGCAGCCCACATATATCCAATTAACAGCCCCTTAACACTTTATTGAAGATTGACTACAGGATTTCAATTTTGCTAGAAAACTTAAAAGGATCGAACATAAGTGGCCTACAAATCTAAACAAGCCCTCCGCGTTATGCCGTCATGCGTGTCTCCCCACATTAGCGCTTGAAATTCTTCGAGAACGGGCGACAATTTGTCAATTTCTGCAGCTTTCTGTCACTTTTAATTTAGGCAGAGACTCCGGATATTTTTGCAACGATTCTCGAATACAAATGCGCGTAAAATTTCCTTTGCTTTGTACATTAGTTGGCGATATTCAATTCTCGTGAGTACGGCACAGACGGATGAGCACAGAGTACAGCGCCATAGGACTGCTGGGCTGGAATATTGCCTGTCAGTGATCCTGGAGAAAGAAAATTAGAAAATTTGCCTTCCATCTACATTAGAGAAAGAACTTACATCGTTTTTAATCTTCAAAGTCGATTCGAAGGTAAGCTCGAGGGTAAGTTTTGACATCCCCCTCAGGAACAGCTTTCATCATTTTTCTGAGGAGATCGAATTTAAAGTATGGCCCACGTTTTTTTTATCAACTTTCATCGATGTGACCAAAAAAAATTTGTGATTATCGATTTCAATTGATTAAATTGACTTATCAATCGAAAAATATCGAGTATTATCGATTAATCGATTAGCTTTCCGATGATCGATTCCCATCGATTAGGTACGTCCTGAAAACTTTGAATTTGGTCATTTCACGTTGTTGTTTTCCACAGGACGGCAAAGAAATGTATCAAAATCTGTATCGCACGTGCAGAGTCATTGTTTTGCTAATTAAACCTTTTGTTTTGTGACGTTCTCGTCAGCCGTCGCCGTTGTGTTTTTGCTTAAGTTCCCTAACGTCATCATAAACAGTCCTTCTCAGGGCTACACTCACCCGGACGATCATAATTTACCGACCTTTAATTTTAGTTGTGTCGTATTTTTTTTCTGCAAAGCTCATATAAATTTCAAGTGTGTTTTAGTATTCAACTGCGAGGTGAGTTCGATCTTCTGCTTGTAAAGGCGCAAACGGCGGCGGCTGCTATGAGGTCACTCCACTCTCCTAATCCACAAATAAAATATACAAGCCGGACAACTACTCTTTTAGAACAGTGATGTGGTACCGGTAATGCATGTAGTATGAAGGGTACTACATCAAATTTGCTTCAATTTTTGTTGACCAAAAGGTTGTCCTTCTTCATCTGTAGTGTTTTTATTTTCTTTCAGTAAGCCAACAGGCCTTCTTAGAGGACACACAGCGCCGATATTTCATTTATTTATTTGTCCTGAGGATGACAGAATTTTTAGCGTATCAACGGACAAAACTGTTAAGGTAATGCGTGTAGCACCGCATGGCATTCACGAACTAAAATGGTGTTAACTAAACCTTCCTTAAACTCACAGTCACCATAATGGACAAATTTTTACTCTTAAGCATTTTCTACTTGCTTATTTTACTTTGGCTGACAAGATCCAAAAGTGGCTCGCGATCTGGGAGATTGAACAGTTAGTTCAAGCTCTGAAATACATTAACTGTGAAGACAACAACAGTATTTTTTCCATTCATTTAAGGTATGGGACCTTCATGATCATACGTGTCTTCTGACAGTGCGTCCAAAGGCACATAAGATCAGAGGAGACCTGGCTGGTGAGTTGATGAATGAAATCAAAACAACAACAACAACAACAACAACAAACTGTAATTAGTTTGTCATGAGCACGAGACTAAGAGGATCGCGGGACGGGAGTTGACCTTCCGTGACCTTCCACACACCTGTGAGATTGTCTAAGCAGTGTGCTGTAGAAAGATGTCAGTGCACCTTTGCATTCATCGTCTTTTTTCTTATAAAGCGCAAAATATTCATTAGGGACCTTAAACAACCAGAAGGGTCGTCGGCGAGGGCAACGAGAACGTCACGAAACAAACGCTTTATTAGCAAAACAAGAGAGGAGCTATACATTTTGTTACATTTCTTTGCCGTCCTCTGCAACACACGAAGGACAATTTCCTTTCTCTATCAGAACGTGAAGACCTTCCCTACAAATTCAGGTCCTGGATAGCTGCACCACACGAGACAATTTCGCACGAAGTAGTTTAAAATTACTTGAATTTGTTTTGTTTTCCTTGGCGCTACAGTCGTGTTTGCTTTAGTTCCCTCTGTAGAGTTCATGTACTCATCCTATTGTTATTTTCTTCACTGTCAGCTATTCATTACAACCCTTCCAGCAGAGGTCTTGCTGTAGCTACATCTGAACAAATAGCTCTTCTCCCACTTAAAAACAGGTGAGTCAAAAAAGCTCTTTTCAACATTTTCAAAATGTTGCAATGCCAAAGGTCTTCTTCTGACTGCAAGTTCCAAAGAAGAAATGTTGACGTTGTGGGTTCGAATTTTTCCTAGTGACTTTATTTGTCTGTTAGTATCTCATTTGTACCCAATCATTAGGTTTGACTTCAGGGGCCCGTTTCTCGAAAGTCCCGATAACTTTTCGGGCCCGGAACTTGAGCTATTTTATGAGCGTAAAATTTACCTTAAAGATTCAAAGTTTGTTGGTTTTTAAAGCTAAGAAGTAAAATTCTAAGTTGGCGAAACAAGTCGAGCTGGTTTGCGGGCTAAAATCTACACCACCATGGACGCTTTGCGAAATAAGCAATTGAAGGTGTGATATCGCGAAACAAAAGGTTTAACAATGCCTCACATATGTATTGTCTCTTTGCTCCACCTCCTGCACTTTGATGAGCAGAAGGTATTCCCAGTGGAAGAAAACGCGCGTAATCATTAACCAATCAAATGCGCTTAGTTGAAGAAGAACAGGCAATATTACAGACCTATGATTATAACTCGACTGTAAGTAAATGTCCCAAGAACAATAGACATTCTGCGCGATGATAGATTTTGATTTTAAAATATAGCTCTGGGCCCGAAAAGTTACCCGGGACTTTCGAGAAACGGGTCCCAGATAAGTTTTTTTTTCAGTATTCTCATCTGAAAGAGGCTTCCAAGTTTCTAGCACTGCAAGTCACATTCTTCTCTTCATTACTGTTGTCTGTTTGCAGAAATGCATCAAAAGATATGGTGACGACTCACAAGGAACCGGTGATGTGTGTGAAATATAACAAGAGCTTTAAACACATCATTACAGCCTCAGAAAACTCTGTAAGTGAAAGCACATATCCCTGAGTGTCGAGTCTTACTGTAGTTATTGCGATAGAGAGTGCAAGGAACATTGTTTGTCAAAACCCCGAAAAAGTCCCAGACTTAATGTAATTAAAACAACTGGAAGCGTATTTTGCATTCTACACAAAGTCGTATTTTTTAAAAGTTAAATTGTTTTTTTGGATAAATGTAGAAAGAAGGCCATGTTTCATCAGTGGCGACAATGGATCTAGCTGTTCAAGAAAGCTGTTGTCTTCTCCACAGCAGCCAAAAACAAAGAGCCAAAAATAGTCGTATGTTTTCTCCGCTCCCGACTTTTCTTACGCTTGGCTCCGTTGACATGTTTCTGTTGCGTTCTGATTGGCTCTGAGTTTACTAACGTTCACGTTTATCAAACTTCATTTGCAAACGGTTTCGTCATTCCTGTTTTTCCCGTTTTTAGGTGATAAAGGTGTGGGATTTAGAAACTGGACGTTCAGTGTTTGAGTTTTCACAAGCTCACGGGGATAACGCTGTCACTTGTATGAGCTTTGACTCCACGGAAAGAAGGTAAGAGGACTGTTTTTGAAACCTTCAATGTAAGCCACTAAAACCTCGTCAGCACCTAATCCTGGCTTTGGAAAATTTATTTTCGGGAATTATTTTTTGTTATTGTGCGACAGCTAAACGCGATGCGCAAGGTTCTATTTCTTATTAAAAAGTCCTCTCCGTAATCGTTGCGCGACAAAACAGTTACATTCGTTCGGTGTTTGCCGTATTACAACACTGGAAGAGACAGGCTAATCTTAGTTACCATGTTCCACTGAATCTCAGGGTTTCAAAGCACTTTTAAGCAACAAGGTCTTGTCGTTGTATTACATGAAACATGTAGTACCTGGCTATGGTAACAGGGATTAACGGGTATTGTCATTATTCTTACTTTGCTATTGTTTCACAGATTAATCACCGGAGGAAGAGATGGCAGGCTTAGAATATGGAATTACAATAATGGCCACTGCCTCAGAACACTGGAAAAAAGTAAGATTTTGGCCGATGCACAGTGTGAATGCGTTAACTAGTTTTATATAGTTTCAATTTTGTATTGACTTGCCCACAAGTCGACTTTTTTGAGCGACGAAGTCGCGAAAACGATCGACGAAGTCACGAGGCCAATGACACACCAAACCGGACTTTTAGAAAGTCCAAATTTTGTGTTACCGCCGTCAGTAGGGGCCTGAGATCCGAATACGAGGACTAGATTGAGAATCAGTTCGTTGTTAAAGACCTGTTGTGCACGATTTTTATTTTCTAAATTTTCAATCTCGATTATTGAATTTCTGTAGATTTCTCATTGGTTCACACATAGTTTATCAGGGAGTAACCCTGCTTTTTGCCTAATATTAAAGAAGACTGGATGCCATGTCGGCCTACTTAGGGTTTTCCGGCAAAGCAGGTTTTTCTTCCGAACAGATATTCCCCAAAACGAACTTCAACACTCTTCTTCAGCCATTTGAAGTCAGTCGTATTTATTTCTCTTTTCTTCTGCCAGTAGCCAGGCAAATTGTTATTTTGAAAGTTTTGACGATCCTTCAGCTGTTTACGTATCATGTGGAAAGGTAGTCGCTATTGTCTGCTATGCACGTAACGCTAAAGACGGCTGTAAAGATTTCTTAGTAGCACTAATTCTTTCTCTTTCTTTGGTTTTCAGAAAGCGACATTGACGAGGTTACAGATTTAACGTACCTTGTCTTAAATAAAAACAGGTAAAATAGCTTAACAAAGCAGTTGTATTATGTATCCTGTAGTCTGTTCCAAGCTAGCAATTATCAATTCTCCTTACGTACGTCAGAGAATTTGGTGGCACATCAGGACAATACTTAGTCCATTATTTTTTTTTATCTCCCGACATGTCTACTTGGTAGTACACGATATTATAAGGAGAAATTTGATCTTCATCAGTGTTGGGAAATTAGGTGTGACTTGCCACTGTCTTTCTACAGATATATCATTTCCGTGGGCTGGGACAGAAGAATAAACTTATTTTCCGTAAGTAATTCTAGTGCGCGGTGTTCTCTCAACATTCCTTATTACTGTGCCTGGTGTTTTTGGCTGGTGTTTAATTTGTGCTTATTATGTTACTATTTATTGTAACAGGATGATAATGAAGATTTTCACCATGTTCAGCATCCGTACGCTTACTGGAAAGATGACCTGGTAAGAAGACTAAAAATACCTGCAATATAACCGGCGGGTTGTGGTTGTGGTTAGCCAAAAGCTTTCGAAAAGTCGTCTGAATATTACAATTAGAATTTAATCCTTTGACTTGCGAATCTTTCTTCCCTCTTTTCTTGTCGATCAAAGCAACAAGTGAATTTTCAGTAATATATTATTTGATTTGTCCAGTGATTCTGCGGGTACTTTTACTGAGTAGAGTTGATGTGCACGCGCGGCGCCTGTTTTAGGTTGGACAACAGGACGTCGTTTTCCTCTTTGAAAACTGTACCTAACTTACCCTTGCAGGGTTGCTAAACTTCTCTTTCGAGCTAAATCTTTCCATTTCGGGGAAATGAAAGTTCCTTTTTAAAGGCGTTATAGTCGTTAGCATTGCGGCTTTCTTATTGGACGATTAGAAAATTGTCCGATTTCCTTCGCGGAAGATATAATTATGCCGTATCTAAATACTTTCAGATTACTTACAGTTTTTATTATAATTTTTTTCAGGTCAACGGCCACAAGGAGGATATTTTATCGATAGCAGCTAGTCCGCCAAACCTACTGGCGACCTCAAGTTATGACGGCGAGGTAGCGTTATAAACCGAAATTTTTATGGTCGTCTTTAATAGCTCTTACTAGTTAATGAGTATGATGTTGAACTGTCATTCATGTCTTTCTTTTTAGATTATCATCTGGAATCAAATCTCAGGACACATTTTCTGCCACATACTTTCACCTTTTGTTTCCAGAGATGATAGCGAGAATCTCTCTTCACGTGACTGTAAGTATGAAACAGATGTCTGAAAACCATATTAAAATACAGCCCAAGTAGTGCAAGCTATTTTAGGCATACCTGACTTAAAAAAGAAGGCATTATTTCCAGGATTAATTTTAAGAGAATTAAAGGCGTTTTTTAAAGGTTGAAACACTCTCATTTCGTCAAATTCCCCCGACACCTCTGCGAAAGCCAAGCAATAAATAAGGAATATCTCAAATTAAGTGCGCATTGGTTTTTTGTCCTAGTGGATGGTGGAAACGCTATAAACAAGATTCTGTTCTTGAAAGCAAGAGCCATGAAGAAAGATGCCGCGACTCTGGTGGCCAGCGGACCTCAAGGTACTGCATATAGTAATTCACACCTTCTCTGATTTAGACGGGGCAACCAGATGCTTTTGGTTTGATATCCTTTTCCGAGAATGTTTTGAGCCTGAGTTTTTCGGCAGGACTATCATTTGGTCAAGGGATGTCATCATACCATGCTCATCACGTGATCAGATATGGTAGCCTTCGGATAACAATGCGGTTCTATCAGCAGCGTTACCCACTTCTGAAATAACATACACGTAAGGACGTTCCGACTTTGTAAAAAGCTTGTTTGCTTGGACTTATTTTCTCGCCAGTTCCTCTGCGGTTTTTTTGTGCTTTGGTTATGTTTATACTTGTTTTGCAATGACAACCAGGCCTAGGAGAGCTGAGGATCATTTTATTTTTTTAGTTAAATGTAATGTTCAGTTGCTCACAGAAAGGCACTTTCGTTTTTCAGGCCTGGTTCATTTCTGGAATATTTACACTGGTGGAACACTTTATGCCTCCTTTTCTCCGGTATGCATTTTTGTCTTGCTGTACCATTTTTACGTTGTTGCTAAGCAACGCAAAAGGTCGGGAAACTTAAGCGTGTGTGTTTCTTTGTTTTAGTCCAGGCTTGGTGGTGTGACAACCATGGCGTCCGTTGCTAAAGATACCAGACTCATCACCGCTGACTCAGGAGGTTCGTTGTTGTTGCAGTTGTCGTAGAAGGCTTTGCAATTGTTTTCCTTCTTTCAGGGCTTGCGGTTGTTGTGGTTGTCGTTGTTGTAATATTAAACTACTCCAACCTAATTCCAAAATAAATTTATAAGAATTTTATGCACTTAAAGTTATATTCTAAAACAACATTTAAAGAAGAAAAAAAGTCGTCGCCACAGATGTTACACCGAGTAAAAATTGACAACATTATTAGTAATAATATTAACCTAAAGACAGTTCAAGAAATTAAAAGTTGACGAAAGTGGACAGGATTTATTTCTCTAACGTCGTTGTAATTTTTTATCTAGGTTTCATTTCCGTCTGGAATGTGGAAGATTATTGCTTGAAGGAAAAAACTGCCGAACCACCAGAACGTGAGTAAAATGTGAATTCGCTTAGCTCATACGGGATAAATCCATAGCCTCAGCAATTTTTGTTAAATTAACCAAAAAAAGTTAAAAAAAACTGTCAAGATGTAGGAAGAAGGGGCAACTAAGAGCGCACAAACTGTGTTCAGTCATTTAAACGTAATGATCAATGCTAGAAACCTTTTCGAATTTCCTGCATAAAGTTTTATCACGTCGATTGTTTCAATGGAGGAACTCCTCGTTTGTTTTTTTCTCTATTTTAGGTTTGTTCTTCTGGCGTGCTCATGTGCAAAGCATTACTAGGTGAGAAAACGAGTGTTTTAATAAGTTTTGATTTTTAACGCATGCTGGGGCCACACAAGAAAAAATTTTACCCATTTATGGGCATGTACACCACCATATGTTATTTCTAGCCCTTCTCCTATTCCGTCTTCCCAGCATAAAGCACGTTTTACTTTAGTTTTGCTCCTCTTGCTCAACCATGTTGGTTGTTTTTCAGCATCGAACCTGTTGAATATTTGAATTGTGAAATCTTGTTGACCACTTCTTTGGACTGTACTGTCAGACTGTGGACTATGGAAGGACACTTTATTGGTGAGTCTCTTTTTGACAACTGTTTGCCATTTTTCCTAAATTTCATCCAGCCACAGGGCAATCGATGGAGGGGGGAAGGGGGGGGGCAGGGTTCTATCTAGGATTTATCGTTTAGGGGAGAAGTCCCGAGTGGCCGAAGGCCACGAACTTCCTATGGGGATCCAGGGACATGCCCCCACCCCCACCCTGAAATTTTTTCAAATGAATATGTGCTGAGATACAATCTGGTGCATTTTGAGACAATTTTGAGATATTTTTTTTTTGGGGGGGGGAGCTGGCCATTTTGGGGGGGAAGCTTTAACCCCTCAAATACCCTAAATAGAACCCTGGGGGTGGGGGAGGAGTGAATTGAGGGAAAAAGATTCCACCCCGAAAGCTGACTGAAACCGCTAGTTTTTGTTGGCCTACGCGAGGCTGTACCCAACCCATAACCCTCGTGGGCACACACACACACCCAGAAAAAGTTTTTCCCCTGTGGGATGAATAGACCTGAACGTAGGAGACGTAGGATAGGCTCAGAGACAGTTTGATGTATCCGAATGGCTTCAAACTTTTCTCTTGATTGCTTGTTATATTTCTAACTGTAGAATTACAGTAACACTTCAGGCACAGTCACGAATATGCGATAGGATCAAGGATAATGTGTAGGTGACTTGTTTCGCTCTCTCTTTTTACACCACAGGAACTCTTGGTCAGCCCAAGATGTGGGACATCACCAATCCCGTGTCTTACCAGCACCCCATGGCTCCTTATGACGTGTTAGTGGATCCACAAACGCTACCTAACATGCCCAAGGACGGTGCTGATGAACAACAGACTCCAGATGACGCTAAAGATACTGACAAGTCTAATGAGGTTTGTAACTCGTGGGGTGAGGGAGGCTCCCATATGAAAGTGACGGAAGTGGTTGTCGGAAATTTTGAAAGGAACCATAAAAGTTACTTGAATCGTGTTTTTTCGGCGTGACTGTAAATCAAAGGTATCATTTCTGGCAAGTAGTTAACGTTTTCATTCATGTTTTCTCTGCCTTTACCTAAGATAACAAGATATCGCTCACATTAAACGGTAGCAAAAACACTAATTTTAACCCTAAAGTAGTACCTAAGAGATTTAGGGGAAACATCAGATACCCATGATTGTTTCCCGTAGTCGAACACGAGAGTCATGCAATGGAGTCTGGGATCGAAACCTAAAGTATGCCCATCAAATGAACGCAGTACTTTGGTGTGCTACTGATTATTATGCTTTCATTTAATTGCTGTACAAGGTGGTTACTTTAAGTGTGGCCATTGAAATGAAAACTTCTAATGACTATGTTACTGTCAAAGTGGTTCTTAGTTTTACACAGATACACTTGGGACATTTTCCAATTCGAAATCTGAACCCATCTTGGCGCACAGTCGAAATGTGTGAACAAGAGAATACCTGTTTAGCTTTGATCCATTTTTTGTTTTGTTTGTTGCAGATGGACTCGCAACCTTTGCCACACTTCTCAAGTTTACTCGGAAAAGAATCACTTGTGTGAGTTACCAACGACCTTATGCGCCATAAAATATTCGCAATATTCGCGAGTTTCTCCTTGTAAATGTTTTTGCTTATGATATTTTCAAATTTCAGGATCGATGAACATGCCATAGCTGCTGAGATAAAGAAAAAACCATGGAAAGAGGGCTGTGGAAAAAGGCAAGAAAATTCTTATTAAAACATATAATAACAAAAAGAAAAAGACAGTATGGTTTATCGGAAAAGTGTTTCGCTTATTATTCTCAAACTCATTAATAATTCATAAAGAGAAAACAAAGGAAATCACTACCGTGACGGCGGTTTGGATACCGGATCTTAATTACCATAAAGTTTTGCAAACGTTTGCTTTTAATTTCTCCAAGAATTATGAATGGTTTGAGAAGCCATATCAAAAACTCGAAAGAGTGTTTCATCAGGTATCCAAACTCCTCGAACTCGGTTAAAAAACTCGG
Organism: Siderastrea siderea; assembly: GCA_964030785.1. Taxonomy (NCBI): domain Eukaryota; kingdom Metazoa; phylum Cnidaria; class Anthozoa; order Scleractinia; family Rhizangiidae; genus Siderastrea; species Siderastrea siderea. The sequence goes on from OZ034972.1 coordinate 273,144, forward strand.
CTGCGCCTCGTTTTTCCAACCCACTTCTCGGTGTTTGGATATCTTGATGAAACACTCCTTCTCGTGTTTGATATATTACTTAGTTGAGAGTGAGACCCTTACAAGAATAAGGTCGAATTCAAGCCTGACAATTCTATGAAAGGAACTCCTTACCCAGCCGTATTTCTTTCTGAGATATAATTTTCCAAGTACAGTACAAGCCTTGCTACGGTACAACCACTATGAATGTCTAACTACGATCATTTGAAGCTCTGATGCGTTTTTTAAACGTGTAATGAGCAATAAGGAAAACCAAAACACGCCAACTAAACAACTGGTCAAACTGAGTAGACAACGATTGGCCAGTGAAGACCAGTTATTTCTCACCTCACCCTTCAGGGAGGTCGTGGTCAACGATTCACAGGAAATAGTAAACTTGTTTACACGAACTTCAATCACAGATGAAACTATCGCAAATTACTCCAAGCTTAAATACAACTAAATCATGCAATACACTAAATTTTATGAGACGACAAAAAACAATTCTCACGCCTTATTCTTTCGACGGTAGAACCGATACTTTGACGTCGAGGTTTAGAGGTGTACTTTTTGATGAAATTTTTTTTTCACTTTTTTGTTGCAGACTACGTCACGAGAGGTTGAAGAAAGTTCCTAAAGATGTGGGCGGACCAAATGCTTATCAAACACTGACATGCTTTGAGCTGGACGACACCCCTGTTCTCCCCAGTCCTCCCTCGTCCTCATCCATTGATGATCCTTTTGATATTAGAATATAAACAATTTGAAATGAATGCATAAGAGTTGTGGCCCCAAATGGCACCATACTCTATTAAATCAATGCCTTTGTCTTAAAAACATGGATTTGTTGCGTCCGTATTGACTTGGAAAGAATTGTAGTAGTAAGTTACGCTCGTTTGGCAGATTTCCTGGCTTCTGATTGGTTGTTGGGTTGCCTAGTAACAGCAGTCGGAAACCGCTGCCCAGTGGGAAAAAAGGATCGTGGGCTCATGGGAACCGGAAGTCACGTGTTTTAGAATGGGAAACCGCTGACCAGTGGGAAAAAAAGGATCGTGGGCTCATACAACCGGAAGTCACGTGATTTAGAATGGGAAACCGCTGAGCAATGTGAAAAAAGGATCGCGGGCTCAAGGGGAAGTAAAACCGCTGCGAAAACGCGGGCGCAAAGTCCAAAGTCCAATTGTGGGAACGGGGGTGGTCCTTGAAAACAAGACAAAATGAATAAATTACATTTTTATTGATTTGTTTTACAATAACTGTGGTTTTCCTGAGTGTTCCTCTTTGATAAGGGTTCCTTTTATGATGAGGTTACTGAGAACTCAAAATGTTCTTCATGTGTGAAAGGACTTCGCTTGGGGTGTGGCCAAGAAAATGGGGTATGTTGCTGATTGTATCCGGATTCTTGAAGATTTTTCCCCAGAATCCTTCAATGGCTTCGGTGCCTGTGTGACAAATACCATACCACAGATGACCATTCCAGATACGTTCGACTTCTTTCACAAATTGGGGGTCTTCTTTCCAATCGTAATTGAGGATTTGAATGACTGTGGTGGAATGGCCTTGTCGGATGTAAACACATTTGGTGATTAGATGAGGATTCTTTCTCCAGTTGTCAGCACAGGCTACATGACAGGGGAGTCGGCAGCAGGTCAATATGATTTGATTGCTGACATCTTTGCGACAGACGACACACGGGTCCTCAGGGAAAGGATTCAGTTCTTTCATGTTTGAAATGACTTCGCTTGGGGTCTGGCCAAGAAACTCAATTTGTTCAGATGAGCAATACCTGGGATGGTGTTTTCCCCAGAACCCTTGGACGCCTCCCAAACATATGGGTTCACCGCACTTCAATTCATAACCGATACCATACCAGAGAGGAAGGAGGTGATGTGTGATTCCCGGATAAGTATGTTGGAACCAGTGGCGTTTGACTTCTTTCATAAATTGGGGGTCTTTTTTCCATTCTTCATGAAGGATTTCAAGGACTTGGAGGCTAGTTCCGTGTAGACATCTAAAGCAAGGCGAGTCAGGATAGGTACTTTTTTTTCCCTGCTGTTTGGCACAGGTTAGATGACAGGGTTGTTCGCAGCACATCAAAATGGTTGGTTTGGTGACAGGTTTCTTACACAGCAGGCATGGTTGGGGTTGAGCCATCACTTGTTGGGTTTTATGGATCATCCATGAGTTGAAGTGTGAAATGAGACGGGGGTTTTTATAGAGAAACAAAAGGGTCACGTGGGAGGGAAGGGACCAATGAGAGAAAGGCCCCATCATGCTGTGGGAGGGGAAGAGGTGGGGGACCCCCCTCCCCCCTCCTTAGATAGACCATGGTGCATTGCGCCAATCAGGGTATATAAGTCAAGGGAGGCCACAGGACGCCATTCCTAGCTTTGAGTTCAGTCGTGTTGACTTATGTCAGTTGAGCCCAAAATGTCTGAAACGAGAACGCCCTTGGGTTCCCTGGGCAGTGAGGTGAATGTGGGAGGAGAGGAGGTGTTGAGGAGACGTGTCGGCCCGGAGCAATCGCCCATCCAGCGCCAAATTACGGGCATGTACGCCAGGAGGGAGGAGTCATGGCGCCCCCTTACACGACAACGCGTGGAGGCGTTTATTCGGTTGTTTTTGCTGTGTTTTGTTCAGCCGGAGAATGGCCACCCACTCCACCCAGGCACGTACCGTAAGTTAAAGAGAAGCCTGGCGCAGCGTATTATCCCTTGGATGGAGCGCCGTATAATACCGACCAGGGAGGAGAGATATTGGCCCATTAGCATGCGACTGTTCGAGGAACTTGATTTCTATATGGCTGCGCATCTGCCGGAACTGTACTGTGGTAATCAGTGGGGAACAATTATGCATTTTTATCGAGAAGTCAAGAAAGCGGAGGAACGGGAAAGACGGGAACGAGCCAGTCGTGTTCGACGCGTTTTGTTTGTGTAAATAGACTTGAACATTTTTTTTATTCCTGTTGCGTTTTTGTATTGTGAGTCAAGGCTACTGTGCGTCAAGAGACATTTATTTATGACCATAGTGCAAACTCAGTGATGTCAGTTTTTTTATTTTTTAATTAAAAAGAGTTGATGTTACAAATGGTGGTTGGTCTTCTTTGCCACGCGGGTGGGGCGCTCCTATGTACAATTGGAAAAGCTATCTACAATTTGAAAAAATAAAAAGTAAAAAATATGTACAATGGGAAAAAAAAACTAAGACATTGAAAAAGAAAGCTATGTACAATTCCAAAAGTAAAAACTAAAAAATTACAAATGAAAGTCTTCCAGTTCCATACGTAATTGATCAATGTTCTCGGGTAGACAGAAGGTGCGGTTGAATAAGGCTTGAATTTCGGCTCGGGTTTTCTCGTCCACATCCCAGGATCCCACGATAGCACTGCTTTGATGAAGGGTGGGCTTTTTGGGTCCCCAAGGAACAAATTGACTGCCAGTGACCAGGGTGGCGGCATTCTCATTGACTTGGTAGTAATGGTCCGAGCGGTACCATGATTGACTGGGTATGTCAAACAGGTAGACGGGTTTGCCTTGATCCATAGCCAATTGCACAGTCCAACCAGTGCCTCCTTTCACGCGTTTATGATCCGGTTCCAAGATGCCAAAGGCATAGATGGTATGGGCTTTTTTGGCCAATTGATAATTGCGTTGCAGCAATTGCAGGGTGTAAAAATGACTGGGCATTTGTTTGCCTAGTTTCTCCGCCGCCTGGTGAAGATGGGGGTTGGCCAGCATCAGGACTTCCACCGTAGAAGGGGTGATGAAAGTGGCTCGAGGATGGTTCGGGGGGACCAGGACTTCTAGTTGCATCCCAAAGTGTTTGGCATGTTGTTCCACAAGGGCATCCGTACCTTTGGCTCCCCCTGTGTAGACCACATGGCCATGACCCACTTGCAGTTCCAAGGCACCGAGATCTTGTTCTCCGATCATGTCAATGTTGGGGGGCATGGCTTTTGAGAATGAAGATCTAGTGACCAAGGGACCGTCTTAAATAGGGACAACGGACCAATGGGAAGACAAGAGGTCCTTATTTGGATTGAACAAGCTGACCAATGGGACGATAACAAGTCCTTATATGGGTAGGATAAGCTGACCAATGACAGCCAAGGGTCTAAGGTATAAAAAGGCATGGTCGGTAGGGGGTGACATCAACCTTTGAGTACGATGTCTGTCGATCGGAAGAGAAAATCAACCCATCCCCCAGAGGGGAAGAAGAAGAAGAAGAGCATTCAACATATGACGCCCGTGGACTGTGATCCTGTGGTGTGCGACGTGGTGGAAGACACCCGAGCTGCTGTGGAAGATATGATGAAAGAATTGAATGACATGGTGGAGCAATCACCCCCATCACCTCAATTCACCTTGACGACCGTGTATGATCCTCCCAGTTCAGTGGACACTATGGTATGTCCTTACCATGAGGTGCGTTTGGAGGCCCGAGAATCTCAAAAGGGATGGAAGTATGTGAAATGTCCCATGCAACCGTGTTTGCTGTTTTGTGGTCAAGATCAAGTTCTGGAGTATATGAAAGCCGTGTATAGTCAACCTCATGTAGAAGTGTTGGACATGTGGGGTGGTTTACAATGCTTTTGCCGTGAACCCGCTACGCTTCAACAGAGTCATTCGACCCAGAACCCCGATCGGTTGTTTCTGACTTGTTCCAAGAAAACGTGTGGCTTCTTCCGATGGGCCGATCAACCCTTGGGTTCCAAGTACTGGAGTTGGTTTCATGACAACCCTCCCAAAAAAGCCGACCAACAAGCTGAACCACCCACCCGTGATGCTCAAGGATATCCCAAGAGGGGCTATGACATCCCTGGCCCGCCCCCTCGAGTCCAGAGCAAAGAGGACGTGGATCGGCCCCTGACAGACTATGAGAAACAATTGTTACGAGAAATTCAAGAGCTCAAGAACCGTCAAGAAGTGATGGTGGCCCCAGCTCCACCACCCCCTAAGTACAGTGACAGTGTGGAGAACTGGCAGAAAGGTCTAGAGACCGTCAGTTACGGCCGTCTAGGTCTCTTTTAAATGAGAGAACGAATAAAATTTTTTATCAATGTCACCATGGAGTCTGTATGTGATGCATGGGAGTCTGTCTTGTCCCTGGGGCAATGGCAATGTCATCAAACCCTTTGTCAAGTCTTATATGATCACCAACCCGGCACCCAAATCCCCATACCCCCTTGTCCCGAGGACACGCATCCTCTCCACCTCTTTGAAGAAACCCATGTCGACCACAACCTATATCGATGGGTGGTGTTTGTCTTATGGTTAAAAGCTCACCCAGAGGCATGGCAATGGTATCGAATCATTCAAAAGGCGCATCCCCACACGGTCCCTACCATATCGACCTTATGGGATGAATGCCAAAAAGTATGGCCCCTCGAAAGAAAAAGGTCTCCCCATCATGGTTGAATCGTTACCACGATCCTCGAGCCCCCGGCAGTTTAGGTGGGGTGCAACGGTTTGCTAAAGCCCATCGTCTCCCTTTGAAAAAAGCTCAACGGGTCTTGGAACGGGATTTGGCCTATACGTTACATAAACCACGACGTCGTCGTTTTCCCACCGTCCCTGTCATTGTAGGAGGATTAGATGATCAATGGGTTGCGGATTTAGTGGAAGTGCAACCCTTGGCCAAACATAATCGGGGTATACGCTACTTGTTGACGGTCGTGGATGTGTTGTCCAAGTACGCGTGGGTCCAACCGTTGAAAGACAAAACCGGGGTCGCCTTGGTTCATGCCTTTGAGAAGATTTTGAAAGAAGGACGACGTCACCCTAATCGATTGCAAACGGATCGAGGGAAAGAATTTTATAATCGGACCTTTCAACGATGGCTTGACAAGCAAGGCATTCAACATTTTTCGACCGAAGGGGATGCCAAAGCCAGTGTGGTGGAACGATTTAATCGCACCTTGAAAGAACGGTTGTACCGTTATTTCACCGCGGCCAACACCTTACGCTTTGACGATGTGTTACCCGAGTTGGTGCAAGGCTATAATGCCACCCGGCATCGAAGTATTGGTATGGCCCCTCAAGACGTGACATGGGACAACGAAGAAGCGGTGTGGAAACGATTGTATGCCCAACGGTTGAAAGACAAGAAAAAACCTAAATTCAAAGTAGGAGATCGTGTCCGTCTCAACAAGATTCATCGTACCTTTGAAAAAGGCTATTTACCCGGTTGGACCGAAGAAGTGTTTGTGGTGCATCGGGTGATCCCGGGCCCTGTCCCCACGTATAAGATTCACGAATGGGATGAGACCCCCGTCCAAGGTACGTTTTATGAAGAGGATTTACAAAAAGTCCATGTATCCGAGGTGTTTCGCATCGAGAAGGTACTTAAGCGACAAAAAGGTCGTTGGTTGGTCAAGTGGAAAGGGTGGCCCGACAAGTACAATAGTTGGATTGCAAGTCAAGACGTCACGTCTCTCCAACCACCCCAGAGGAAAAGCCCACCCAAACGACAACTGAAGACTAAAGAGACAAGCCCACCCAAAAGACGACGTGACTAAACAATGACGTTGGTGCCCAACTCTTCGTTTTACGTGACGATGAGTCATGCGAGTACCAAAGAGTTTCCTGGGAACAAGAGCCATCATTTCAGAAACCGATTGCCTAAACCCATCCGATTTGTGGGACGAGGATGGATGGTGGGTATGGTGAGTTTATCCTTACCCACCATTCCCGTGATAGCGGAAGAAGGAGGCGTGGGTGATTCCCATCCTCTGTTGTACGTACGATGGCACGAACGGGTGTATACCAAAGACGATTTTGGGAACGATCACTGGTACCATGAACGTCGCGAACTCACTGTCTACGGGCGAGATATGAGAAAGGAGATGGCCTCGTTGACGGGATCGCACTTTTTTCATCAACTGGTGTACCGTTACGTGCAAGCCCGTGCCAAACAAACCAAACCCCTCAACAAATGGGCCGAGGACAATGGCGTTAAATTGTACCCGACGTTTGAATGGACCTCCGAAGGGGATTTGTTGTTGAATACCGTCAATGTGGATTACAAACGACAAGTGGCACGCGTGTTATGGGGCCGAACCTTGGCGCTGAGAATGGGATGGATTGAACAAGTGTCGACGGGCGTGTATCGATTGGGGCCCAATCTCTTGCAAGAATTTCATACGGACTCCATTCCCACCCCGACCGATGTCCTGGATGGTAGCAACAAACCCGCCTTTTGGAAAGTGGATGGGGATTATCTGAACTTGAGTATGACGTGTAATTGGCGGTTTGTGAATGTGAACAAGACCTTTCGTCCCTCGTTGGAATTTCCCTCCACGCGTCCTTTGCACGTGTATTGTGATGTAGGGACCAGCAGCATGGTAGGGGGTCGCATCACCGATCTCTTACGAGAAATCAAGTACCAGCCTCAAAACACCACCCACTTTGAACCTCGACATATTCAATATATCCCAGTACGCAACGAAGTGGTGGAAATCGTCGAAACCCAGATGGCCGAAACCAATGGGGATCTGGTGAAATTTGGTGAAGGGCGTACCCTTCTGACTCTCCACTTTAAAAGGGAAGTGGTGGTGTGAAGAAGAAAGACAACATGTCGTTCTACGTGACGTTACCGAGTCATGCCAACCGACGTGAATTTCCCAACAACCAACCCAATTCCTTCAAGATTCGTTTACCTCAACCGTTACAGCCTACGGGAGGGGGTTGGCAAGTGGGGTTGAGTGCCATTTCCTTACCGGATGCTCGCGTCAATTTGTATGAGTTGGTGAAGAAAAATGGGTACGTCATGGGGACGTCCTGGGGCCAAACCTATCCCAAACCGGGTGCAAAAGACGAGGAAATGACCTCGCGAGTAGACACCGCGCGAAGCATCATCAATGACGTCCAAGATTTGGATTGGGTGGTGGATGGCGTGAGTTTCATGAAAGCCATCATTACTCACTTGGAACAACAACGTATGGAAATGGCCATTCAAGGGGGTCGGTTTACCAATGATCAAGGCAAACACACCTACGTCAAGTTCAAGTGGGAAGGCGAGGATCTGCTCATCGACAACACGAATATCTGCCATTGCGGCACCGACACGCCCGCCCTGACCATCTACACCAAGTTGGCGCTCAAGATGGGATGGTTACGTAAAATTGACAGTGTGTTGATTTTGGGACCCAACTTACAACAAGAATTCATAGGGGATCAAGTCCCCGACATCACCAACAACAGCGATTGGCAGGATGTCACCGACGGTCAGGGGAACGCGGTCTTTTGGACGGTGCGTTCGTTTTTACCGGATTATTTACAATTGAGTATGAGTTGTAGTTGGCGTTTCACCAACTTGAATGTAGCGTTTCGTTCAGTGGTGGGTGAACCCACACGATCGTTGCACGTGTACTCCGACGTGGCAGGCAGCACGGTGGTGGGCAATCGCGTGACTGATTTGTTGCGTGAAATCCAGTACAAGCGAGAAGCACGTGGCACCCTGTATTTTGAACCGTTGCACATTCATTACATGTCTCTTCGTAACGAGGTGGTGGAAATGATTCACGTTCAAGTGGCTGAAACCATTGGTGCCGGAGGAGACTTGGTCAAGTTTGGTGAAGGTCATACCATTGTCACGTTACACTTCAAAAAGACATAAAAAAGAGAGACGAGAAGGGAACCCAAATCAATCATGCCTCCGAAACGACGACGACGACGACGACGACGACGCCGACCACAGCGTCCACAAGCGGGGGAAGGGGTCAACGCGGTGATTGCCGGGATTCCTAAGGCCGCTTGGTCCATCACCAAAGGGGTAGAAAAGTTAGCCAAAAAGAATTACCTAAGATCAACGAAGAAACGTATGGAAGAAATGCGAAGGGGGAAACGCAAACGGTGGGCGGGGGAATCGTTTACGTGCAACGTCATGTGAGTATAAAAAGAAAACAAGAGTTGTGAAAACAAACAAAGATGCCCAAGACAAGAGTGCGTCGAAGAAGACGAAGAAGGCAACGAGGGGGTCTCTTGCCCCTGGCCGCCCTCATTCCAGCCTTGATCGCTGGAGGAAAAGCTGTGGCGTTGGGTGCCGCAAGTGGTGCCGCGAGTTACGGGGCTAAAAAAGGGTTGGAAGCCGCTTTTCGGAAAAAACGACGATGACGGTATAAAAAGGGGAGTCCCATGAAGCCCAAACAAAAACGTTTATCCCTGGTGAAGAAGAAGGCACCATGCGTGGGGGAAGTTTGACACGATTTCGAACCGACGAGTGGTATGATCAACAAGGCAAAGGAGTGATGACGGATCTGATGCGTGGGGGGTTGCAAGGTCTTATAAGGACGCGAAATCCTTTAAAATTGCCTAGTAATATCAAGAGAGGCTTGGAAACGGGTTTGACACGCGGTATCAAACGCAAAGCCGAAGACGTCCTTAAAAAGGAAATCACCAAACAAGCCAAGAAAGCGTTGAGTCATAAGAACGTGAAAGACGCCGTGCGTGTAGCCACGGCCTTATTTCCCAAACAAACCAAACGTGCACGTGATATTTTGGGAGTCTAATGGAACCCGTGCATTCACGACCTCGACGGATTCGTAGTAATCGAGGGTTGTCTCAATGGGGTGGCCTGTATCCGTTTTGGAAACTCATGCGACGACGACAACGTGGTGGATGGTTAAGTCCCGAGGTGATGAGAGTCCCCGGGTTTGATTTGAGACAACGTTTAGCACGACGACGACGCTATAAAAACCCCTCACGACGACGACGGGGTACCACTCGACGACGTTAAACATGCCTGACGTGAGTACACAAACCGCCCCGGCTCACGAGCGTTCCGAAGGGACCGTCAACCCTGCCTTACGGATTTTCAAGGTGCCACCGACCGACATTAGCATCAATGCCTATCGCATGGTCACCATCCAACCCACCACCACGGGTATCAATCCCATGGAATTCATCATACCGGGGTTGGACGATTTTGTGGATTTGGGACGCAGTTACTTTACCATGGAATTGAGTTTGAAAAAGGATGATAACGGGAACTTGGTGGCCGCGGAGAAATTGTGGCCCGTCAATAATTTGGCCCATTCCATCATCAAACAAATTGACTTGCAGTTGAATGGCACGTTGATCAGCCCACAATCCGACACGTATCATTACAAAGCTTACCTAGAAACCTTGCTGAATTATGACCGAGAAGATGGCAAGACCGTGTTAGGACCCCAAGGATGGTACAATCAAGTGGATTTCCCACCCCAATGGACGGACAACAATACCAACAGTGCAGCACCACATAATGACTACCGGGATCTCCCCGCCCATCACAAAGGAGCCTTGGCCGCCATGGTAGCCGAAACCGCCAAGTATGCTGCAGGTGTCACCCACAGTCTAGTGTTTACCCCACACTTGGAAGTCTTTCACACTGGCAAACTGTTGGTGCCAGGCATTGAAATCAAGATGAAATTTCATTTCAACAGCCCCAGCCTGTTTTTGAATGGAGTGGCTCTAGCTGGCCGATTGATGGAAGGGGATGTGAAACTACGGTTTCATCTCTGTCAACTGCGTTTGAATGACGCCATCTACCAGAGTATATCTGAAAAAAGACACAATGAAGGCCAAGTGGCGGCTTACCCGACCGTCCGCAGTGAAATTCGGACCTTCAGCATGCAAAACAACCTGGTCCGCTTTGATATCCCCAACCTGTTTCAAAACAGAATACCTGACCGATTGATTGTGGGGTTACTGGACAGCCGTGCCTTCAATGGAGATGTGACCCGAGATCCGTTCTGTTTCCAGAAATTTGGTTTGACGTCCATTAAACAGATTGTCAGAGGAGAAGAATACCCTTATGAAACCCTCCAGTTAGTGCACAACAATGGCACCCGAGATAATCTAGGCTACTTCCGTTTTCTGCAAGCCAGTGGTGCTTGGTGTAAAAAGAAAGGCAATATGGTAGAACTGCTGGATTGGGGCCAAGCTAAAAATTGTACCTTGTTCATGTTTGACAATGTGGCCAATGGATGTGCTGACAGCCAAAACCTCAACCCCAAGCAAACAGGCGATTTACAACTGGTCTTGGAATTTGGAGCTGCCCCCGGTGTCAATATAACCGTACTCGTGTATGGAGAATTTGAGAATTTGCTGGAGATTGACAGGAACGGAGCCGTGTTGTATAACATTTACCAGCACTAAAGATGGAACATGTGGCCTTGAATAATGTGCAGTTGGATTATTTAGCCCGAGACGACCCCCAATTGAACCCTGTCTTTTACGGGACGGTGGCCTGTGATCGTTTACCCAAGAGTCCTGTCAAGACTACCCCTCAAGGGTACATTGTGAATACCGACCCACACGATCAACCGGGACAACATTGGTTAGCGGTGTGGACCGATGGAAAGGTGTGTGAAGTCCTGGACAGTTATGCTTTGCCATTGGATACGTACGTGCAAGCGACCCCGTTACGAGATTGGATCGTCCAACATTGGAAGTATGTAGTGACCAATGGCAAGTCCCTCCAAGCCATTTCAAGCAAGAGTTGTGGTGATTACGCCTTGTTGTACTTGAAAGCCAAAGCCCGTGGACGAACCTTGCAAGCATTTTTAAATGAGTTTTCGGATCATGATTATGTTAGTAATGACCATCAAGCCGGTCAACGCCTTCAACAATTGATTGTAGGCCAAGAAGCCAGATGGTATCAACTCTGTTGTCAACCGTATCATCAATGTAATGCTTAAATAAAAAAGTTCGTTGGAAAACGGTGTCGGAGTCGTAGCTCAGTGGGTAGAGCCTTTGGACCTTTGATTCAGATAGGGATCGGGTCGTGCGTGGGTTCGAGTCCCACCGATTCCAATAAAAAGGTGCCTTTTTTTTTTCCAAGGGTAGTTCGTCATCATCATGCAAACGGGGAAACCGTTTCGTTTTCATACGCCTTCCTCTATCTTGGTGGTGGGTCCTTCGGGATGTGGGAAAACCGCGTTTACGGAAAAACTCTTGGTAGACAACCCCGAGTTGTTTGAAACCCCACCGACCCAAAGGCATTATTGTTATGGGGCCTGGCAAGATCGATTTCAAGGCATGCAAGATCAAGGGGTGGTATTTCACGAAGGGATTCCCGATCATGAGGCCTTAGTGCAATGGTTTCCTGAAGGACAGGGGGTCCTGGTCTTGGATGATTTAATGGATGAAGGCAGTCACGATAAACGCGTGTTGGATTTATTCACCAAACATTCGCATCATCAAGGGGTGACGGTATTGTACTTGTGCCAAGACATGTTTCCCGTGGGTCGCTATGCGAAAAGTATATCCCGCAATGCCCATTACATTGTGGCGTTCAAGAACCCCCGAGATCAATTAGGGGTACGCAACGTCATGCTTCAATCATTTCCTACCACTTGGAAAGACACATTGGAGACATTTCATCAAGCCACCACACGACCGTATGGGTATTTGGTCTTGGATTTACATCCCGCCTCGTCCGATCAACAACGTGTATTGAGTCACCTGTTAAAAGACGAAGGATGGACTCGCACCTATCAAAAACGACTATAAAGGGAGTCCCTTGGAACAGGTAAAAAGAGAAAAGCAAACCATGGCCGATGATGACCGTCAACCTCCGCAATCGTACGATACCGTGTCCCCGGCGGGGGTGGGGGCGGCCAGCGGCAATGTCATGTCCACAAGGGCCTGGCAAGATTTGTATTTGACGGGAGACCAAGGCCTTATCGACGCCGCCATGGAGGAAATGCCCGCTGATCCCCTCTGGGAGTTTATGGAATCCATCCCCCCTGCGGACGTCCTCGCGACCTGGCCCAATTTGGATGGTGCACCCACTGCACAGGCCTCTTCCCCAGCAGGGGTAGGAAGTCCAGGAAATCAATCATTCCAAAGCCCCCAGACCACCCCGTTGTCTTCTGGTGCTCGAACCCCTGCGACTCCTCCAAGCGTACCCTTGGCAGCGGGTACTCGAACAGCAGCGGGTGCTCGAACAGCAGCGGGTGCTGGGGATAATGGTAATGGACGTGGTGGTGGTGGTGGTGGACGTGGTGGACATGGTGGTGGACGTGGTGGTGGACGCGGTGGTGGACGTGGTGGTGGTGGTGGTGGTGGTGGTGGTGGTGGTGGTGGTGGACGTGGTGGTGCTGCTGGTGGTGGAGGTGGTGCTGGTGGAGGTGCTGGTGGTGCTGGTGGTGGTGGTGGTGGTGGTGGTGGTGGTGGTGGTCGTCGTGGACGACGACCGAGACGAATACGAGGACGACGACGAAATACCCCCACTTCCCCTTTGACACCTGCCTCCAATCCAGCTACCCCTCGAGGATCTTGGACATCTGGGAGTTCTGGTAGACAGCCTCGTACCTTGCGTCAAGCGGATTTACAACGACGTTTACGCATGCTGTTACAAGATCAAGAACAGTTGGCCCAAGGACGTGAAATTGCTAATGTCACCATGACCAATAGCATTGTCACCAGTTATAAACAAGGAGGAGCACCGAGCGTACAAACCTCGTCGTCCCGTGTTTCGCCGTAAAGATGAAAACCGTCGTGTCGTTATTGAATGGATCGAAACAGCATGGTCTTCCCTTCCCCCCGGAATTATTACAACGCATGGATTCCTTGTATGCCTTTTATCATCAACAATGGTGGTGGTATCGAAAAATGTTGAATCATTACAGGTGTATCAATGCCTTGTTCAATGGGTTGGCCTTACTCCTGATGGCTGCTGGTATGATTGCGGGCCCCCTTTTGGAAAACAGTACGTTGGTAGCCTGTTTGGCGGCGGTGGGCACGGTGGTCAAAGGATGGAACGATTTTAAACAATACCGATTTAAAGTGACCATGAGTCGATTTGCGTTTACCACCTATGCCAAAGCCTTGACCGAATTGAAAACCCATGTGCGGGGTATTCCCTTGGAGGATCTGGAACGATTTTTAATCAAGATGCAAACCTTGGATGATACCATTGTGGATTTCACCCCTCCATTACCCAAACGATGTCTCCAAGATTACCATGGTCATTTTGTGTACCAACCCTTGGAAGCCCTATGCTATGTAGATGGATGTCCTCGTCCCTTGAGACCCAAAGAGTATTGGATCCATAAAAAGCCGCTCCCTCCTAGTCCCACACTCTTAGAACCATGGCCGTCCAACGACGACGACGACGCAGAAAAAGGAAACAACGAGGAGGGGCTTTAATGCGTCGCAAACCCCGTTTGGTGGATAAAATTGCCCATGGCATGAGTATGTTTCTATCAGGCCCAGCGCCTGGGTTTGGACTGGCTTTAGGCAAATTAGGGGGTCAAGCCTTGAAAGGCATTACCGATAATGTACAACATTACCGACGACAACGAGGTGGGGGTTGGTGGCAAGATTTCAAACGCAATACCCGTCAAGGCTATAAAGAGACGCAAGACCTCATCAAACAAGACAAAGCCCTTCAACGGCTATTGACGGGTCGACCATGGTGAGGAGGAGAAGACGACGCCGTCGTCAACGAGGTGGTTTTTTAAATCTATTAGTGCCCGCTATGGTAGGATTGGGGAAAGCCGCGGCCTTGGAAACGGATAAACGTATAAAACGCACGATTCAAAAAGCCAATCAACGGTATCGTCACCGATAAAGGATGCAACGTCTTCGACGTCAATTCCCGTTTTTACGGTCCATGTTACAAGAAGCCAATGGTTCCAAACGTCAAGAGTTGTTACAACATGCCAATGCCGATCAAATCAATGCTGTGAGTGAACTGGTCTTGAACTTTTTAAAAAACAAGATTCCTGTCACCCCACCCATGCTGGCTAAACTTCAACCCTATAAAAAGGTACTACGTGATTTGGGACGTCGTCGACATTCCGTCAAAAAACGTCGTCAGTGGTTAGTCCAACAAAAAGGACAAGGGTTGTTTCAAGGACTTCACGAGGTGTTATGTCAATGTCTTCGTTAACCCTCCCTACGTGGATGACTCTATTACAAGAGGCCAATCGGGCCACCGACCAGTGGAAAGACGCGTGTCATTATTGGAAGCATAAATATCACCTGTTGTATCGAGAGTACCAACACATCTTGAGGGCCCGTCTTTGTAAGAGTTGCCGTGACCAGGAAGACGGGGAACTTTGCTCCGAGTGTAGTCAACGACCATGGACGAAGTGTACATGATTCCCCAAAAGGACTTGGAACAACTCATTCAATATTACAAAGGAGAACTCACCGAAAATGCCTTGTTGAACAAAGCCGCCACGCTCGCCGCCCAAAAACATGTGTTATTAGCCAACCCTCAATTACCCCCAGCCCTGGTCAATGCTCAAACCAAACCGTTGAGTCAAGAATTAATCAAGTTAACCAAACGCATTCGTCAATTTCCTGGCGGGGTAGGGGTTGGTGCCCCGGGTGCCCCGGGTGGACCACCAGGCGAAGAAGGCGAGGAAGAGGCCGGGGATTTGGTGACGGGACCTGTGGAACAATGGTTGAAGCGCATGATAAAAGGCAGCCCGTCGACTCCCAAACCACCCATTACCCCTGCAACCAAGAAAGGCAAAGGAGCAGCCACTACCAGTAAGATTGTCAAGAAAGGGAGTCCATCCACCAGTCGAGGGGATAGCCGGTCACGTTTAGAAGCCATTCGAGAACAACGCAAGACCTTGGAAAAAAAGTTAGCCGAGAGTCGCAAAGGCAAAGGACCTGCCCGAGAAGTGGAACGATTGAAACCTTTACCCGGTTGGGAAGATTGGGCCCAAGGTAAAAAGTTACGACGTCGATTGGATTACGACAGTGACTAAAACATGCCTACCAAGAGGAGGAGAAGGGGACGCCCCCAACGAGGAGGGGCCTTGGATGTCCAAAAATGGATTGCGAAAACGGGGAAGGAATTTCATTGGCCCGGTTATCAGTACATGGGCCCTGGCACCCATTTGGCTAAACGTCTGAAACGTGGGGATCCCGGCATCAATCGCTTGGACCAGATTGCTAAGCAACACGACATTGATTACAGTCGTGCTAAGAATTTGCAAGATAAATGGAAAGCCGATACCAAGATGATCCAAGCCATTGATCGATTACCCGGCAAGAAAAACAAGACGGAACGGGTGGTCAAGAAAATCATGCAAGCCAAGAAACGTTTAAAATTGTAAACATTTAATTAACATGTTGAGTCAAAAATGAAAATGTCACATTGTTATTCTGCAGTTCGGTAGTCTTCTGTAGTTCGTGTCTCAAGCAGGATTGGCGAGACAGAACTCACATTGTTATTCGGCAGTTCGGTAGTCTTCTGTAGTTCGTGTCTCAAACAGGATTGGCGAGACAGAACCCATTGTGATGTAGACAATCCAGATAAAAAATAAAAAACAATGTCACTTGTGTCATTTTTTGATTGACGAGTTGTCAAGTTCATTGTTCTGTCCAAAATACTGAGACGGATGTTCTTCCAAATACTGAGACGAAAAATGTTTTTACGTTACTAAATCATACATTAAATCCACCCCCTCGTCGGGGGACATGTCATGAACGAGGTCTTCAGGGGGCACCAATGCCTCCAGATCAAAGGAACAAGAGTCCTCCACATCCTTCAATAACTCGGTCCACTCGTCAGGCGTTATGTTCTGCAACAAAGACGAAAAGTCCTCCAAGTCAGAGGGGTCCAAGTCAGGGGGGTCCAAGTCAGGGGGGTCCATGACTTGCACACCCCCCGAATCCATATCCGTGAGAGTATAAGAATCTAGAAATGATTCACAAAAAGAAAAGTTCTCAGGCATTTTAGGCGTCGATTTCTTAAAGTCCTCCAAGGGAATGGTTACTTTCAAGGGTCCTAATGCTTTGATTTTCTCTTCCGTTTTCTGTCTCTCTACAGAAGGTAAGGAGGCACAAAAGTTATTCAAATACGTTTCCAGAGAAGGTTGCGTCCTACAATTAGTCAATACCACCCGCAGTGTTTTGGGGCGAGGCACCTGCTTCCTTTTGTTGTGGTAGTACCTTCTAGCGAGCTCCAAGAACCTCTCGCGGTTCGCCCAGTAGTACTCTCTTCTTTGCGCATGCAGTTTCTCCTGGTTCGCAGCACGATAGGCCCGACGAGCCGCCCGGGCTTTGGCCCTTTTATTGTACATCCTTTTGTACGCCAATATTCGTACACGATTCTTTTGACGATATTCACGCGCTTGGGCTCTCAAACGTTCCCGATGTTTCTCTCTATACTTTCGGTCGTATTCGGCACAACGTGCTCGGTTCTTTTGGGCCCATTTTTTTTTGACGGCACGCCGTTGCTCCTTATGCGTCTCCTCATAACACCTGTGGGACTCCCGCACTCGATCCGGATATTGTTCTCGGTATCGTTTGTGGGCAGCACGCACTTTCTCTGGGTACTTGCGTCGGTAGTTGGCTTTTTTCACAATATTCCTCGCTCGGGCTTTCTCTGGGTAGCGGGCATTGTACCGGGCTTTTTTGATGGCGTTCCGTCTCCGTCGTCGTTCGTCTTTCGTCAGTAACTCTGTCGTTTCGTCGTCGTCGTCGTTCGGGTCATAGTCGTCAACGTCGTCGTCGTCGTCGTTCGGGTCGGGAACATAGTCAATGTCGTTCAAGTCGTCGTCGTCTGGGTCAGAGTCATCGTCGTTGTTTGGTCGGTACTTCACGGGGGGTCTGTGACGACGATTGCTGCGGCGGAGGCCCTCTCTTTCTGGGGACATGGGGCGATGGGGGCGGTGCTGGCGGAGGTGTCCGTGGACGTTTAAATTGGTACCGCCAGTAATCACAACAGTAATCCAGCCCCTCCACAAACCACTCACACGTTAATTGAGGGTAGCACAGTGGGTGAAAAGGAGCCGCCTGTTCTCTTCGAAGTCTCTGGGCTTCCACTTTTTCCGGCTCCAACTGCTTCAAAGTTTCCGCAAACTCAGCCAACTGATCGTCCTTCAACAGTACCTCCCTCTTCACTTTCTCTAAGACCTCTTCGACTTCCAAATCGAGCTCAAACTCTTCAAACGTCTCTAACAACTTCTCATGGTGAGAGTCCATGTTGAGATGTTCCAGCCCGAGGATCGATCTGTTTTATAGTCTCTCATTCGTTCCCGTGATGCACCATGGACCCTAACTAGAGAGGGGGGAGGGGGGTCCCCCCACCCCGTCCCACCCCTCCCTAGGGCACCCCCTCTCTACGGGGCACCCTGTTTAGTGATTGGCTCCTTCCCCTCCCACGTGACATTTTGGTTCTCTATAAAAACAGAGCCCCGATCTTCAGTGAGTTCATCTGATCATGTCCTCACAAGACAAGGACAATGTGGCGGGGCCAAGTGGCCTCGCCCACCATGAGGTTTTAGCCATGCTCGGTTTAACTGATTCGGACGATGACACCAATTCCTGTGTGGGGCCTTTGATTTCCACCGAAGAGATGCCGGACAGTGACGACGACATTTGTGAAGAGGCCTTGAACCAATGGGAACAAAGTGGGGGTGGATTGGATCCCTCTGAACACGTTACCTTCGACTTTGAACTCGAACCTTTTGTGAATCGGAAGAGTGATCGCATGGGGGTACAAGAACGTCATTTCAAGACCCAGTTACGCCAAAGGGGGAACTTGCTTCCAGGTCAAAATATAACCCAAGCTCTGCAAGATGGATTACGTCGAGCCGTCGATCAAGTGTTAACCACCACCCCCGACCTCCACGATCAAGATCGACTCTACTTTACCATAGCATCCGATCGCTTGCACAATAATTTTCAGGGGTGGGGATTACGTGCAGGTGAATGGCGTCGAGACACAGAACGGGTGGAGGCGCTGTTCCAACGTTTAGCCCAAGCCCTCAACAGCAACGAACAATTTGAAATGGACGATTCCTTTCAAGTCTCCATCACTCAAGTTCATCATGCTCCTCAAGGCACCGGCAGACCCCGTCGTGGGAAACCCGGCCATCCTACCATGACCATGTTAACGGCCAACAAAAAATCGGTCATCCGCATCCAAAATGATGATGAGCTCTGTTGTGCCAGAGCTCTCGTGGTCGCCAAAGCTCGCGTGGACCAGCACCCGAAATTGGCATCCATTCGCCAGGGGTACGGTCCGCTGCAGAGACGTCTCGCTCTGGACCTCCAGAATGAAGCCAAGGTACCCCTCGGTCCTTGCAGCTATGATGCCTTAACGACTTTCAGCAAGGCTCCGTCCCTCACCGGTTACCAGATCATCCTGGTGGATGCACAGCGATCGTTCCACATCACCACGTTTGGACCCCTTTCTGACAAACAACTGATCCTGTTGCACAACCAAGACCATTATGATGTCATCACCAAATTGCCGGGATTTTTTGGGTCCAGTTATGTGTGTGCGGATTGTTGGAAACCCTATGACCATGAGGGGATGCATCGATGCACCAAGACCAAGGTGTGTGGAGCCTGTCGACAGAAAGATTGTCCAGACTTTCAATATGCTTACCCCAGGCACCTGAAAGCCACTCAACGTTGCGACTCGTGTCATCGGGACTTTTTTGGACCCGCGTGTTACGAAGCCCATTCCAGCAAGACCCATGCGGGCAAACCCGTCACGGGCCTCCAGACCTCCGTGTGCTCTCAACGACACCGATGCCGTGACTGTTATCAACAAAATGTAGGCTTGTCCCGCATTCAACGTCACCTTTGTTGGCACGTGGATTGCCCGTCTTGTCACCAGTACGTCCACGCTGACGACCACCGTTGTTTTATACAAAGAGCCCCCAAACCTCAAGACCAAAAGAAGAGAAAGAGGACCCGTCAAAAAGGTCCTGGCGCCAAACGAGGTGCCGCCGCCGCCGCGGAACCCCATGCCTCCTCCGAGGACGAGGACGAGGAAGACCTGCCTCCCTTACACGTCTTCTTTGATATCGAAGCCATGCAACCCCACGGAAAACACATTGCCAATCTCGTCGTGGCCGAAACCGAAGACAAGGATGAACCCAAACCTTTCCCAGGTTCCACTTGTATCCGTGACTTTCTGGAATGGCTGGATACCTTGACCCTCCACGATACCCGTCAAGTCAATGTCATCGCGCATAATTTTCAAGGGTACGATGGGTACTTCATCATCCAAGAATACTATGGGGAGAACCGCATCGTCCAACAACTCCGCAACGGATGTAAACTCTTAGAGATCAAACATGACCGCATCCGCTTCATTGATTCCATGAGTTTCTTCCAGATGCCCCTCTCCGCGTTTCCCAAAACCTTTGGTTTGACAGAACTCTGCAAAGGCTATTTCCCCCACAAGTTCAACGTACCCAATGATGAGTATCAAAACTACGTGGGCATCCTCCCCTCACGCGATTACTACATGCCTGAGAGCATGACACTCGAAGGAAGACAAGCCTTTGAAACCTGGCATCAACAACAACGCGACCAGGGGGTGGTGTTTCATTTTCAACAAGAGTTATTGGCCTATTGCAGTTCCGATGTACGACTCCTCAAACAAGGATGTCTGACTTTCAAACGCATGTTTGAAGACTTAACAGGCTTCAATCCCTTCGATCACGTCACCATTGCCTCCGCTTGTAATCGAGATTTACGTATGAACCGGATGATCCCCAACAGTATTGCCAGCGAACCCGCCGGTCAGAACGGGTGGAGAACTAACAACATCAACCAGTCCATCCCAGCCCTTGAATGGTTAACCTGGTGCGATCACCAACTACGTCAACGGGCCCTCCAAGATCTCAACCCCAACGATCTACTGGCCAGTGCCAATCCAAAGCCTCAGTACATCCAACATGTCCGAAATGAAGGCGAGTATAAGATCCCCGGGACCAACATCCATGTGGATGGTTATTGCCCCGACACCCACACCGTCTACGAATTTCAAGGCTGTTTCACCCACGGATGCCCTACCTGTTATCCCCATCGCTACGAAAAACATCCCCGCAACTATGATCGGACGATGCATGACCTCTATGACGTCACCCAAAACAAAGTCCAAAAGCTTACCGCCCAAGGGTACAACGTCATTCAAATGTGGGGATGTCAATGGGACCACCTCCGAGACACCCACCCAGAGATCGACTCCTTCGTCCGGGAACTCAACTTTATCCAACCTCTTGAACCTCGGGATGCTTTCTGTGGAGGTCGTACCAATGCCATTAAACTGTACCATCATATTACCCCTGGCCAAAAAATTCACTACATCGATGTCACCTCCTTGTACCCGTGGGTCAACAAGAAGTCTGTGTACCCCAAAGGGCATCCCACCATCTATTATCTGCCGGGTCACACGGACATACACCAGTACTTTGGTCTCATTCAATGCAAAGTCCTGCCTCCCCGTGAATTGTACCATCCCGTGCTGCCTTACCGTCATGACAACAAACTGCTCTTTCCACTCTGTGCCCGTTGTGTGGAAGAAGAAATGGACAAACCTCTTTTGGACAGATCTTATCATTGCCCTCACACCGACGAACAACGTGCCCTCACCAGTACCTGGTGCACCCCAGAGCTGTATAAAGCCGTGGAGCTCGGGTACCAAGTCCAATACATCTACGAAGCTTGGCATTTTGAAGAGACCTGTGAGGGCCTCTTCGCCGATTATGTTAACACCTGGTTGAAAATCAAACAAGAAGCTAGTGGGTGGCCTAAGGATGCCACGACAGAAGAAGAAAAGCAACGTTACATCGAACAATACTTCCTGCATGAAGGCATCCAGTTAGAATACAACAACATCAAGAAGAACCCGGGCCTGCGTACCCTAGCTAAGCTCATGCTCAACTCCATGTGGGGTAAGTTTGGACAACGCCTCAACAAGACCCAAATTCAAGCCTTCGATGACCCTCATGCCTTCCACCAGTTTTTGGATAGCGATGCGTTAGACGTACGTCACGTGTCCGTCGCCTCCGACCAAATGGTGGAGGTACACTACCAGAAACAAAAAGAGGACATCCGCGTCTCACCCAACCTCAACATTTTTGTGGCCTGCTTCACCACCTGCCACGCCCGCCTTAAATTGTATGACACCCTCCAAGCCTTAGGGGAAAGAGTCCTCTACTTTGACACCGACTCCGTCATCTACCTGGAGGAAACACCCACTCAATTCAAACCTGTATTGGGTTCCTATCTTGGGGACTTCGCCTCCGAATTAGATGATAAAGAATACATTCAAGAATTTGTCAGTGGAGGACCCAAGAACTATGGGTATACTACGAATAAAGGAAAAGTGGAATGCAAGGTCAGAGGCTTCCGACTCAACAGCGAAGGACACACCCAGCTCAATTATGACGTCATGCGTCAAAATGTCCAGAACGAAATCCAGAAACCCCTTCCAAAACCAAGGGAAATCCAGGTCATTAACTCCCACCAAATTGTACGCAATCCAAAAAACTACCAACTGTACACCCAACCAAGCAGTAAGTTCTATCAGTTAGTCTGCAACAAAAGAGTCATTGATCACAACACCTTCAAGACCTACCCCTATGGCTACCAGTGAAAACCCCAACAAGATCGTCGATTGTGATGAACATTAAGGAACCCTTATCAAATAGGAACACAAAGGAGTTATTGTAAAACAAAGCAATAAAAATGTGATTTATTTCATTTTGTCTTGTTTTCAAGGACCACCCCCGTTCCCACAATTGGACTTTGGACTTTGAGCCCGCGTTTTCTCAGCGGTTTTAACCCACCTTGAGCCCACGATCCATTTTTCACACTGGTCAGCGGTTTCCCATTCTAAATCACGTGACTTCCGGTTCCCATGCGCCCGCGATCCCTTTTTCCCACTGGTCAGCGGTTTCCCATTCTAAATCACGTGACTTCCGGTTCCCATGCGCCCACGATCCCTTTTTCCCACTGGTCAGCGGTTTCCCATTCAAAATCACGTGACTTCCGGTTCCCATGAGCCCACGATCCTTTTTTCCCACTGGGCAGCGGTTTCCGACTGCTGTTACTAGGCAACCCAACAACCAATCAGAAGCCAGGAAATCTGCCAAACGAGCGTAACTTACTACTAATTGTTTATATAAATCCTGAAGCTTGGTTAACGAAAGGTTGTCTTAATGTACGTATACAATGCTCTATTTTTCCATTAAGGCCTTGGGAGAAATAGGGGGCATGTTGATAATGGAAGGAGCTGGAACGTCTTGGTAAACCTGATGATAATGATATTTCTCTCTATGATACAAATGCCACATTGAACTGAATATGTATATCCGTTTAGTCGTTGTCTCGATATTCCAGTTTGCATATGAAGTACTTTGGCTCACCATTATTTTTCTTTACATTATTATTCTTTTAAGAAATTGTAGGCCAGTTTTTTTTTTTTGAGAAGCTCTAGCTTAGATCATGGATTAAGGCGATTAATGAATCTCTACATCTGTTTATAAGTGGGTTATTTTAAGGAGCCAAATGTTCTTGTGGTCCGTGCTGTATGCCTGCCTGAGGTTAATTGCGGTAAACAACGCTTAGATATTCGGGTTAGCCATATAGAAATGACCGTACTTTTGTCAAACGCCGTCTGTACTTTGTTTATTGTCCGGTTACTGTAGTCATTGTCTCGATATTCCAGTTTGCATATGGGTCCTTTGGCTCAACACTCAGTTTCAATTGAGAGCTCAGACGGTTGTCTGATTAGGTTAAGCATTTACTGAACAGTTCTAAACATATAGTGTTTTAATACTTAGCTTTGTGAACAAGGGCATTACTGGCATAAAAATGTAAATGTCACAAAAGTATGTCAACGTCTACACTTAATTTTCATTAAGTTCTGATAGTTTTTGCACTGTGCAGATAAAATCGCACGTAGTCAGATACTACCTCTTACAGTTATTCCAAATGGAGCGCCCCTTTCCCTCTAAGGTAAGGCCGCATCTTTGAGGGAATCCTTCAGTGTGTTTTTTAGTTATTTTTAAACAAACGGTATTTGGTTGTTTTCCAATAGCTTTTGGAAGAACGTGTTGGATTTGTGTAATGGTGCGCGCCCAGGCCATGAGGCCACTTTCATGTGGATAGATATCATTTAGTTGTAGATATCTGGAAGAGTGTGAATTTAGCTAATTTTATTTTCTCTTTTTGCATTTATCTAACCCTATTGATATGATTTATTTCATTCGATCAAGGTAGGAATTTCTTTATTCCTCTAAATGTATATTTATTACATTCCGTCTTTGACGCATCTTCAGAGAAGGAAATAGTGTGCTTTTAAATACATGATTTGAAATACTATTAAGTCACGGAACAAATTGTAAATAGATAAATAAGAGAGTGTGTGAATTTTCCGGTGACAGTGCTCCAAGCGTTATATAAATAAATGTTTTACTAAGAATTGCTGGAAGTTCAACTTAATTGTTTATTTGCGTTTGCTGTGTAAATACGATGTGTTTTGTGCCCGGTTGTTCAAAGCAATGTTAAACTAAGCCAGGACCAGCGTCCATCTTGAATTTGGTTGATAGCTTTTACCGTTAGATCCCTGCTTACCCTTTTTGTCCTCTAATTTGACTTTGGCTACTTTAAAAGTAACTTGCAAAACTTGTTAAAACGATAGCTTTCAACCAAAGTTCCTCCTCAAGACAAGGAATGCCCTAAAACCAGGGGTCAATTTAATAAAACATTTACAAGTGTAATTTACAAATGTAGCTATTGATCCAGAGGTTGAAAACAACAGCTACACTTGTAAATTACATTTGTAAACGTTCTATTAAATTGACCCCAGGATTTTACAGTTCAAACTTTGCGTTTCTCCCCTGAATCGTCCCCAGTCGTCTTCATGTCGCGCGACGCGCCAGGCAAGGGAGCGCAAGGTGTGATGGGTGGTGAGAAAGCGAGAGAGAAAGTCTTCTCCCCTTTCCCCTTCCCATCACCCCTTGCTTGCTAAAAAACGTAATTCATACACACTTCATAGGTGTCTCTACTTCTCTTTCCATAGTGCGTTTTCACTGTTAAGTTCACCTTAATTGTCTGACGTGATATTGTTTAACATGCTGCAGGAAATTTTGGTGACATCTTTATTTCGCGATCTTGGAGAGGAGACATTGCCACGACACTAAATTATCGCAAATTTGGACAATTTGTCAAACTTTCTTCTTATAAAGACCAACAAATAAGCGATTTTCTTCGTTCGTGGGTTGAAAGTTAGCATTGTTATGCATAGCCGCCTGCAGTTATAAGAGGCTCCTGAATCTAATGTTCAACTTGCACCTGAGATAATCTTGTGTGACTGTACGCCTCTGGCAAATTTCCCTTTCGTATACGGTCGTTGCCACTTTTAAGACACTTAGAAAATTTTTGGACTGTTACTGAAAGATTTTCTACTAAAAAGAAAGACATTCACAACCCAGAATCGAACCCGGTACTTCGCCACAATCCCGAAAAATTAAAGTCTATGTTATAATTAACTGCCTGTCATAACTGATACATCTATAATAGGCGACCCTAGCCCTTCCCCGAACTATTAACGTCAATTCAAGTTTGCTTAAACGGTTCGTTCTAAACTTTGCGTCGCCTGAATGCTCCGGGAATTCAGGCGGCGCGCCTGAGTGCTCCGGGAAGCCTGTTCGCAGGCTATTGAAAACTGTATTTGTTGCCTTATTTTAACTTAATCCAGGGCATATATTACATCTACCATGATTAAAGGCATGGTTACTAACGATGGCATCGACCGTCAAGAATGGCAACGACCGTCTACGAAAGGGGCTACAGCTCTAGGTTCGTGAACAGACAGAAATAGGGAGAATGGGACGGCGAGCTCCTCCAGGCTTGCGATGCTCTTTCCCTGCGCAGAGTTTTCTTGTCCGTTGTCCAGCCAGCAAAGAGCCTTTTCATAGGCTACATTGTGCCTTTTATTAAAAGTGCCTGTTTCAGGCATTCAGATCGTGGCACACGAAAGAAAAATATTGAGAGCAGAGGAAAAAAACGAAAAAAAAAACAACGGAAAGAGTCGCCTCTCTCCCCTCTCTCCTCTCTTTTTTCCTCTGTTTCCGATATTTTTCATTCGTGCGTCATATCTGAACGCCTGGAACAGGCTAGGGAAATAGAGAAAAATTCAGGTTTCCTTTTTTGAAGAAAGTGTTTTCGTTCAGATCAGGCTGCAGGCACGAAGTGAAGCCCAGCAGAAAACAGTCAGTTTTTTTGCAGTTCGCTTCCTACAAAGCCATGTGAGGAACTAACTTACAAAACCATTCCCCCGTAATTTTCCTTAGAATTATTGCTACTTTGTGATTGGAGGACGACAGCGCAAAGAAACGGCCGACGTCACCTTCACCCCCGGCCTTATTGGGCGTGACGCATAGTGCGTGACAACGAATGCTTTGGCAGATTGGCGTGATCTGCTGGCCTCCATAATCCAAATATGGGCATAAGCATTCCGCTGAAAATTGTTGTTGCGTCTGGTTATCCGTGGGCACTTACCACAGTGACGAAAACTCAGTTCTCAGTTACGAACCTCGAATATTTTTCATTGATTCATCGTTTTGTGTCGTAGAGAGCGCCATCTTGCTTTATCTTCAGTGGAAAACCACTTGCCGAGAACACTCTGAACTCTGTTCTTCTTCGAGTACGTTCGGTTTACCTCGCGAAGTGAACTCAAGGTGAAATGAACCATCGAAATTGATGTTGGCGATATTGGAAGGACGCAGTGAAGTCGTTTTATTTCTCGATTGCTCCAATTACTGCCTCGGCCCCCTGGTTCAGTGGCAAATCATTAGTCACAGTGTGGAAAGTTTAAAAACGTAAATGAATTGTCTTTAATTTTTTCGACCCTCTTTACATTGTCTAACGTTAGCGATCCATGTTCGCCGCAAATTTTCTCGATATAGCCCTGCAAGTGAGATTGGATTTGAGGCGGAGGAATATTGTACGGCAAGCCACACAATTATATATCAAGTGATTAATCCAAGATGTATTCGTTCAACTCGGAACTGAATCATTCTCCGAAGATAAGCCCGGCTACAAGCGAAGCTTCCATCGGTTCAACTTCTTCGCCGGCTACAAGCCCTGCTTGTGCGAGCGGAAACCGTGCTAGCGGTGGCGAAAAGGCGATGACAATGGCCGAGCTACAACAAGAAAATGCTCGGTTGAGGAAAGAAATTGAAGCTAAGGAAGCGAAGCTTAACTCTAGCATGAGAAGTATCAAAATGTTTTGGAGCCCTGAATTGAAGAAAGAAAGAGCGGCGAGGAAAGCTGAGGAAGAAAAGCTGGCGAAGTTAAAAGAAGAATCACAGGTAAGATTTGGCTAGCTTCGTTGTTTGTGTTGTGGTGACCCTGCTTTTATTGATTGCTTTCGATAAAGTATAAATTGCTTAACCGAGTTAAGGTGGACGTTCGCCTTTTCATGTCAAACGGAAGTCGTGATATTAATTCTAAAACAACAATTGATGAACGAGTTACGTACCTTTTTGTCCTATTTGCATCGTAGACTTATGCTAACTAATATTGCACCTCAAAACTGATTGATTTAGTGGTACTCAAATTCTTGCTTAGCTATTAAAGTGGAAAACGTCATGAAAAAGTGCTGAAATGACTTCAAAATATCGTTGTGCATTATTTATACATTCAGTTGGAAATGGAACAATAAAACTCTTTGCAAACACCTTATGCGAAGTAATTGTTATAGGCTTCCGACAGCTGTGACCATCATTCCGTGTCTTCGTTTTGTTGTCCTAAGCAGTTGAACATTGTTCTTGGAACAAAGCGGTGATCTAATAGGTCACTTATAGTTTATTTTCTTGTGGATGTCTTGTAGGCTTTGCTGTTCAATTCGCTTTGGTTGATCGAACAACTTGTTTGACATCTTGCATATGAATGAAGATTTGTGATCGCCCCTTTGGTGTTTAATTAATTGAGCTTAATTTTCTCGTCACTTAATTACCAGCTTGACTGGTAGAGGTGCAAACATTGCAGATAGATTGTTTATTAAAGATTCAAGTTCTTCCAAATTTCAGACACATGTTTTTAAGCAATGGCATACATACATATGTGAATTAATCAAATGAAAGATATTAATATGACCTTTTATCCTCAGATTTTCATGATACGTGAGCTTGCATGAAAACATAACATGCACATGCATGATACATGTACTTGCATAGTGATGGTTACTGGTTCCTTCACCCCAGAACATTACAGTAAATCTCACTATCTCAAATTCATGCAAAAAAAAAAAAAGAAACATAACATAACAAACTTGGGGAGGAGTGTGAAATTTAGTATTATTTTTTTGCCAAAACTGACACATGATACTATGCCTAGAGCTATAATGGGGACTGATTTATATACCCAGGGTGGTTTTCAGTTACATTTTCAGCAGTGTGTTTGGCTGCCTACCCAAGGCATATGGGATAACACTGTTTGTGCTCCCTACCTTATTTGAAAAGGCTGCATTTCCAAATGCCTTTTCAAAAGGAAAAGGAAAATTGTGCTAATAATAATAGTAATAATAATAATAATAATAATAATAATAATAATAATAATAATAATATTAATAATAATAATAATAATAATAATAATAATAACAGGGCTCAACAAAAACTTGAATTCCAGCTTGCTCTTTGGGCAGGCAAGTCACAGAATTTGCTTGCCCAAGCCAATTTCCCACTTGGCTGTCCATGTTTAAAAAAATTTCCCATGCTCATTAATAATTCATGCACATGGACAAAGGTCTCACAAAGTGTTTAATGAGTGGCCACTCTCCTTCTGTTGAACGTTTTGGAAGATGATTTAAATTTACTATCCTCCTGTCAATTTCATGATACCGTTCTAGTAGGTAACATCTGTGTTTACTGACTGAACTGCAGTAAGTTAGCGTGGATCAGCGACATGAAGATTTTTATTTTTTATTCACGTGCAATAAGTACGTATTAATTTAGGATTAAGTGAATTAGAAAAACCCTTGAAGAAATTTGGAAGACGTCGATGGTTAAATAAAACATTGATCGAAATGTGTAACAGACCACGTTCAAAATGCACGTTCAGGGCTCGAGACTAATGGCAGCCAACTACCGGTCGTCACAGACTAGTAGAAATTCTGTTTAGGCTAGTAAGTTTTGCACTTTCACTAGCCATTTTGGCTAGTGAAAATTTCAAAGCACTTAAAGCATCGGATGGCTCTGATGTGTAAAGGATCTGTTAAAGCTAGTAGATTTTTGCCTAAAAATTGAAAAAGGCTTTCCAGTTTAACCTCAAAACTAAGGCTGTTTTAGCTACAGCAGCGCTTTCATTGCATGTTCTCTGAACTTTGTTTACCAATTCACAGGTCAGGGAGGGATTTCAACAATTGAATGATTACTGTTACCAAAACCGATTATTAAAATGTTTAAGTGCTTCAACGTACTGTAAAACTAAACATCTTTCAAAATGTTTTAATTAAAAAGTCATTTTAAGCGACTCTGTGACTGATAAATCAACTGATAAAAACGTCAGACCAGATTGATATTTAACTTAACAATTTTTGCAGCCTTGCTAAATGGATGTGTATGCTGTTATTTGTCACTTATTTAACAGACTTAAAAATTAATGTAATTTGATGGAGGGTTTGCCCGAGCACTTGCCCATCGGGCAAGTGACCCTGAAAAGTTACGTGCCCGACCTCAAAATCTACTTGTCCCGGATGACTGGACGGGGCTATTGTCGAGCCCTGAATAATAATAATAATAATAATAATAGTAATAATAATAATAATAAGTATAGGAAATCACACGACCTCGAGCTCAATAATGTTTAATGGTACAAGCAACGTTTTGAAAGTTCTCAAAATAACATGAGCCTTTAGGCAAGTGTAATTTGAGAACTTTCAAAACATTACGAGTACCCATTAATCTCTAATTGTATTTATAGTACACTCATCAAAATTGAAGAAATCGATTCGTTATAGTTGAAGATCTCGTCGCGTGTGAGTCTTGCTGGCTTCGTCATGCAATGGTGAGCATGTTTCACGGTAAACAACTCTTTATTTGGTAAAAAGAAAACCATTTACATTCCAAAGTATATTCTACTCAACTCAGCAATGACAGGGTTTGATAACTAAAGAGTGAATAGAAAACTGCATTTTGAAAGAAACATAATAGGTACTCCAACAGAGTATAATTTGGGATTAATTGCACTCCTCTTGTCAAATCAGAAATGAGTAATTTTGTTGAGTGCACTGTTTAACAACAATAATAATAATAATAATAATAATAATAAATAATAATGATAATGATAAGACATAACATGTACTGTGACATGTTTTAATTTGAAATCTATTGGTGTTTGATGTGTGATTTCTTTCTCTTAAGGACGTTCGCGCCAATTGTTTCTGCGCATCCTTACTGCGCACGCAATTCACTTCGTGATGTCATGCCACGTCATGCATTGAGCGCGCGCGCTGTTGAAGAAATGTGGAGATATATAGCGCTAGTGGGCACTTTAATACCTATACACGGGTTTAACTCTCTTAAATGTTCGGTGACCCCATATTTTCTTTTGATAGATCACTTTCTTTGTCGATTATCTACGTTTTGTGAAAAATTAAAGAAAATCTGTATTGTAGAAGTTTAATTTTTTTCAACTTTTCTGCCCTCGCATCATCGAATTCTACTATTATTGAAGCTGCACGGTGTTCGTTAAAGTCGATCTTAGAGGTTGAATTTAACTAAAAGGATGACACCGGTTCAAATTATTTACTTAACAGACCCACTTAAGTAAAATTTGACTAAGAAAGTGGGTCTACAGCGAATCATTTTTAATATTTTTCAACGAACAAGCACTGAGGCCATGTCGAGTTACGAGGGCCGATTTGTCAAAATTGGGGTAGTTTTTGACGCGCTTTATTTCGAAAACGAAGTCGGTGACCCCCCAATTTTTTTCCATTTCTGACATAGGTAACTCATTATCTGACTGTAGCCAAAGTATGAAAAAAATCTGTATTGTAGAAGTTTTTCGCGCGAACGTCCTTAAGTGTTTGATAGACATGTATGTCGTGGTAAATTACAGATGTAATTGGTTGAGCCAAGTTTTCCCTTAATGGAAAATAAACATTTGAAACAAAATATCCTTTTCTATAACCCTCCCGTCAGCCTTTTTTCCTTAAAAAAATGCATTTTTTATCATTAAAGCATTTTCTTACAATTTAGCAAGATCTTGAGTCGGCTTCTGTTGTAAATTGTACAATAATTTCACGCACGCCCATAAGCCAAAATTTGGACTTGTTTTTTTCTTTTTTTTTTTGCTGATTCATTTCCAATTTTTTTCTCGCTTCTTTTGCTTTCCTTTTTCTGTCCCTTTCTTTTCTCTTTATCTTCTACCCTTTATCACCTTTCTATCCACTGGAAAAGTTTTGGCCTCAGTCCATCTAAAAACCTGGAAATCGAACATTGATCAACTAGGTGACTTGGCCTATTTTACCACCAACTTTGCACCCAAAATTGGACAGTCCGTTTTTTTCTGGTATAGTTCTGCCAGAATATGGTCGATATTCAAAATGGACACACACGTGGATGGATCTGTCCTAGCTGCGTTAGCTGCTTATCAAAACAATCTGGTGACGTCAAAAATGATGACGTCACAAGTGGTTCAATGTCTCGCGAATAAAAAAGCCCAAAAATACGACTCTTGACGGGAAAGAGTTAAACCTGATTAATCAACCAAAATCTGTCTCTAAAGAGTAAGACTTGTCATTGGTTCTCTTCTTCTGGAATTAAGCTATTATTATTATTATTACTATTATTATTATTATTACTATTATTGTTATTATAATTGTTATTATAATTATTATTATTATTATTATTATTATTATTATTATCATTATTATTTCTGTTATTATTAAGGCATTTGATGCAACATTGCAATCACTACCATATCTGGAAAGAAGACTTTTTCAAAAGGAGTTTGGAAAATTGTTCTTTTCCTTTCATTTAATCTTTCTTTGGGCGATTGGCATTTTCTTCTGCGGTGAAGTATGGAATATTATTAAACAATTATTCCGCTCACTTTCTGCTCAGTTTCCTAGAATATTTACCACTTATTATACTTTCAGTGTTTCATAAATTTTTCTTATTCAATGTCATCCACCATAGGTTATTCTTGTTGGCAAATGCCATCAGTCAAGATATGCTAAGAGGCAGCACTATTTGCCTTAGTGTGCCCTCTTTATAATTTATGTAATAGATCGCTTTGTTTTCCTTTCTTTCAGCAAAGAACGGAAACAATTAGAGATCTTCAAGAACAATTGAAGCAACAGCGAGGACAAAGTGAACATCTCTCAAGTGGTCGTCTGTCCCCTGCTTCTTCGTCTCTGTCTGTCCATTCTCAGGATGGACTGCAACATGAGATAGAATTGTTAAGAAGTGAAAAAGATCGGCAAGACAATGAAACGTTTATACTTCAGAGATCTCTGGAGGAGTTAAGCTCCAGGCTAGAGGTACAACAGCAGGCAATACAAGCCAAGGATGAAACTATAGCCCAGCTTATGGGGATGATACAGAGTAATAAAGGACTTGAATCTAAACAACTTGACATGCACAAGGAACAGCATAGTACAGACAAGAAAAAGCTGGCAGAGGCTCTCAATCAACTAGCCAAATTACGTGAAGGTATTGAGGAACGGGACAGAGTAGTTGCATCTTTGAAAGAGGTACTAATCAATCAATATTTTTAAACCAGATGTACATATAAATACCAAAACTAATTCTGAGCAAGTTTGAAAGAAAAACAAATAGAATATGCATGACTCTGTTGGGTAAACCCGGGTAAAAACCTCCTGCTGTCAAAGAAACTTGTGCTAGGGGTGGGGGTGGGTAGGGGAGTCATTTATGATATCTGAAATGCTGGTACTCTGATGAGTGCTATTGACTGGACCTTTCACCCCGGTGGGTTCTGGGCAATTAATTGAAGTGGGGGAGGGGTAGCATAGGGTCAATACTTATAACTCAGGCTTTGACTGCTTGGGCACTTTAACCCATTGACTCCTGAGGAAATTTACGTGCGACCACCCCCAATTTCCTGAACATTTTTCAGCATTCAGTCGAAATAAACGACTTGAAAAAATTAACACAATGCGCAGTAGATCAAGACAAATTCTCAGCTTTTGTTGTTACGTTTTATTTCCCCATGGATAGTTAGTTGGTTATTTTTTAATTACAAGGATTTGTCAGGATGGAAAATTTATTGTCAAATTTAGCTCCAAAACAAGATAAGGAATTTTTTCAACCGCGCGCCATTTGCAGTCAAAATCGCAAAGACAGTAAACTTTGCAGTTATCATTCTCATGAGAAAGCTGTGTCCATTCCCGATATATTGCACAATTATTATTCATCAGAACTTTTATTCCAACCACTTTTTCAACACCAGAGGGAAAATAGAGAAGTTTAACTTGGTAGAAAATCTGCAAAATGCTCAGAAATGCAGGTGCTTGGTACAAAAAGCAAACACGTGCTCAGAGACACGTATTCCTATGCTGTTCCTTTACCATTCAAAATACTCCCACCGGGAATCACAGCATAGTTCCATAAAATTTTTAAACAGATTCTATTCATTTGACATTACAAAGAATGCCACTTTTCATTTATTTCTATAGCAGCGACATTTTAACAGGAAACGAAGAAAAATTCGAGACAAGATCACTGCCACAAAAGGATCAGGTTTCAGGGTCAAAATGGAAGCTTATGCAAAAAACTGTTCACATGTTTAGATCTATTTTCGTTGTGAGAATTGAACAAATATGCTTGTGGAAATAAAGAGAATCTTCAGAAAAGAAAATTTGATGCAAACTGAAGAAAAAAGTCACGAACCGAACAGGGAAAGCATGCTTTAAAACACAGATGGCACAACAGAAATAAGTGCGTCTGCTTTCGATTCGTACACAAGAAATACAGCGCAAGAAGCACAGTCATTTCTGATCTGATGGTTAAATTTAATAGTTTGCTGAACCATTGAGTTAAACAGCACATCATAGGAAATAAACTTTACACTGAAAGAGGTTCATTACCTTGTCTAATTGCTCAAAGGAAAGATTCACAAGTCTTGATTTCTGCTCGCAAAATTTGACTCCACGCGGTCTTTAAGTCTTGTCGAATCGGCGAAAGGTTTCATCGCTTTGTACTCGGAAACTATCCACTTCAAAGCATCCTAAGCTTTCACTGATCTAAAGCAAAAATCTTTACCTTTCATTTTGAGACTCAGAGAGGTTTTTTTTTCTGTAAAGAGCGAAAAAGAACCGTAAATTGCACTACCTCTCCGCGCGTAAATAACATGCTGCACCATATTTCTGCGTCGCAAATCGAGGGAGGGAAAAAAGTCTTTCTAGTACCCCAAAAGAGTTCCAGAAATATGCGCAAAAGACATATTCTGCTTGGTTTATTTGTCCACTTTAACAATAGAACAATAGGGGAACCAAAATCTTTAAGGAGGGGAGGGTAGAGGCTTTTTCAAACACGTGGTTTTACCTGGGCGGTTACGGGCGCTTCAGGAAATTCAGGGGTTGTCACGCACGGGTGGTTTCGAGCGCTTCAGGTGTCAATGGGTTAAAGGGGCATAGTCACGAGGATTTCGCAGATTTCTGGTGAAAACTGTGCAAAAATTATCGGTAGCTAACTTTATCCATGCCCAATTGTGCTTGAACATTTAAAGGAACATATTAATTTCATTAAGAGAAAAAAAACCATGACCATTTAATATCGATTTAATGTCAACACGCTGAAAGAATTTGAAAAGTTTAGCCTAATTTTTTCAAATTGCAATCCATTTCCATCTGTGCCATGCGTAGCAACAGACGACAGAAAAAAGTTTCAGTGAAGTATTATAGTCTTTGGTAACAAAACAAGACCATTATTTGTGGGCGTTCATTGATGTGAGGACATATTTTTGATTTTTAAAGTGAACTAAAAATAACATGACTATGCCCCTTTAAGGTGAGTTCAGCTGAGTGGCTGCAAAGCTATTCAACCAACTGCCAGGTTGAGTGCCCTTAAGCCATTGAATGTCGGCACCACTTGCTACCAGCGACCATCTTGGATTTTAATCAAAAAATTGAAATGTTGTTATTCTGGGTTCAAAACAAGTTAAAAATGTAAGCAGACACTGTTGAAGTATCAAAAATTCCATACCTTTATTTTACCTCTGAAATAGCAACATTTTTTAGCCTCCCTTTTCCCACATGCAACAAGTCTGTTTTGTGATCTTCTCAACATTTTTTTCTTTGAAACTCGTCTTGTTTTTTCATCCACTCTGACTTCATTTGTTATTCTGATTCTTCTCAAATACTGCCACTGCTTTCGGTAGATATTGATTTCCTTTCTACATGTATCTCTAATCCGATTCCTCTTCCACCAAAATCTTGTGAAGAATGTGCTTCGATGCAAAAATGCTCGAGCCATAATGTTGGATTCACAAATTTCTGTCATGTACCATCACTCCCTTGAAAATGAACAGGAACAACCAGTCCACTGGTAAGAGCTCTCTACAGTATATACGTCCTCGGTGGCTGAGTCACGTGTGTGAGGCCGTATATAATTATGTGACCGTGCACGGGAAAGAGACCTTAACGTTTATCCGTTAAACGGGCAATACCTTTAAGCATGATCCGTTAGTTATCCGTTAGAAAGCTTTCTCAAAGACGTTAGAGGCATTAGCCTAACCGTTAGCCGTTAAAGTCAGACCGTTAGAATGGACAGTGAAACCGTTAACAAAAATTCTGTATCTGTTAGCTGTTAACTTATAATAAGTCCATTAGAATGGACAGTGTAACTGTTAACAAAAATTTTGTATCCGTTAGAACGAGTAGCAGAGCCGTTAGGAAAAATTAGCATCCTTTAAACAGGTAATGTTGCTGTTTGACATCTGTTAGAATGGCATTGCTTTGCTTGAAGTAAAGAATAATCAAATAATGCGCGCCTCGTTACGTACACTGATTGTGCAAAACGCAAGCCAAAACGGAGAGCAGCCTGGCCTGCGATCAAAAATACACGCCTTCTTTTCCCTTTAAATTTATTTTGAAATAAATAAAGCACAATTGGCTATGACAAAATGATCCCAAAACGGAAGGGGAACTTTGTTTTATTTCACAAGTTGCTGATCCGAAACTTGCACGTTAAGTTGTTTACTGTGTTTGTCATGTAATTCGAAACGTGCGAAATAGCCATGTCAAAGGTTCGACAATGTTTTTGATTTGATGCACTGCTGACTCTGACTCTGAATTGAAAGAAACCAATTCTGAACAAAGTGACAAAAACAACCTTTTTTCTGATGAAGCTAATGCCAGCCAAAGTTTTCGTTCCAGTTGCTCGTCGCTATAAGTGACGTGACATCAAAAGTAACTGCTTTTGCGTGCACTATGAAAGCGGTATTATGAAATGTAAACTTTCTTGCGAGCAAATTTAAATTGGGTGAAACGTTTTTCGAACTGGAGAGAAAACCACTATTCAGAACCAGTACAAGTGACATAACTATCTTCACCAACAAGTTTGTTTACAAGCACACTGAGTTGCTCATTAGTCGTGACCAGATTATTCCACTTGTGTGACATCCAGAAATTTGCATCAGATTACATTCAGCGCTTGTCTAGATGATCTTTGAAGTGAAGATGGGAAGTCAGATGCAATAGTTGTTATTAAACTTTGATTGCATTTTGCTTTCGGTGGAAATATTTTTCATTAAATTATAAATGGAATTGGCAATTCTTGTGTCATTTTATTTAGTATTGTGATAGATAAGATTGTTCGGCAGATCAGTAACATCGGACTACATCGATAGTTGTATTGACGCTAATATCCTATTAACCGTTAGATACTTTCACAGTATCCGTTAGATTTTTTTCTCAACCGTTAAACGGCTCCAGCCATCCGTTTGAGCAAATTTTGCAACTGTTAAAACGTTTTCAGTGTCCGTTAGGCATGTCTAGTTAGCCGTTAGAACGTTAGGACAAAACGTTAGGACGTTTTAAAGATCTGTTAGACACAATTCATTAGCTCTTAGAACGTTAGGACAAAGCGTTAGAATGCTTTGATGGCTGTTAACTATCTGTTAACTATCCGTTAGTTTTACCCGTTTAACGGATAAGCGTTAAAGTATGTTTTCCCATACACGGTCACATATACATCCTTGGCATTCAAGCGGTTAAAGGCTGGGGATCTTCAAGTGTGTCCCCCTTAAAAATGCCTAGGGGAGGGGTGGGTAGGATCTATCAGTTTAGAACCTAGCTCTGACACTTGGATATGTACCTGTGAATCTGTTCCCACATGTACACCTGTAGATGCCAAAAAGCAACAGAAAGTCTGTTTCAAAGACAATTAAGTTTTATTAAATAATGGACATTGACACAATTCATGGAGAGAAGCAGTGAGCATACATGTATAATTATCCACCAGACCCATTTTGATGTGGCTCCTAGTAAATTACAGCACGACTCATGCCATGCAACTATGGCTGACCTTATTGTGCATTTTGAGGCTCACCAATATGTTTTTCTCTCTCTCTCTGTAGGAAATTGACCATATTAGAATCAACAGTGTTAATGATGAATTAAAGCAATCTGCAAATCTGCTTTCCAAGGTGAATTTTAGCTATAGTTTAGTGGCAGTCATGATCCTGCAGTTGTGTGATTAACCTGCATGGTTTATTCAAGTGGCAGAATTTTTCTTCGTAAATATAGAGGTTCGTTATATACCATGAGTGAGTGAATTTTTCATTAATTTATGAGTGCTTGAACCTTGGTCATGGAGAATAAACTCTTTCTTTATTTAACACTTGAAAAGAAAATTCTGTTCTCCATGTACAGGTACTATTCTCAATTTTGTTAATAATTATTCACCAACTACTATATATAGTGTAAGAGGCTGGTTTCATTTTGTTTCTTTGGTAACTAAATAACTTACTGAACACTCAGATATGAGTAACTACATAGAATTCTTCAGATGTTGTTGAGGTGCTGTGTTCTTGTTATACATGTCAAGTCACAACTCAGTTTGAGAAGAAACTGTTTCACATTGACTCAGTATTTATAAGTATTATTGTATCCTTTTATTAACACATCTGCTTTTCGTCTGAAATGCAGGCAGTACATTGACATTTGTAACATTTCCATTTGCAGAAACATTGTTTGTTCCACATGCTTGCACGTATTGGGCGATTCCAGAAAATATCCGTACCATACCACGGACGGCTTCCATATTTTAACCCCCCTTGCCTTCAGAATTTCCAAAATGCGTTATCCCCCCATGCCCTCGGATTTCCATAATCGTAAACCCCCCTCCCGTTCGGATTTTCCATTTTTTCGTCAGACCCTTAAGGCCACTAATTTTCCCAATTTCGGTTATTTTACGGAAACATATTTCTAATTACTCTACTTCTGTTCCGTACAAGTACAACTGGTTATAGAGGGAGTCGTCCTGACTCTGAAAGTTCTGGAATGAAAATTTTTACAAAAAATTAAACGTTTTCTCCTTACCGCTGTTCGACAGACTCAACCTTAGTTAACTTTACATTGCCCCAAACTGGTAAAGAACATTAAAATAAGAATATCGTGTGATGAACGTGTGTCCTCACGGAAGATATTACGATCGAGTATATTTTGTTTCCGCCATCTTGAATTTGAGCCATCGGGGTCAGCAGTCACTCCCAATCTCAAAATCTGCAAAAATCCGACAGGCTCTGTCGCAGGCGCCCCTTAGAAAGGGACTGGAGCGAGTTTTCAACGTTCATACAACGGGAGTACAAGGAATGTACAAGCGGTAAGAAACAGATTTTTCATATTTTATTAATCGATCAGACAAGAAATTAATCAACGTAAGGCCTCTGGAGCTTAAAATACAACCTATATTTTGTCAGTTTTCCTAATGAAAACGAACACATGCCTATCGATCGATGCTTGACTTGTATTCTGCTTCCGCGGCGCGGGCGTCTGCAATGTCGCCAGTTCGTGCTCTATTTACAAACTGATTTAAAACGTCCATAAAAAAGTGCTTTCAAGGAATACATTCTTGTCTGTCCCCTGTGTAAATCCCAGATCTAAACCCCCCCATGCCTTCAGAATTCCACTCGTAAGTATCCCCCCATGCCTTCGGATTTCCAGTTCTAAGAACCCCCCCTTGCCCTCGGAATTCCGAAAAGCCGTCCGTGGTATGGTACGGATATTTTCTGGAATCGCCCATTACACATAACTACATGTATATTAATAGTAACATCTGATAAGACTGTCTGTTGGCTAACAGGAGTCCCAGGAGCACAGAATCCCAACCCTCGTTATGCCTAAGCTTACGTATGGTATATCAGTGTATGGATCATCCCCCCAGAACTTACCACTGTGCAATGTTTTCTGGATTGTTGCTACAAACGTCGATACATGTCCTTTCCCATCTCTATTTTGGAGTGGTTAGAAAAGTCTGATAAATGTATCTTTAAGAAATCATGTGAGAGAGAGTGCCATCCTATATTTCAATCTCTTCCCAGGACTAATCCGGCCACGCTTAAGCTTAGAAAAGTCGAGCCTACTTTTCCAATTTGTAAGACAGAGCGTTTTAAAAGCTCCTTTATTAATAGACTTAATTTTAATTACAATTTAATTAATTTACATGTACTATATACAGTACCGGGCAAAAGTAAGTTGACAGTCCCTGACAGATCGAGTCTCAAGTCGAGAACCTCGAGTTTCGAGTCGAAGACTTCAAGTTTTGTGTTGAGAACTTCGAGTTTCGAGACGGGAAACAAAGAGCCTAGCGCCTCATTAACTTTTCACGCGACCATCAGTGCGACTTTTAGTGTATTGGAGAAAAGAGTGAAGGGACGCCATTTCATCACCATTGGGTCGTCCATCGAACAGTGATGGCTGCCGCACATTGTCAATCGGACTACACTAAGACGAAGAATATTCAAGTCTCCAGTTTGGCTCGTAGCTAGTTCCGTTACACTGGTTTACAAACTGAAAAGACACAATGTTGACAGAGAAGCTACATTATTGTATAGCGGCGACAACAGTTCGCATGAATACCGTTCACATACACACTACAGTAACAGGGACATGTTAAAAGGCATGCAAACACAACAGTCGGTTTTTCTCCAGAACGAAAAGTCTTATCAAAGCCGCTAATATTCTTTACTGCCGCGAGCCTTCATTCATTTTGCTTAAGCGTTGTTGGGGAATAGTTTGTATATTGAAGACATCTCATAAATGTTATTTCCGAGATTATTATTCCTTCGAGCGCAGTACATGTACTTAAGCTTATATGAATCGCTTTCTGACAATTGGCGAATGACACGACAACTGATATCACGGGCTCAAACTTTTTCCGCGAGGATGGCAAGGAGTGCGTTGCCAAAATAAACACAAACAAGGAAAAAATTTGTTCCACAAAGAAAAGTTTTTTGCATAATGAAAGTGCGCTAAAATAAAAAGTTTTGCCCGCCCGCCCAAAATAAACACAAATGAAAGCACGCTGACTGATGAAAAGTTTTGCCCACACAGTTTTTTTGTTTGTTGGTCAGTGCTTTTATTAAACTTGGTGGCTTCTACAGTAAATGAGCCGTTTTGTTGTGTTTTGTACCTGTAGAGTGCAATGTCGAATGCTCGACCTACAGGATTTTTCCCTGCAGAGTGCAATGCAGGGTGGGAGCTCGTAAAAGAACCGTTTTTCTTTAACCGGAAGGTGGGCTAATGTCCTGAAGCTCTGCCTTGGCACGCAACCACAAGCGGGAGTACTGTCTGCAAATGCCCAATGTATTTGGTGCATTTAGCGGCATCGACTCTTTCTTCCCAAAATCTTGAAATTCCATCGACCAACTCCCCCTTGGTTCGAGGCTTGACGATGGTCCTCGGGAAATGCTTTAGTTTGTGCCATATAAGCTCAATGGGATTCAGGTCAGGAGATTCAGGAGGCGTCTTCCACTAGTTGATGCCGTTTTCTTCCATGAAGGCACGGGCTGGGCGGCTCGTATGTTTCTGGTCATCCTGCTGAAAATGATGACCGTCGGGAAAGGTGTTGTGAATGAACGGCAGCAGTCCGTTGGACAGAATTTCGGAAACGCATTCTTAGATAACTTTCTTTTTTACCATTTTTATACTGATGTAACACTTGATATGCATTTTTATTAGTGAAATAAAGATTACTTTGCTTTGCTTTACTTTGCTTTGCTTTGCTTTGCTTTACTTTACCATCTGTTCCCTTATAAGTCCTAGTTGCACAGGACAACCAAGGAGCTCACATGGGTAACTTGAGCTCCTAAATTATCAGCTTTGGACTTGTTGTTTTCTTTTCTTCTTTATCTTTTTTCTTTCTTTTCTTTGTTTTTCCATAGGGTGTTTACATGAGCCATTTCACCACTGGGTGGGTTTTTTCCTGGGACAAGTTTCATTTCAGTGCCTGGTCAATTTTCTCTTGTTATTTGCATGATAGCTGGGTAAAATGAGCCCATCCTGTGATGATTTCAACCCTGTCCTTCGAACGGGGATGAAATTTCATCACAGGTTTACAAATCCATTAATGCACTATCAATAATTTTTCATCTTGTCAGAGCGATTAAACTGTTTTTTTTTTCTGTCATTTCCTGGGATGAAGCCATGCACTTTTGTGTAAACAAAACCAAAAATTTGTTGCAGGAAGAAACTCATCTCAGGATGAAGATATCTCGGCTTTCATGTAAATGTAGTGTTACATGGCAGCCTGATTATCCTAAACAGATAGTTGAGTGTGATATCATCAACTCTTAGAGCATATTATTATGTATTGGTTCTTATACCTTAACACTTTTTTCTTGTTTGTTTAGGATAGCCACATTGCTGAGCTAGAGACACAGATTAGTCAGCTTGAATCAGAGGTTTGTATACTAGCGACAACCTTAAATAAAGAAGCTAACGGTTCTCATATTTCAATAGTGTTCCAGAATTTGGCAGTAACTCTAAATTTCTTTTATGTAAAGAATATTGTGTAGTCAATAACAATATCTATACAGATACAAATCAAGGCTTTTAGCACCCTTCTTTTTAATTTATCTGCATTTCAACACACTTATCTTGCTCTGAGGCATTCCAGTCCATAGATTTCAGTTGATATTGACGGCTGTAGTGGAGAACAATATTGTTTCACTGCAATAGACTTCACGAAAGAGACGTTGCATCACGTTTCTGTTACACAGTATGTTTTGGAAAAACAAGAAGAGGATTGGGAGACAAGTGATATTTTTTAGCAAATTAGAAGATATGGATGATGCAGTTGTGTTGGTAGGCGCTGAGAATGTTTGTCATTTAAGTCTATCCTTAAAAGACTTTTAATGAACCTGCATTTAACAGACTCTGGAGTGTGCATCTCTTAAGTATTCATTTTGTAAACTTATATGTACAAAAACCTGCAAGAGATTTTGGTGATCAGAATTTCAGCCCCATCAAAAATGTGCCGGCAGCCAGCAATTTTACCACCTACGGTCAATAATTTGCCGCCTACTTAACACTGCAGTTCACTTAATGGTGACTAATGATAAATACACTTCTAGCCATTACTGCCTACTACTTCTGTTATCCTGCCTGCCACTTAACAGAATATTTTGTTAGGGCTGGAATTTGGGGTGCTAGTCCTTTGCATGTGCACCTGTAGGCAATTATTACAAATTGTGCACGTAGCACAAAGATATGCATGAAAGAGGTGGTGTTTTGTAGCAAAAACCAATTGAAACTGCAGATGTGCAAAACTGAATTAATTAAACTGGCCTAAAAGGTATCAAATTTCTCATTCCAGTCAATATTCTAATATTTCAATATCATTGCTTATGAATATAGTGTACATTGTACTGTCTTGCAGATTGAAAATCTTAAGAAAGCAGCATCAGATAATGACAAGAAAAGACAAGAGGATAAAAAACAGGCAGAAGTTTATGAAAGCCACTCAAAGTTCATGAAAGCCAAGGTAAACAGGCTCTTTAATAAGCTAAGAGAGACACTTACGTGACTGTAATTAATAACTTACAGTTGCCATGATCATAATTTTAAATTGAGTAATATTGCTTCATAGACTTTGGCACAGGCCAATGTTTGAGACAATAAAGGTATACAGGCTCCCTGCATGTGGCGTGGAGTGAAAATTTTATCTTGCCATAAAACCTCAATTTTGATTCCAGAATAATCAATATTTGCTATCAATCTACATGTCAGCAAATTCTGATTTAAACATG
This sequence comes from Siderastrea siderea, assembly GCA_964030785.1. Lineage (NCBI taxonomy): Eukaryota > Metazoa > Cnidaria > Anthozoa > Scleractinia > Rhizangiidae > Siderastrea > Siderastrea siderea. Next base: position 316,142 of record OZ034972.1, read on the forward strand.
TTGTACTTATCTTACAATCTGGATCCAATACGTGAAATACAAAATTTACATGCAATAAAATGAATTTAGTGGGTTGCTTTAGAAAATGCATATTAGTTTAAAGTGAACTTTGGAATTAACCAAAGATACATGTAAAAATGTCTTCATGTATAGGATTTTCAAATGCCCATAAGCTAACTGTTTTCTTAGAAAACTGTGGGCTCCACATGTGCAGGCATTTCAGTAAAATTTGATGTAGTCAGGTGGTTTGAGTAGAGTAGCCGACTGTATCAACAAGGGGTTTGAAAGAATCTTTCTTTCATAATAACTTCAATTAAGGGAAAAGATAGCCAACGCTTTTCGTCAGCCATCAGTGCTTATTGAAAGCACCGCTGATAGGTAAGGAGTGCATTACGAAAGAATCCCCTCATAGGAAAGGAGTGCATTTTGAAAGATTTCCTCAAAGGTGATGGGTGCATTAATTACAAAAGAATCCCCTCTTAGGTAAGGAATGCATTACCAAAGAATCCTCTCATAAATAAGGAGTGCATTACTAAGGAATACCCTGATAGGCTAGGAGTGCATTATGAAAGAATCCCCTCATAGGTAAGGAGTGCATTACGAAAGAATCCCCTCATAGGCAAGGAGTGCATTTCCAAAGAATTCCCTCATAGGTGAGGAGTGCATTATGAAAGAAACCCCTCATAGGTAAGGAGTGCACTACGAAAGAAACTCCTCATAGGTAAGGATTGCATTACGAAAGAACCCCCTCATAGGTAAGGATTGCACTACGAAAGAACCCCCTCATAGGTAAGGATTGCACTACGAAAGAACCCCCTCATAGGTAAAAGGAGTTCATTACGAAAGAATCCCTTCATAGGTAAGGAGTGCAAAGTTATGAAAGAATCTCCTCATAGGTAAGCTGCATATTACAAAGGAATCCCCTCTGCATTGCGATAAAATCTCTTATTGAAGGAATGTTTGGGGTTGAGTTTGTTGTTGGTTATTTCTTTCCTTCCTTGCATTCTCCACAAGAATCAACATTTCTAAATTGCATTTTCATATGAAAACTATTGGATTTAAATCTAATGGGGAAAATAAAGTAAGCGAAAAAAAAAACATAACCAGTGAATGTCAGTCACTTCACCTCCAGCCTCAGCTCCGGCTGTAATGAATGATGACAATGATGATTATGATTTTATGATAAGTGTCAAATCTGAACGAGCCAAGCAGAAATTCTTACATTATCTCTCTCGCTTTTTCTCTAGATTGAATCACTTAAAGTGGATCTTGGTAAGAAGGATGCTGCACTAGCAGCAGCTGAGACCAAGCTAGAAACGCTGAAAGCTCATCAGTCAAACCAACAGGAACACATTGGTGTCCTTCAGACATCTCTATCAACTAAGGAGCAGCACATCAAGAACTTGCAAGGCGAGGTGAGAGTAAAACCAAACCTTCAGAACCTTATGATATAAACAAATGGGCATTTTCATACACTTCTGTTGAACGTTGATAAGTACCACTCCTTTCTGTCATTCAGCATTCTCTTTACAATGTATTTGAAATGTTCCAGTCTGTGTCTAGTTTAATTAACATCTTACATAGTTCTTACAGTAAAATATGCCACTGTTGCCATGGTTATCACCTTGTTATGTCAGAATGTCTTGCCTGCAACATTCCACACTATAGCGCCTACATGTATACCCATTTGAAAGCTTATCAATGATATTGGTACAAATTAGTAAACTAAACCAAATTAATTACATGTAAACTAAACTAGTTACTCTTGAAAGAGGCTCTGTCACTGTTTCCATGGTCACAACGTGGACTACGCTTTAAATCTAGCCAGATCGATTCCTGACACAGAAAGAGTCAATATCAATTTTTGTTTTGGCAGTATACATGGTAATAATGGAAGTTATTGTAGAATTTTGTGAGGTATGTTTCAGGGCTGCAAATAATTTTTCATTCTTGAAAGGATATGTCCCACCAAGTCTCCATTTTGATCAGACAAAACAGAAATGTGGTCGGACACTTTTTTAAAATTATTATTTTTAAGTCTAAATCTTTTTGAAATAATTATTTCTTATCATTATTTACTTATTATCTGGTAAAAAAATTTGTCCAGACATAATGTGTTCAAAGTTGAGATTTCGTCAGACATGGGTCGATTTTAGTCGGACATTGTCCAATGACTGACAGTTATTTTCAGTTCTGATGTTTTAGCAGGAGTTTAAACTCCAATTTTAAATTTTAGTAGTCTTAGAGGTTGCCTTGTAAAAGGTGTACTTTTCATTATTTTGTAAGTTGCATTGTCATTGCAGGTGAAGTCTTTGCATAGCCGGCTAGATGAGAGGGAAGACCAGTTAAAACAGAAAGAGAAGAAATTGCTTTCAGTGTCATCGGAACACTCAGAGAATTCATATGCTGTGGAAAATCTGCAAAGCTTACTAAGTACCAAGGAAAGACAGATCATCAGTCTTAAACAGAAGGTAACAAACCCTTCTTACTGAAATACATTAAAAATGCATGTATTGAACATCATCATCATTATCATCATCATCATCATCATCACCAAAAAAAAATAGTCTTTGAAATTTGTGTTGCCCAAGCTCCATGCATACAAGCTATGTTATTAACCAGAAGAACCGGTGCTGTTTAGTTACAGTAGACAATTCTCAGAACTACATTGAAAGCAATGTCTGTAAGTTAGTTAGGTGAATTACTCTAAAAGACCTTGGCCGTGCACACAAGATGTTTCCTTTGCATGCCAAGCAGATCTAATTCTGAGTGAATTGAATTTTAAAGCTGAATTTACCATGAGCAAAGTTTTTCGACTAAGTCCTTCAATTTTTTTTGTATTTTTTTTAGTGCGAAGGTCTGGAGAAAGACCTACATGAGAAAGATTTGTCTGTTACGAGCATTAAAGCTCAGCTGTCATCAGTAAAAGCTGAATATGCCAGCTCATCCAGTACCATTTCCAATCTGGAGGCGACGATACGTGACAAGGAGCGACATATAGAGATCCTACAGAGCCAGCGGCAACGCAGCGGAGCGGAGACTGAGGAAGAGTTTAGCAGAGTAAAACGAGCTCATGAAAAACTAGAAGCGCAGGCGGTGGCCCTAAGAGAGCAACTTAGTGATAGAGAGGTAACTTTGTTTTGTACAATAGAGCACTTTCCAATTGAGTGTGGCAATACCCAAAGTAAACACCCTAGCAAGTCACAACAAACACGGGTTACCCAATGGACCAATCAGAAACAAATACATGTGACAGGTGCCGGAAAAACTCACACGACAAAGTCACAGTTGGTGTTGGTTTTACTAAGGCGTGGTACCCACTAGCGACATAACAATCATAATCATAATCATAAGCACAAACATAATTGTGATATGAGAATCTTCAGAAGTGACCGTGAAAATAGAGAGTCTCAAGTCTTTTTACAATTGCTTGTAGCTTTTCAACCAGTTCCAGCTTCGAGCTTGTTCATTTAAGGTAAAACCAAGGAAAACTAGACCAAATACTTTCAACACTTAGTTGCAAACCGCTCGAGGAAAACCTAAAGACGAAACGCTTTAGTTTGTTTTAACATGAAATCACTGAATTTAATAGAATAGTGTTCCATAATTATGTAATTCTGCGTACAATAACTGTAATTGTAACTGGAAATGAAATGTGCTTTCATAATTGTAGAGTAGTTCTACTTGTAAAACCTGCATACAGTAACTTTGTTAGACCTGACGGTACACGCAGTGCAGCCTGAGCAGGATCTCTCTTGCCTTTTCAGGGGGATATCGCAAGCTTGGAGAATCAGGTCTCATCTCTGAAGACATCATTACAAGACAACACCGCCAAACTAACAAGCTCTCAAGAAACAGTGAAACGACTTGAATTGCAGTTAGAGGAGGTGCGTTCGAACCAGGCTGTCAAGTACTAACTCTAACCTTCAACACGCGAAAGATTCTTTCACAGGGGAACCAACTGAATGAAAGGACCGTTTGGACTATCTCTTGTGGCAATAGTGTTAGCCTATTTCAGGCGCCGAGAGAATAGAAAAAGCGAACTCGTTGGGGCTGAGGAGAGCAGACACCGCCGTCCCCTTTTTCTCCAGATCCCGGGCGTCTTATTTTCGCGGTCCCTTTCTAATTTGTGCTGAGACAGGTTACGATCTTGTTATTCCCGATTCTGGCAGTTCTTTGGTGTTAAGATCACCTATTAACGTCATGTAAAAGACTGTAAAGAAAACGTGCACCACAACACAATCGAAACAATAATGGTGATCACAGCGCCAAGAAATTCCCCCGACTTTGGATCTTTTTCCCATCGTGCGTATCCAAGGTTTTCCTGATATAGAGATCAAAAGAAAAAGGACAGGCTTTTGACTAGTTTCTTTTCTTTCGTTTATACAATTTTATGTCATTAGTGTTTTACTAACAGTACTGTCTCTCTTCTAAAGCTTAAGGCCAAAATGTTGCGTAATATTTCACCAGTAAGACTTAGTTTAGTGTTCACAAAGTGCATTTTTTTAATATTTTCAGAAGGGAAGCAAGGACGATCAAGTGACATCTGATCTGACCAACAAAAAGCTTGAGATATCCAAGCTGGAGAAGGATGTTAGGAAACAGCAAACGGAGCTAAGAAGCAGAGAGAAGGAGGTGAAGAGGCTACAGGAAGAACGCAAGGAACAAAACTGGAAGATTCAACAGCTGACAGATGACTGTGAAGTTAAGGATCACAAAATTGAGGACCTAGAAAAGTAAGTTACATGTAACATTAAAATGTAACTATTCAATAGCTTTAGGCAGTTTAGGATTTCGTCATCGGAATTAACATTTACATCCGCTGTGAACAGTACGATAAACAGCACCACAGGAAAGTCAAACGTTAGGACTTCTATTGCTGACCAAAGAGTTAGAACTACCGTGTACCGCGAACTAAACCGCACCACAACACCTGACGTCACGATTTCACGATTTTCAGGCTTAGAAAATAAACAGAATCACAGGAAAGTACGGCTCAGTAGCTTTCATTTGAATGGTCACACTTTAGGATTTCGTAGGCAGGCTTGCTAGTTGCTGTTTTAAAGCACAACAAACAGCACCACAGGAAAGCATCGTTCTCCTCTGTAGCTTTCACTTGCATGATCACACTTGTCGTTCATTCACGGACGTGGTTACAGTGTCTACAAATTGCACAATGAGAGGTTTGACTTTGAGGGGGTGGGGTGGGGTGGGGTGGGGAAAGGGCTAAATGGTGTTCTGTTTAGATTGATTCGAACTTTAGTGATGTGACCTATTATTGTGGTCTTAGGTCGACGTGATGTTACACTTATACTCTGTTAAACTTTCTTGATGAATAATCAGTCGTATCTGAAATAACGGGTTGTGTTTTAATCAAATGTGTGCAAATTTTGTCATGCAGGCAGGTGAGAGAACAGAGCAAGAAGTTAGTTGGTGTAAAGAGAAATCAGCAGCTGGAGAGAGAAAAACAAGCACAGCTACTGAACGAAGTTAAGAAGCAGGAAGATCAGAAAGACGAGACGGCAGAATTCTACCAGGTAACAAACAAGTCGTTATTCGGATGCAAATATCAGTGTTCACTTCAATCTTCCGCTGCTACAAGAAAAGGAATTCTCGCTCGCCTGTGCCTACGGGGTGTAAGGTGGGAAGACATCTGACACATAGATTACGACAGTTTTGTGCAATAACAGGAAAATTCAATGACGGCGTCGTAATTGTGGGACCTGGGTTTAAGATACCCTAAATTAATGTCTCTCCAGTCTCTTCAGTCCACCTTTGTCTGTATTTTGTTCATTATTCCCGGCAAAACCAACTGCTTGCTCCTCACACCCCAAGACTAATTCACACTTCGCTGCTGTTCGACAGAGTGAGTTACAGAAAAAAGACGAACGGATTGCAGTCTTGGAAGAAGCTCTGACCGAAAGTGTGTCTATTGCTGCTGAACGAGAAGAACTGCTGGCTCAGCAGGCTCAGAATGCTGAGACGGCCGCACATCGCGTGGAAGAAATGGAGGCTGAAACGGAAAGAGTGCGTATAGAAACTGCGGTCACCAACACCAAGAACGCGTCCTTAGTGCTGGCGCTAAACGAAAACGACATCATTCTGTCGTATTACAAGGCAGAGAGACATCGCATGGTGGAACAGTTACTAGAAATGAGGTACAGGTTTTGCGTGTTTACATGTTTCTTTTACAGAATTCTCTGCAACGAGGTTTAACCCTTCTGCTCCCAAAAAGTCCTATATTTTAAAATCTTGTAAAGCAATAGAACCATGCAGTACATTGAATGGTCTTCAGTTACTTAGGATTTTAGCGACAGACACTAATAAACCGACTTAAAACAGGGTTAGAAGCAAAGTTCAGTTTTTGCCTTAACAGTATTCCCGTATCATCTTGTTTGTCTAATTTTTTTTTTCAGGCAAAATGCGCTGCTCGCCACCATCTCAGAGAAAGACGCCAACATCGCGCTCCTGGAGTTGTCACCAACAGTCGGTAGTGACGCTGAAGTGAGAAAGTTCAAAGCGGAGAAAGACACACTTGTCAACGAACTTAAAGAACAGGTAACAAACACCTGAACGACCAAAAAAAAGTGATGATGATGATGATGATGTATCTAAAATAAAAATAAAATAAAATAAAATAAAATAAATTAAATTAAATTAAATTAAATAAAACAAAACAAAACTGGTAAAGAAGACAATACTGTTGAGATGTATTTTCCATTGGAAAATAATAGGGTTGTTACGTCTCTTCAAAATGATATCTAACCTTTATTACTTATACTGGATTTGTTCTTGCAGACACAAAAGCGAATGACGTTACTTTCGAATGAAGACAACAAAGAAATTTCTCTCTCGTCGGAACTATCGCAAGCCTCCACAGAAAAGGTACGACAGTTAAAACATTGCAAAAGTATTTTGGGAACAAAGGGAAATTGAACTCAAGGCTGGAAAAACAGGTAATACCATTAATTTGACATCTGCGAATGTTAAAGCCTTCGCGTAGAAATGATGGCCCTTTCTCCAATGGGGACGGAGAAGAACCGCTGAGTACGCAACGAGCCTTTCCTATGACCACTCTCACTCGTTCATGGGTTGGATGGGCTACGTGTGGTGCCTTCACAAGCCGACTTCGGACTTACTCTGATAGTTATATGCAATGCCGCGTGCGTCACGAGACGTATTTAATGTGCGCGCTATGTAAAAAAAACGTCTTAATCCCCATGTCCTTTAACACCCATAGGTGTTGGAATGTGCCATCGCAGTTGTGTGAACGTGCTTGTTTGGTCGTTTGATACCCTTTTCTACACGATTTCTTCCTTTACTGTATAGTAGTGTTTTTCACAAGAAACCACATGCGTGGCCTAAGGCAACTATGTTGCCACGCGTATCGTCTTTAAATTTGTTTAAATCATTCGCGGGATACTTTGTAGGGTTAAGATTAGTCTTGTGTCCAATCCCCTGTAATGAACAAGCTTGAAGTGACTAGGAGCCTTACTTCTTACCCTTACTGTGATGCTAGTCCGTCCCAGAGTACCCAGCATCAAGTGACTGGTAGCCTTACTTCTCCCCCCTGGATGTGATGCTAGTCCATCACAGCGTACCCAGCATCAAGCGACTAGTAGCCTTAGTATTTTATTCCGAATAACATCTTAAAACAAACAACATGCAGAAATTGTTTGCTGTGGCATCTAACGTGAGTTTGAAGTATCCATAATTTTCAGTGCTGTCATGAATGAAATAACAATATGGCAGATCCAGTTCTTAAGGAGTAAGTGCTGAAAATTTGATGCGTTGTTCGCAGGCGATATCAAATTAATAACTTCTGACCTGTTTGCGGGTGCACATCAATTGTTACTAAGTTTACACGTTTACAGCATTTTTAGTATCAACCAAAACAACTGCAAAATTTTAGTTTTTTTATGTGTTTCTACTTCAGATGGCTCAATTGTTGTCCTAAAGTTGCTCTGGGAGGCAAAAGGTCCTCTAAGTTGCTTGCAGCACAAAAAGTTGCTCAAAACTCTGAGTATAAGTTGCCAAAAAGTTGCCGAGCACAATCTATATAGGCCCAACTAGTAGCCTTAATTCTCTCTCTTCCCCAACCCACCCCCCCCCCCCTCCTGGATGTGATGCTAGTCCATCACAGGGCTATTCCAGCAGTTTGTCTGGATTCCCTTACAGTCCTCTCGTACTCTTTCTTACAGCGGGGTAGAGATAGACAATAAGATAAGGTTCTTGTCTACGAAAACAAAAAATAACACACCGTGCAGGGACACAGCTGCGAACCAAAGGCGTGCTATTTTGTATAAGGTCAGATCGTTATTTAAAACCCTGCAGTAAATAGGCTTAACACCTTTTTTTTCGTACAATTCTATTATTCTACTCGCCACTCCCCAAGAGATACCATCCGTGACCTGCATGCACTTTTGTCTGGTCTCTTAACTCGGACAGTGAAGTAAAAGATGATCTGTTACAGAGGTCGAACGTTCCACTCCCATCCAGTAGCATTTTTTCTTGCTCTGGTGGTTTCATCGCTGTTCCACAAATTTATTGTTTCATTGCCCATTCATTTACGTTCAACTTTACCTATTTTACCTATTTGACATTTGTATCTGGTAAAAGTAGTGACTTCTCGTCAGACGACGGATCAGACTGTAGTTGACGTTTTTAAGGTTTTGCAGTGATCCTGAAGAGCGAGTTAATTAAGGGCTTAAACTGGGGAGTGAATTCCAAGATTATTATTCATGTTGGATTTGACTTTGAACAGTGCAGTCGTGTGTAACCTAGGTAAGATTAAAGGGGCTTGCCGCTTCGGATAAGGCTTGCATACTGTTCTTAACCTTTTTTTCGTAATACGCCAAGGTAAAAATGTGAGATTACAACATTCCACGAGACAAAAGCGGCACTGCAGAGGACAACTTGGTAGCTTTCATTTTGTGTTATTTCTTCCACTTGTTATTGACCCTACTCTCATACAAAATTCTGACTACACTAACACGAACATTCAAAGTGAAACAGCCTATTAAGGAATATGCAGTCAGTCATCTGATGATTACACGAGCTATAGCTAGTAGCTAACCGTTCGAAAAAATACACACAGACGTCCAGGTATGAAAAATTACAATAATGTACCACGCCAGATACGAAAAAACACAAAAAAACCACTCCTTGTTTGTGGCCAAAAAAAATGTGGAAACGTATTCCCCATCTAATGCAGTGGCACTAGACCTCGAGGAAGAGGTACTCCTAAAACACCCTTCCAAAACTAAAACTAGAAAGAAACAAAAAGGAACTCAACAGGAGAAGACTGACTGACGTAGAATGACAAAATATCTCCCGCCAAAAGCCTAAATAGTTCAGGTCACATGACAAGACCCGAGCCTCTCAATCGTTCCGTCAGAATATTAATTTCTGACTAATTCGTTCCCAGGTCACTCAACCGTCAGAAATTACATTTTCTGTAAACTGGTTAAGTTTTTCCAAGCTACATTTTCGCTTCGAGACAAGATAATATAACAATTCTACGGTTTGGAATGCTGCTATTTTTAAGGTTCGTTTTCTGTCCAAGCCCAGCCAAAAACAGGCAAAACTTCGTGGTGGTCTGCAGTTGACAGCAGCCTGACCTCTACAAGACGTGTTCACTTGCATTCGTCAGAGTCACTCAGGCTAAGCAGCTGAATGTGACTGAACTGTAGTAAGTTGATGCCTCTGTAAGCAATCTTCCAGCTTAACCCTTTACCCTTTGTAGGTGTTAATGAACACATTTGACAAATGTTGTGCATTTGAAAAAACGAGCAGCACCTCAGAAATATACGCTCAGTAGCTTTTATTTGCGTGAAAACATCTTAGGACTTCATCCATAAGCCTTATATAGCATAATAAACAGTACCACGGGGAAGTGGAGTCAACAAGTAGAACAACCTTTAACACCACTATAAACAAAACCAAAGGAAAGCACTGCTCAAATGGCGCACTTAAGGATATCATTTTATTTCGTTTGTTGACTTCCTCTATCATGCTATGCTTTTGCAATACTGGAATGATTTATAGTCATGCAAATGAAGCTTGTTGTTGTTGTTGTTGTTGTTGTTGACTTTATAAGTCAGAGCCAAGAAAGTACTGAAAGGACAAGAAATAACTTTTCAATAACTTTCATTTTCGCGCGTAGGTTTTCATCCACAGACTCAAACGCTGTAACTATACACTGTTCACCATACATGACCGTTCATTCAAGGTACAGACGGATTAATTGCTGACGTCATCGTGTTCAAATTGTGCAACTTGAAGTGCACTTATCAGCGAACGAATGTGTGTTAACTAGAAGCATGGAGTCAAAAACAAAGTCATGTTAGGTGGTTTTAGCGTTTGATTCTGGAGGTTATCTATTGAAATCAAAGCCCTTAAGCATTACTTCCTGGCGTATTTGTTTTGCAGAAGATTTTAAAACAAAATTTGAGAACTTTGTTCATGTATCAAAGTTGCGGCCTGCGAGAGCGAAAGAGTGGAAAATACATTCATTTGGTCCAAGAATCTTAGGCGTGTGTAGCACTGCATGGTATCTCCTGCCACCCAGAACTTAGTAAAGTTGACGTTTTCTATAAAAAGCTAATGCCTCAGAAACGTGCCATATTACCAGTTTTTCACAGCTTCAGTCCACAGACATGGACGCCCAAAGACTAACATGCCCATACACAATGCAGATTATCTATTAAGCCCATAATTCAGCTGCTTAAAATTCAGTTTTATCCCCACAATGTATAATTATATGTATAATTAAAGGCCCACGTCACGCTTTTTGTGCGCTTTTGGAAAAATGCAAAATTGTTCTTCACATTATCAAACAAAAAGCGTAACCTTGCTTTATTCAAGCAAGCAAGGCGCTGAGTGGCGAGTGAACTGGAGCGTCAGTTCCATAACTTCTTTGAGTGGCTTTAAAATAACAGAGCAATGCACGTTGTATTTGTTTTACAATACACCTCGAAAAAGTCGAGAAATTCTGTTTATAGGTGTGAGAAAACAAACCTGTTTCATTGTCTGTTCGTATTTTACGCGCGTCGATCTTGGTCAGAACTGTAATTTGCACTTAAAGAATAATACAGCGCGCATTTTCGTTTAATATGTTGAAAAATTTCAATTATTTTATTAATATTCTTTACGTATTTCTAAGTTTAGTTCTTGTAACTAAAGAAGTTCGTTAACATCGTCTAAAAATAGTGGAAGTTATAAAGCTTTTCAATGCGGCCCTTAAGAATGCAATTAGCGCTCTGCTGTTAAAACAAAAAAGTCTTTTAGCCGAGATTATCTCCTACATCTTTTTATAAGAACGCGTAAAATTTGGCCGAGCTTGAGGATGTTCTTATTTTAGCCCATGCATTTTCCTAATTTTGGGGGCAAATCTCAGCCTCAACGTTCTTATAAAAATGGTTCTTATATAAAAAAAAAAGTGTATCTCCGTTCTTTTGTGTTAACACATGCAAGCGAGGCTTGAAAATCGCCTTTCCTTAACGAAGGTGACACTTGATACTCTTACGACTAACAACAAACTGTGATTCTTGTATCACAGATTGAACCGGAACTGCAAAATACTGGTTTTGGTGGAAGGACAAAACCGGTCAGCCTGGAGAAATGCCCTCGAAGTGTGGTCTATAACAAAAAAAAAAAAACTCAATCCACTTATTGTGCAGTCATACCGATGGAAGAAAAACGGTAGCTCAGTCGTGTTGCCCTTGTTTTAGTTTTGCCGCACTGCCAGAAAAGAGCAAATTTCAAGGCTGCATGTCTCAGTGCTCCGTAAACCGCTTACATCAGCAGCAAGCCTTTTGGTTTGATTATACACGACTCTATGTACACTCGGGTCAAGAACAACCTCTCTGTTGTTGTTTTAAAACGAGTTTACTTAACCCTTTCTCCGGCAAGATCAGCCAAGTTCAAGGGTGGAAAATGTTCACCGCAGGAAAGTGTTGCTCAATAGCTGTCGTTTGAGTTGTCATACTCTAAAATTTCATCCACCAACTCAAAACTTAGAACCACCTTGTACAGAGTAATAAACAACACAAGAAAATACTGCTGAATAGTTTTCACCAGAGTGGTCACACTTACAGGTTTTTATCAACAGACGTAACCCTTCTAGCCCTAATATCAATATCCATGTTCTGCTCATTTGCGTCCGTATATTTTCAATGGTACAAGTTGGAGAATATGTTTAAACATCGAGGCATTTCATCTTGGTGACCATTTCGTTCATTCTTATGAGCTGTTTGTTTGTTTGTTTGTTTGTTTGTTTGTTTGTTTGTGCAGTGATATTGAAAGAGGCTCAAAGGGTTAACAGGCTAAGTCATGACGTGTCGTGGCAAATGCCACTCTTCTTTTATACGAGTTCCAAAGTGTGAAAAAATCTTTTTTTATGAGGGAAAATATTGCGCAGTGTTGGAAGTTGCAAAAATTTTTAGAATGAAGGGCATTGAGGGATGAGTTGTCAGTTCCTTTCTGTTACTGTTACTGTCTGAACAGCAACAGAAATCATCAGATGCACAGGAGCAAACCTGTTTCTCAGGCGACTGAAGGGTTTTATCCAAAATTAAAGAAAGTAGTGGCATTGTTCAAGGTATAAAGAAAACAGTTCAAAGTGAATGTGTGCTTGGCAACCCCATCAGACATGGGAGGAAAACAATTTTATGCTTTCAAAAAGTGGATCTTGGCAACACTATTTCGTTGGCAAAAATGCAAACAAATAACACCAAGTATGTTACAGATGTGCGTTTTGTCTGTGCCAAACGGCTTTATCAGGAATGAAAAGGGTTGAAGTGCTTATACTGTATCTGCAATGTTTTTCTGTTTAGATACTAGAAGCTGTATCACTAATAGAAGACAGCATGGACAAGCTAGAACATTACGGACAAGAACTAGTGGAGATTTGTGACAAACATTTCCCTGACTTAAAGAGAAGGATTCCCAAGATAAAACGGAGGGAATTAAGCAACACGGATAAGTTAAAAAATGCTAGTCAAAAAGAGGTAAGTCAACAGATTTAAGTTTTGATTCGTTACGTATTTTGCATTTGTGCGTAATTGTAGTCCACATTATGGTAATATTTTGCAAGAATGTACAAGGGCCTACCGTCCTAACCTTAATCGGTGTTACTTGATTTGTTTTAATTGCCCCAATAAAGCATTTTCCCGACCGTTGTCGGTTGGTACAGTTGATGTTATCGACCAATAAGGTTAGCCGTTTGTTTCAACGGAGTGCAAGTGTGAGATTACCAACGTTAGTCAATCTAACCAACCATAAATGGTTCTGCAAGTGGTTGGGACCAAGAAGCCCTCTTTCGTTGGGTTTTTGCGGTTAGATCAGTTTCGTTTCGGGAAAAAAAGGAGAGATACCCCCTGGAACCATTTGCAAGAGGCTAAACAGACCACGCTAGACGGTGATCCTGACGCTGATCCTAGAGGGACGTTGCACAGGCATTGTTTGATGCTATTGTGTAGCAGCAGTTTTTACAGCACAATGCGTGCGATTTCAAAACGCCTCTGTGGATTACCTAAGATGACATTTGGCGATTTCTGGGAAATTTTGTAGCGATGAGAGCAAAATGCATGCAGTGTGAGGACAAGACACGTCAAAGCTCCCTTTATGCTGACCTCCCCTCCCCCCCCCCCCCCCGTCTATGTGTGAAACGTACGTCCCACTCCCCATGAAAAAAACACTTTGCAGTCCATAGCGCGTCCGATTTTGAGGTTGGTAATGGTGGCGCGTGTCGTGCGAGAGGTCCTGGGCCTGACTTCATCGAGAATTTTAGCTTAAACTTTTTATTCCTCTTAATTTATTCTTCCTCTCTCGTTAGTTGTCAATTGCATTTTCGGTCCTACTTTTTGTGGTCATTTCTAATTTTTGGCTTATTAATTCGTCATTGTTTGCTTATCTGTTAATTACCTTGTACACTTGTTAGTTAGCTAATTACCTAGTTGGTACACTTTTTTACTCAACTTTTGGGTCCACCCTAATTAACCTCGCGTTAGCTTGGTGTTACCCTCTCTAAATGTTGTTGTTGTTCAGTATTATTATTATTATTATTATTATTATTGAATCTGAGTTTTGCTTTGTAGTCCCCTGCTTATGACATACTAAATGCAGTTTACATATTTGAAACGTTGTTGCCAAAGGTTTCAATTTTTTTTCTTAATTTCCGGTGTTTTGAAGTAAGCTGTTATAGCTGTTTATAAGCCCCTTTGTTTCCTAGGCTTGCCATTTTCCACGGCTAATTTGTTCGTTACATCATATATTCCTGTTTTATGATATCTTCAAACCAATCAGACAATTTCAATGTAAATTAGTTGTGACTTTCAAATTGTGTATAGCTTTGTTTCAGCTTTACTGTCATAGACCAACAGTGTGCACAGAAGTTGTTATTGCGAAACAAATCCTCGTGCGAATCTTTGATCCGACCGCTGAGTCGTTTCTATTCAACAGGTGTCGCTAAAACCTTTCCGTCTTTCTGAGCTGATTACCTCAAGATTCCCGGATTTATTTTATTTTTTTATTATCTCACCTACCCACATGCTGTGAGGATTTAATCGTGGCCATTAACAGGCCCTTACAGCACTTTAGCACCTATGAAGGAAGCTAATTTTAGTCTTGTAAGGTGCGCTGGCGCATAGGGTGGGGTGGACACAAGTCTGAGTGATATGCGTTCTTTTTCAGTTGTTGTCTGTGCTACAAACTATGGAAAGCGATATGCAGAAGTTACAAGACGACGTACACAAACTGCTCGAGTTGATTGAGGATTTTAGCGATACGTGACCCGTGGATCACACCGTGCGGACTTAATCTTCAATCTCCTTAGTGTAAGCTAGAGAGGCAGTGCCTTCTAGTGACACGACGCTTGACGCACCTCTAGATTTCCACTTGACAATGGATATTCAGTTTCTATAACTTCATGGGAACAAGGGCTTGCTGCTGTTGAATTCCGCGTGCAGGAGGGTACGTTCTGTCTTCCGTGGCGTAGAGGAAGGGCCTTCTACTTAACCCCCCAGTGCTACTGCCTTAGTCGCATTCAGTTTAAACCTGTGATTAGGAAAACTGCCAAAGATAAAGACTTGGTAACATATCCCCTTTATATGATACATCCTTGCGGTAGTGGACATCTATTGTTTCTACCCTCTGAGATTTTATTTGACAACCCCATCTCCTTCCTCTTAACCACTGCAATGCTAAGGGCTAACGTACCCTTCCTTCCAGCATGGCGGAGATGTCTCTAGAATGTTACAGGGTTTCGCTAAACGATGGGATAGAGTGATGTATAGAGTATTAATATAATAGTGCTAAGCATAAAGTGAGACTGCGAGAAAAACTAGGCAACTTTCTAGAAAGAGAAAACATGCTGAGAAAAAAAGCGCTTGTACATTATCGAGTAGATATTTGTTAATCTCAGTCTAGACAGAACCATTTATAGCTGCACAGGTTATTTTTACTTCTTTTAAGCTGATGCGGTCGTTTCGTTTGACTGGGTGAAATCTACAGCTTTAAGTTACAACCAAGTAATAAACCAAAATCAAGAAGAATCCCAAATTTTATTGCGTAAAATACTGAAAAACACCGTCACAGGAAAGTACTGCTCAATAGGTTTTATTTAAATTGTCACACCGCAGGAGTTCATCCAAAGACTCAAGAGTTTAGACCAGATTGTCCCTTTAAGCTCTGATCAACATGCATGTTCTGCTCTCTATTCTCGATATGTTTCTTGTGTTAGTAATTGGGAAAATTTGTTTGAACATCAAGACATTTTTCTTTGGTGATAATCTCCATTATTCTCATGGCCTGTGTGATTGAGCAAGTTGTGATATTGTGGGGAGAAATTAGATGCTTGTCACTGTTGATAAAGGGTTACAGGACTCAAGGTTTAGCGTTGGGAGTGGACGGGTTAAAGATGCCTTGGTATAGTTTGCAAGTTAATTCCACTGTTTGTTTAAGCCGATAACCGTTGTTTTAATTAAGTCTCGTACTCCCGCAGATTTGGTCAAGTTCGAATTACTTTTTATTATCATTACTATCACTTCTTTTTAATTAAAAAATTCTTTTTTGAATTACTTTTATAAACAAACAGCACCACAGGAAATTCTCTTATTAGCTTAACTTGAATGGCCACCCTTTCATCATACTTTGTTAAAAGTTGAATCGCAATTACTCAACGTAACTCTGTTTCTGGGAGGGAAGGTCTAGGGATATCGCACAATTACGAATGTGAAAAGAGTCGGGAAACGCAAAGTGTTCAATTCACTCAACGATCTTTGCAGAAATAATCCCAACGTCATTGTTTATTGTTTTTCTTGTAACGCGAAACTAGTATTTGTTTCAAGGAATAAGACCTTTGTATTCCTTCTTTTGTGTACGAAGGACGTGTAGTTATCTCATACTTGTGCGTCCATTGCCCAGTTTTATTTCCAGAACTGCGATTTTTTCATTACCGTTTCGAGTTGAACAATTCCGCTTTTCAAGTGTTTTCACTTCTTTCTCAAGTCTGCTTTTTAAGAACAAGGATCTCTGGCTGTGGATCAGAATTTCTCGCGAAGGAATTCCTGTCTTGATGTCAACCAATCAAAATGCGGTGTCTCCAGGTTGTTAATCAAGCTTATCCTGTTTTGGTTGGCTCTCAATGGTACAAAAAAAGCGCGAAGTATTTTAATGTCACATGTACGTAAAAGTGAGTTTCGATAACTCACTTTTTGTCGAGACGCTATTGACCTATAAATTGATTAGGGAGGCAATTCAGTGTAGCTTAAGAGAAAAAGCAAACATTTATAGCTTTGAAAACTTATTCTAAAATGAAAGTATTATATAATATATTTTGTAATATAGATATTTCTAAAATTTAGTACTTTGCTAGCTTTTATTGGTGACATACTGTGGCATTACCAAGTAATGGCATGGAGGGGAGTTTTCCCCGCGAGTGTGTGTAACGCTACGGACTCGTGGATTTTAGTCTTTTTAATTGACAGTTGTTGGACTTTATAAATACAATAAAGATTAACCGTTTTAATTTTAGCCTTTTGGGTTATTCGATAGCCGTGTCGGATGCTTTGATTTTATGCTGCAAAATTGAATTTCCCGTGTCTTAGACAAAATCTCGCGTGGGTATATGCCTGGGATTGTTCGAGTATTTTCTTATGTACCTGGGAGACATCATTCCTTTGAAGACCTGTCCGTTTCTTATGCAATGTTGCGAGGTTTTCAAGGTTAAAACAACACAAGCCACCCATCTAGAGCTCAAAGTTGGTTTTATCTGGTGAGATCTCAATCACTTAGCTGGAAAGTTGAGAAGGGACTACTGCTAGGGATTAACCTTCAATACGCGCGAACGATTAACAGAAAGCAGGCGCATGACCGCTAAAGTAAAGCTTCCTTGCGCGCACTTCAGTGCCTTCTAGTTGTAACTTCTGCTTGGCGGAAGAAGGGTCTCGGTGTTCTCATCATCGAACAGAAGTGCAGAGAATTGTATTTCACCAAAGGAGAGCAAAATGGAAGAGGGGTAGGTTGCAGGCACTGTGATAATGAAGCTTTAAGATTTGTCTTTAGCTGTACTTGCGCGGTATTCAGTTACGGTAGCCATTTTCAGACGACGGGTTACTGTACTTGGCCCTGACAAAAGATTTCAGATCTGAGCTCGAATCTGTCCAAGAAAGACGTCAGTGGACGTGGGAAATAAACTAAGAATGAACGCGGGAGGCGAAAACGTGACCGAATTTATAAGTTAGGTCTTTGTTTACCTATTTCAACTCGTTTCCGTTGTTGAAAGCGGCAACGAAATCGCTCTTTTGCGAGAGTTCGATGCTTCCTACACCGGGTTTAACTCGGTGGGATTTTAAAGGTCTTAAACTCGTGTTTAACCTTGCATGCACTGAAAACACAACGTAACGTATAGATGGCGATTATGAGCTAAACTAGGATCTGCGCTGAGTGTCGAGGGCTCTAAATACATGAAGAATTAGGGAACCTTTGAAGGGCCTATGGCCCAGCGACTCAACGCAGCAAATCCTAGCTGCCTTGGTTTATTTCTGCCTCAGGGGTGCTCAAATATCGGCAACAATTGGCTAGACTTTTTAAATTAATTAATTAGATTGCTCAACTACCTTCTCTAATGCTTCTCATCTGTAAGGGGGTTAAATAGATGTTGATTTTTATCAGTCCTGCAGAAAGGGGTTGTTGTTCGGAAACGGGCGTCGTCATGCGAAAAACGGTGAATTTGCTTTGGAATGCCACTGGGAAAATCCTTTATCAAACTTAATCCGATAGTTTCTAGATAGACGAGTTTGTAGGCGGCAGTGAACGTTGGCAAATTGAACTTTGTTTACATCGGGTCAATTTGCTTGGAGAGATTTGTCTGAATATTTATAGGCTTATGTTATTGACTATCAAAGAGGTCTGTTTAAGTTATGCACGGTGTCCCAACCAAGGAAAAAAACGCATTGCCCTAACCAAAAAAAACAATTTGCAAAACAGAAGATCGAAAGTGGAAAAAATGGCAAACCATTTACTCAATGTTTATATGACATAATCTTCTTTATTTTGTTTTCGTTGCTTTGCCGGATCACTAGACGAAGACAGCCAGACCGGCGCTATGCAAACAATGTTTACAGTTCTAATTGATCGTAAAACTGACTAAATATAGGTACTATGTATTTCTATCCGTGCTTACTTTACTAAAAACTTGCTCGAAGTTTGCGACGAAAGAGATGCTGATTTTGCGAAAGAAAAATTTCAAAATTGCTGTTAAGGAAACTATGATAAAATCGTTGTTCAAATCACACATCACTCTGTTAATTAGATCCTTATACATGCAATCATGTCTTTCGATGTTCATCGGATGCAGTGCCAGAGAGCCAAAAGTATTTGACATTGTCGGTTTAATGCAACATTGTTGATCTTTTAGTCTAAGTTAGTCTCGAAATGCAGTTTTGAGAGTCAAAATGACTACGTGAAAACAAACCACAAAGCTAATAACACTTAAAAGGATGATGAGTTAATAAGCAAACAATGTGGACAAGTTAACTTAAGCCATCCTAGAATGCAGAAATAAGAAATGTCCAGAAACACAATGTTGCAACAAAAATAAGATTTGCTCAGAGCTAGCTAATTTCATCTATATTTAAGCTGTTTCTTACTAACAAGTTGAGGAGATCGAAGGAGGAAGGATCCCCAAAGAAACTAAAACATACAAAGTAGATAAATACACGATTGTCGTCAGGTACATGTATTGCAAGTAAACGTTGAAAGACAGCAGTTTAGTTTCATCCATAACTTCGGGAAAAATCGCCTGAGATTATCTCCAAGGTGTGGAAATTGATAACAAAGGAGTACTGTACAAAGGTCTGCCAGAAGTTACATAGTTTCCAGAATTAATTTAATAATAGACCTCGGGTGTTTCCGCTTGATATCTAAGTTGCGAATTCGAGGTCACTGTCTGGCACAAAGTGCAAAGTCAGTGTAATTGTTCCTTATGGGTTGGATTCACGAAGCCCTCCTAAGATAAGATGTGTCCTATGTATTGTTGGGATACAAAAGCCTATTGTTAAGGAAATAATACTTATGATTCACCTTTACTTGGGACAGCTCTGTGAATTCTGCCCCTGGCCTTCAGGACCTAGACATTTTATTGTCTGTAAGCAGCTACAGGTACACGTCTTCGTTGGTACAAGTTGTCCCCACAAATTGTCTAAATTGAGCCACTCGAATTGTTCTTAGTACCAGAAGGCATTTAGGTAGCCCTTTCAGAATCTCCCAAAAGTGTTATCGTATAATTTTCTCAAATTTCCGCTAAAGGAAAACATTGAAAAATTAACAGCACTGCCGGAAACAATAGATCGACGATAGTTTTAAAGTGAGTGGCTTTAGACTTCAGAGTAAGGATGATGACATTAAATTGACGATCCATTATCTAAACGGGTACAACCTAACTTTCGATAGTGTTGAAAAGCAGTACAGTCGCTTAGTTTTGTTTTTCGCAGAGGGTTAAAGTCACCTGCTCGAGTACGTAAAACAGGTTGGACGAAAACACAAAGGATTTTCAAGTTTATCTCACGAAAAATTACCAAAAGAAATACTGAGCGAACGGAAAATTGATTAATTATTGCAGTAGACAATTCGCCTTTCAATCCAAAGATAGCCGTCATAAAAGTGAAGACCGCTGAGTCACGTGACGAAGTGGTTGAATGCGCAAGCGTGTCAGGTACAATCAACGTCATTTTACCTACTTATGAAACTAGCAAATATCACCTAATTTTCCACCAGTTCATTCGTCTGTTTCTAGGTGGTCGAAGTACTTAATGGGTTCACAATGTTTGTTTGTCGTTCTATGTTCACGACAGACTCGAAGTCACTTTTTGGTGGAGTGATTTGAACATTTCAGTGAGTTGCAAAATCAATCTAAATATTAATGAAAAAATTAACCTCTAAACATTCACATTCTCTCCCAAAAGCAACGACGATGAAAAAAGAAAAGGAGACAAAAATATCGAGGAACAGGCCGCAGCATAGGAAACTACTGCTAAGTAGCTTTTATTCGAATGGTCACACGTTAAGATTTTTGTTCTCGGGCTCGAAAAATGGAGCATAAACTGGTAAAAACAAGCAATTTGAACACAATGTTGTGACTGGACATCGGCGCAAGTCGGTGCAACTGCTTTGAAAGTCGTATGGTAATTACAACCTGTATTCTTCTTTCTAGTAATTCGTATCTTTGGCGTAAATCTAAACTTGCTTTCGAAATTCTCTGTTTAACACAAAGATCGCAGATATACACTTTATCGAGTGCCTAAGGGTCTAATTAACGACTTATTTATTTTTAAATTATTTCCTTTTATTCCATAACATCTATAAACATGAAAAAAGGTGTCAAACGAGCAAATATTTCTATTGCCGACATCAATTAGCTCATTCCTTTCCAATTCCGCTTTCAATGCATTCAAAACTATTGCATTCTGTCAACGGATAATGCCCATAAATTCCTTCTTTTCCCATTAGCTTAAAACACAAAAAATGTTTTTGTGTGTTTATTGGCAACGATCAAAAGATAGGCTTCGAATGCAAATTTCCCTTGACATGAGCAACGCTGCATAATGTACATTGAATCTGTTACGCCGCCTTGCCAGGGAAACTTCGGGAGAGATTTATAATCCTCAAGGTAAGGACTTTGTCCTTTGTGTTAAAAGTTTACCTTACATCCGAAGCATAGAGATTCCACTACTTAGAAAACTAGAAGGCATGGATAAGTTTTCCAAAAATGGCAACATGCCACGTAGCGGGCATTGCCAAAACCAAGGGTCTTAATGACAAGTTATGTCGTCAAAACACTAAAATGATTGCGAACTTTGAAATTTAAACTCTAACTTCATTAAAAAGGACTAAGAAATACATGCGCGGTGATTAATGCCGTCTTTTCAATTCAGGCAAACTATTTTAAACTATTAGCTATATACAAACTATCCCCTTGGAATTGTTGCAGGAAAGTTGAGATAACGCAACGATTAAATTTTGGATCAGGAACGTTGTACTACAGATCACCGTAGCTTAAACTTGGTTAAGGATTATTTTTGTATTTCAAAGAACATTCTTGACTCGCTTATTAAAAGCCTCAATGGGCTGAAAATTCAAGATATTTCCTTTGGCATTTTTTCTGTCATAAGAAAACGCCCCTTGGGCAACACATTAGAACAAGAATAGTTAAACCAAATTTACAACCACGGTAGAGGTCCTAGCAACGTTAAAAGATGTCAAGAGTTTAGATAGTTTATCAGCATCCAATTTGCAAAGCATTAAAAGGTTGTCTATTTTCTCGAATACAATAACGCGCTAAATGAAAATAGAATGATGTGTGGAGAAAGAACTCAGAAAAAAATTCTGAGTTCGAGATGCGCTACATGTTTAATTCAATCCTAAGCTTTTCAATCTATTTAGCCAACGGGGTTTATTATCCGTTTGTTATTGCAAGCTAAAAGCAAATAGTAGCAAGTGGTGTATTAATTTTGACCAAGCGGTTACTGCACACTACAGTTGCTCGCATGCACTAAAACTAAAACGCCACTTATCCATCTTTATTATTCAACAAATTGTCACTATGCCCATATATGGTAAGGAAGCCCTCGATATCTGTCATCCTACATGACAGATATCCTGAGATATACGTAAATGCCCATATTTGGAAGTGCACTGTAGATTTTCTTTCATTGCTTGTTTGGCGGCCATTTTGAAAAGCGAGGCAGTTTTAGCAGTGTTCTCCGTAAATTTTAACTCTCTGGAAGAAACTTTCCACGATTAAATGCTCTCAAAAAGTCAACGAGTATTTGCTTCAGCTCACAAAGATATCCAGAGGTTGACTTGGAATTTTCATAGTGAGAGCTCAACCAAGAAAATGCTATTGCGAACGAAGCAGCACACTTGCTCACGGAAAGCTGTAAAGACTAAAGTTGAAAAGATTTTAATTCACAGAAAGAGGACTTATTCTCGGTAAGGTAGCAATATTTTTTTTCCTTTGTCTTGTCATTTCCAAACATGAGTTTGTAAATCTCTTTTTAAGTGAACGGTAGTAAACTTCGATTTCTTGAAGTTCTGTTTTGATTTTTAATTTTATTAAGCTTATGTGTTGCTAGCTTGTAGCGTTTTTATCATAGAGCCGTAGTTTTTCTCGTTCTGAAAATGGTAGGCAATGGGAATTTGTTGAATAATATAACAATTATCCTGCTCAATCTTGCGGAATATCCCCTGATTTAGCCAACTCGGCCTACGGCCTCGTCGGCTAAGTATCAGGTGATATTCCGCGCGATTTCGCAGGATAATTGTTTAGTATTCTCTTAAAGTAAGGATCTAGACACTGGTTTTGTATATTACCCTTTAGCAGCCATTTCCTGTACGCAGATGAGCGTTTTGTGGATAACTTGACTGTTTTTTGCCATCCGTTTCTATGCATCAAAGACATGATCAGAGGACTTGTGCCCAAAAGAGGATCGGAGGTCATTACGATAATTGCTTCCTTGGACTTTTCGATAGTGTAAGAATTTGGTCAAACTAAAAAATATGTGAAATTGTACAAGACTGCAAACGACGAAATTGCACATTCCAGTTTTGTCTTATCTTGCATCGACGAATGCGAAAACTACTCATAAATTGTAATAACAACATTTTTAAAAGAGAAATTGAGAGCAAGACAGAAAACCTGAAAATGAATGAAAATGGATGAGTTGATAAATTTCGACAGGCCGGTTTTCAGTAGAAGTCACGATTTATTCAGTGCTCTCTTTATATTCGTTTGGAGACATTGCTGTTAGTTCTTAGATCTCTTTCAATCCTAGGTACGTATAAACAAGTTCCCCTTTAAAGTACACCACAGGGAAGTACTGTTCAGTAAATTTCATTTCACTCTCTCAGTAAAGATTTCATCAAAGTGAGACTCAAATTAAGTTAAGAAAATTTCCTACAGAATAACTGAATCAAGTAAGAAAGGAAAGTGTTATTCGACAACTTACATTTAAATGGTGACACTGAATGATTTCATCAACAGACTTTAAGGTTAACTACCATTTAAGAATTACAACTCAAACTAGGATTGACTCTAAAATCATCAGTGAGCACAGCTGACACAGGTGAGCTCTCGCTCCATCTCTCGTCCTCTGGTTATCCTCAGTTGTGACACCAGAGCGACTTTCGTCCTACTTGGCACCTTGGCTCCACCCAGGTGGGTGTATAAATGGGTACCATTCAGGTGGGTGTATAAATGGGTACCATTCAGGTGGGTGTACAAATGGTTACCATTCAGGTGGGTGTATAAATGGGTACTATTCAGGTGGGTGTATAAATGTTGAGAAGAAACCTGCAAATGAGTAAACGCCCCACGTTATCCAGGGAGGAGAGGCAATACTCTGATTTGATTATGCCAGGGTTATGGGCTCCTGATTTTGCTTAGAAAATCGGCAAAAGTTTCGTCTGCCATATGAGATGCATTTGTCGGAAGCAGAGAATATTTTACTCTATCTTTCAACGGAAGTAATATTGCTACATGTCTCTTCTTCCGCTGAGGCAAGAGAGAAATGACGTAATAACTATACTGGTCGTCACAGGTCGGAGTAAAGGGGTAGTGTCAAATTGTGATAGAAAGAAGGGATGCATAATACCAGGAATGCAGCAAAAATCAGGAAAACACGAAATGACATTGAGACTCATTGTTTTAACTTTTTGTTTGTTCATAAACTTGTTGCCACACTGTAACTGAATTGATGCCGTAACAAACAAAGCCACTCGTTAGAGAAGGGCAACATGATCAGTTCGGAGATGAAGAAAGGCAAGAACCAGGAGAGCGGCAAAAATTAAGCCTGAAGGTTTCGTTGTGGTGATATTAACAGGGTTAATGTATGAAGGAAAGAAAGGTTTGAGTCTCCGTTAACGGTCGGATTACCAAGCCTTTTAGATAAGAAAACGAATAAGCTTTTGTTTGGCCCACAAAAACTGACCTTCATAAAAGTTGTCGCCCACTGTAGTTTTTTTTCTGATTGATTGCCATGGAGGTAAGGGTTTCCCTAGCCACACCTAACGGAACGTCCACAATCGGATTAACTGCATGAGCCATGAGCTGAACATCCATCACACCGGTCACAAGAATACACATGTGGCATCAATTACTCCTTTGGTTTGAGATCTCATCAGCTTAAATATTTGAAAATGTTCTGTAAACAAGCGATTTTAATCACCTCCTGGGTCACGTACGGGTCCTCTAATGGCCAAGTTCAATAATTGAAAAGTCTTGGAAAAACAGACAGTTCAACATGAAAGGATCCCTGATTAGCTTTTCTTTGAATGGTCAAGATTTTGAAATTTTATCCGCAATCTTAAAACTTAGAACCACCTTGTACAGTTTGATAATCAGCATCACAGAAAAGAATTGTTCGATAGCTTTCATTTGATTAGTCATTTAAAATTACCTCTTGCAACACAATAAACAGTCTCACAGCGAAGTACACACAACAGCTTTTATTTAAATGGACACATTTTAGGATTTTATCCGCAAAATCAAACGATAGAGCCACCTGACATAACTCACGATTTGACACTCAGGAAAAAAGGATAAACACAAGACGTGCAGTATTTTCGAGAACTTGATACATTTCCACTGCGGTGGTCGTGTTTTCCAATTTTCGCCATTCGCTGCTACATACTTTACAACTGTTTCTATTTAATTGATTACCACTAAATACACAAGTGGTTGTTAAGCACCTTTTGAGAAGCGCACGGGAAACGAATAATCTAACCAAAAATGATGTTTGCATGCGCTGATAGTTACGGCTGCGTTGGCGCCAAACCTTCTTCGCGCCCTCTTATTACCGAGTGCGCGTCAATTGCTTCCCGCTGTGAGCGGTGTAAGCCGGTAAAACCTCAATTTAAAACGCAATCAATTGCTCGTTTATTGAACAACCTGACAAATTAGTAACACATTTGTATCGTTGTGCGATAAGTGCCGAGTTCATCCTTCGCGTGGTATACAAATTTCTCGTTGAAATTTCACATGTTGTCGTAGATTACGTGAATTTTCAGTTTTGTCGGTGTCTTTTGTGGGGTGACCCATCGACCTCATAGAATTGTGTAAAGAAAGCCGCCTGAATTAAAATAAGCTCCGTAATTCTGTGAAATATGTACTTGAGAAATAAGCAGTCTTTGAAAGCAATAAAACGTGTTAACAATCCTTTGAGTGATAAAAAACATTCAGGCTGAGTACAGCAAAAAACGCGAGGAATCGAGGACAAAATAACCAGGCTAATGCATACTATTAGCAGTTAATAGTTAATCCATGCCCTTGTTTTGATATCTTTTGTTTTTCATTCGTGCCACTCATTAATTTGATGAAGTGGAAACGCAAATAAAACAAAACCCTTAACCAAAAACTTGGATTGTTTGTTTTGTGACAACGGGCTGGTTTCATACTTCAAAACGTGTGAAAACTGGAAATGAAGCAGTTGTGTTCCTAATCCTTTAGGTTTCACTATGAGAGCTGTCTAACAAGGAAAAAAAGGAAATAAAAAGCAAGAAAGGGTCGGCAGAGACCACCCTATCAGTATTCTTCCAATACTAACAAAAGAAACAATTTTTTCCGGTATTTTTTCATGCGGGTGTTATGAAGGAAACTCAAATTGTTACAGGAAGGTGCAGTGCTTGCATTTGAAGGCCGAACGCAAATAGCGCAACGGAATTTCCTGGGGATCCAGCTCGATTTTTTATATCCTTCGGTCTAACTGTTGTGGTCAAATCAGATCTGATGAAATATTTGCATTGTCCGCTGTGCGCCTAAATAAGTGATACCCGCAGGCAATATTGTTCAATATCATTTACTTCAATTAGGTCAAGCTTTAGAATTGAAGACTAAGACCGTGACGTTCTGTTCCATTTCTTCAAACAGATACCATCAGCCACAGACTTCCGAGAATAAACACAGCGAGGTACGAACAGGATCCCTCACAAAGGTGAGTTAAATTTGTTGTTGGTTTAGTTGTATTGCCAATCCTGACCCCTTCATTAGCATCATTGTACGAGAAATAAACAATCGCAAAGTGGTCCTCCAAGGAATCCAGTGTCAAGTTAGAATAACGAACTACATCATCAAATAATGATGATTCGAGCATTTAAGTTGTCTTAAATTCATCAAGAAACAAGGAGATACAGGGAACTGAAACTGGTAGCATCAAGCACACGAAGATCACCAAGCAGAAGTTGCACAATGATATTTCCTTGAAGGCTGGACTCCGTTATTTATCTTCGATCGGACCTAAAATGGCAACCGAGAAAAAGAAACATTTGTTGAATCACAAGCAACAATTAGTAAAAACAATAAACAATGTAGGAGCAGTGAAAAACTTAAAATACCGACACGGCTCTCACAAAAAAGAAGACTGGAGTTGTCTGAGAAAAAATGTGCTTCGTAGGTTATAGGTCGCGTCATATTGTCTGACATATTCAACGTTGTGTAACGTTTGTCCTAGTAGGTGTTTTCCCTGCTTTTCATCTCGTTTGTTTGGTCTTTAAAACATAGCCTTTTGGTTTACCAGTCTTTACCATTTTCGAGCTACACGACTTTGATTGTCTTCTGCACAACCTTCCCTGACAATTTCCTTCACCTCCATAACGAGCTGCAATTATTTCACAATTTCCGTTCAATGCGTTGTCATCATTATCTTTGACCTTGTAGCAATCCCAATTTAAGTTTATTAAATCTTCTGAAGGATACACTAACATTTGTTGTAATGTTGGTATTGAGAATTTGGTAGAACTAACGTCGAGAGACATCAACAATTCCTTGATCTTCATCACCTGTTTGGTTTTATTCTCAGACATTCTTTGCATTCAGCTCTCGGCGTTAAAAAGTTCTAGTTCTGTAGAGGTCCCTGATATGTCTTCCTGTTGCCCTCCTATCATAGAACAGTTAAATTGTTTTAATTCTTTGAATGTTATACTGATGGTTGACAATCAAAATGATTATGTAGACAAAGGTAATGTTAATTTTAGAAGTTTTTCAATCAGTGCTGCACCAGCATTTTCTCAAGATCTATAATAATATCTTTTATCCTTGTTGTTCTGTTGTCTGGGTGACAGTCGTTTATTCAATCAGTGCAAGCTATTCAAACATTCACTTACCACAAGTGTTGTAGATAAATATTGGGCAAATTAGTAATACTGAACAGTTTCCTTAGCTTATCGTTGGTTCATTATTCAAAAGGTTATTTTAATTTTATAACTGCGATTAATTTAGGGATTCTCTCCAGAACTATTTGATTCCTGTTGTGCTGTTTGACTATAAGCGTTCGGTTGTTCAATCAGTACCATCGACTCAAACGTTTACTTATAACAGGTGTAGCAATTATACAAATATCGTACAAGGGTAAGTTTCCTTAGCTTATCAGTGGTTCATTATTAAAATGCTCCATTTGGTTCATTTTACGGCTGCACGAATGCAGATTAGTTTATTTTCCAGCAAAGGGCGTAATTGCTTTTTTTGCTGTTTAAGCACCACACCGCCCAACTATTTTCAAAGTTTTGCAAGATTAAACAATCAAGCATTTTAAACAATGTGATAATCGTTTTAGCAAGGATAGACTGGTTGCCGTCAAGAGCTATTGACTTATTATAACTAGATATCGACTCTTTGTTGGCTTGTTCCAATTGGCCCTGCAGTTCCCATACAAATATCAAGTTCTTTTTGTTCAAGGCGTTTATCTTGATTATCCAAGATAGGTCTATCTTGAAAATCCGCAATAGAGCATTGATGGAGCTGGTTCTCGCCAAATTAAACCCGCCATAGCATATACTAAAAAAAACTGAAAAATCTGACAAATTTCCGCTGGTTGATTAAAGACTTATAAATAAGCAACTTCCACAAAATTGCTGCTCAAAGGATGTCATTTGAATTCTCTAATCTGAATAGTCACACTTCAGGATTTCAGCCATAAAACCATCTGTTGCAGCATATTAAACAGCAACACGGGAAAGTAACGTTCATTAGCTTTTATATGAATGTTCATGACTTACGATTTTATCCGGTTTTTTCATAGTCAGAACCACTTTATACATCACATTAAACTGCACCACAGGATTACTGTTTTCTTTGATTCCCTAGGAATAGCTTAATATATTGTAGTGATATTATTGGCAGGAGATCTTAGACTTGCAGGATCTCTAGCCAATAATATCACTTTATATAATACAGCAACGGAATTGCCGGCATGGGGCAAACGATAAACTTGAACTTGAACTTGAAACTTGATTTCATCTATGATTCAACAAATGAGACTGCCTTGTACAGCACTATAAACGAAACCATACGAGACTCCTCCTCAACTTGAAATAATAGCTTTTACTAGGATGGTCGCTAGCATCTTTACAACAGCAAATTTTTAAAACAGCACCACCCGTGCTCAATATAATTTACTTGATTGGACACATAGAGGAAACTAGTTTCTACATGTAATAACTGCTGGGTTCTGTTTCAGCCTAACCAACCCTAAACCTAACCAAAACTAACGGAAAAAGGAAACAGACAAATCATTCGCGAAACACGGGTGCTGGATTTGAAAATGAGCAAGAAAATGACGACAAACGTCCGCTACTGATATTAAGGGTTTGGACGGGGTTCAACCTGAGGGGAAACACATTAGCGAAGGAAACAGGCTGAGATGAGCTCATGTAGATTGAATAACGTAAAGGTGATCTCAGTAGATCTTTAAAGCTGATTTTGTCTGAATATGTCAGCTCTATTAGTGGTAGATCTTTAACTGAAAGCTAGCACCTTATAAAGAATTAACTTCTGCTAGACAATTTAAAAACAACCGCCCACTGTATCATACGTCAGAGTCGTTAAAATATAAGCTAAAAAGAGGTCCAATAACACCCAATCGCTTGGGAAGGTAAGTTACACGCTGGTTTGCCTGAACGCTAAGTGTTGGCTAACGTTTTACTTAAAAAACCAACGTTTGTTAAAACGAAGCTAAAAGGAAGGCTAGGAACATTCCTGGAAGTGCAGTGGTGAAGGTACGTCAACCCTATTGAAGCACTGTTGACTGAGATACTAACATCAGTTGTGAAATTTTCCCTGAAAGCAAGCGATGAAAGCAATAGTTTTACTTGTGAGGGTTAACTGGTAGCCAAGGGAGACATCTAACTGATAACTGTGGACTAAGATCATGGGATTTTGTTAACTGATAGCCGCTGCAGAGTAAATTTTACTGCAGTGAGTGAGAATTGATCGCCGCCATTTAGACCCACACATCTAGTTCCTTTTTAGCTTCCTTGCCTCGTCCTTGTCTGCAATGTTCCCTTTTTTATCTTCTTTTTTTCTGTGGTGAAATAAATAAATTTCAGCTTCACATTATCTACTTTCTTTGTAACCAATACAAGCATTTGAAATCAAAGTTGCTCCAAAGAAACCTCTCGTATTTTCTCTTAGTGACACCCAAGGCAGGACCACCGCCATTACAAACTACCTTGCGGCATAAAATGTCTTGCGGCTTCTAATTTTAGCTGTTTTTCAGGAGATCCGCATAAAACGGATCCTAAAAATAATTTAAAACAAACATTTTCCGCGAGACATCATGTTTAGTTCCAGACACTAACGTAACAGGTACCCACATTGTTTGTTTTCATTTATGATTTGGGTGACATGAGTGGAAGGAACAAACCAAAGACAGATCGACTTAGCCTTTCCATGTTTAAACCAAGGTACCCTGAGTTGGCTTCCTACAGACTGCTAATTAAAAACGACCTTACGGCACGAAATTTTTGCGGGTTTTAGTGTGTGATTTTCCCACGGTCCGACTGGCTAGAATAGATTCGGCAAAAACAATTCCAGCGAAAATATTCTTATAATATCTTTAAAAATGAATTAATAGTATAAGGGGAGAGAAAAAAAAACTTTGTACGACACTTCAGTTTTCAGACAGTGACCAATGTGTATCTTTAGGTTCGTTAAAATCATTTTCGTTTAGTATAAAATTGGATGTCGTCAGTGAAGGGGTAGACACGCATGAGTCGGCCAAAATAGCACACGTGGCCCAGCCCCAAGGTACCCAGCAATGGCTTAATACACCGAAATATTTCCAGACATTCTGTCATTTCCGATACTTCTTAATTTTATGTGTCTATTTTAAGGCTGTAAACCGTAGTCTCAAAAACGGATTGTCACGCATGAGTTTAGATCCTTTTAAAGTAGTGGAACGTGGAACCTACGCATTGTAGCACAGGGATCACTACATAGTCAAAGTTGGCTCTGCAGGTAACGAAAAGTGGGTTAATAAGAAAATAAATCAGTAATTCTTGCGCAAAAATTGATCTCGCCTGTGCAGTACATTTCGAATTTCAAGCCCACAGAAACGTAAGGCATATGTCCACAAAAATTTAGATTATGAAGCCAAACCCCAAAACAAGTGAAGTCCAGCGGTTTAGACCCTTATCAACCATCATGTTTTTCTTTTCTGTTTCCATAGCACATTCCGTATATTTCATGTGTTTTTGACCAAAGTTTCGAGAGTCTACTTGGGTTTTTTTTAAAAAAATATTTAGGTCTGGATTCACGTTACGTCATACTCTAATGGCTCAGACAATTTCAAAATGGCTATCCTCTCTGTCTCTCCGGAAACCAAGTAAAACAAGACATATCGACGAGTGAAAAAGTACTGATTCAGTTAGTTTAAGGAGGTTGAACACGAGCCGTCTGCATGTGAGGACTTAACAAAAAATTTCCTTTTCATCCAAACAGCAACTAAAACCTTAAAGAAAGAAAACCGCTCGGAACTATTTTCATTTACTGTCTCCCATGTTCTTAGGTACACAGGTACACAAGGACGAAATACAGGATTTTTGAACACTTTTTTGAGAACAGGCTTTGACGAAACAGTTTCCGCCTTGCAAATGATATTGCAGTTTTCATATTTGCCCAGCTTGACCATTAGCTCTCCTGTGTGGCTGCTATAACTTTTTTGTTTTTCTGTAGTTTTAACTTAACCAGATTTGTGATTGCAGTTTTGACGAGCCCGACAGAATTGAAAATGATGTTACCTCAGAGCCCCTTATATAAACGTAGAGGCATGTTAAACGAAATGAATAAAAAAATAATTATTATTTAACAAAGGTGACGTACAATTTAAGCAAACGAAACCTGATGCAAACGGAAAAGAGAGTTTGGGAAAGTTCCAAAGTTTACGTGAACGCGAGGTGCTGACGAGCGAATAGCTTACTGTACTTTCAAATTTATCAAACGAAATCTCTAGTGTTTGCACCAGGTTTATATGACCAAGAAGCTGTTCTTTAGTCTGCTATGTAGCCAATTATACCGCACTTCATGCCATCAAATTTATATAATCGATGATGCCGAGTGTCTAATAAATATATTTTTATAATAAAAAGCTATCAAGAGGTTTGTTCTGTACTGCGGTATTTTAGAATTTTTCAGATTTTTCGAATTGCTAAATCTGATGCCCCACAGTAAGATAGCTTGGTGCTGGTAAACAAAGCATTTACCCTTTCCCACCAAGTGACGAAGCTTGGGTCAAGAAGTCGGAATGAAATAGAACGTATCACTGCCCAAGTGAAAGCTATTATGCAGTTTCTTTACTTGTCACTGTTTGCTATGAATATTTTGCAAAATTATATTTTGGATTCTGGTTAAACTTTAACTATCAATTCCACTATTATTAGTGTCAAGTGTCAAATTGCAAGCGGGATTTCAAGCTTTGCCAAACCACAGGTCCTGAGGAAAATACAAGCATTGAAGACGGAGATCTACCTACCCTATCTTATAGCTAGTTTTTAGCATTCAAAACTCTGAGATTGTTTGCCGATCTGGAAAGATAGTTGACAATTCAACAGCACTTTTGTTTTGTTTTGCACATGAATACAACTAAAGATGTATTCACTGCCACGTTAATTTCATTCAAAATTCTTTCCAGTAATGTTCTATATCAAATTTTGGACAATAACACAAATAGTGCAAAACATTTCCTAGCATAAAATAAGTACACAAATCTGCACGCTATTTTCCTAGATAGGAAACACGGTCACGCATGGAGGTACAGAATCTGCTTTGATTGACTATTTTTTTTAAATTACAAAACATGTTTCGAGAGAAACTTCTGTCTGGATTGCCGAGTGAGTATTTAAAACTGAATTTCCTATAATGGCAGCAAGGTAAAGATTAGAAAGCCATTCTTCTGTGGTTCGCTAATGTTGAATTAAAGGGAATAGGAGGGCAGGTGGGGAGATAACACAATTGTAAATACATTATTCAAAATGGCTAATTATAGAATCAAGATTCGATAACATTACTTAAGACAACATTATTACAATAATGATGGAAAGAAATTCGTATTTTTATTCTCATACTGTATGGGAAATTCGCATTATTTCTTTTGCTACTGTTTAAAATAAATGTAGACTCCACATACCTTTTTACTGAGAATGTTCACTCTGGAAGAATCGAAATGGATACAACAATATTGAGTTCACAGAATACGCCGAGAAATGCAATTAAGAAAATAATTGATTTGATTTCTTTCGTAAAAATGGGTTTGTAAAAAATGTTTCTGTCTTCTTGGCATACTCTGTGTCACAAATTAATCGAATTACTAGAATTTTACACAATGACATGCATGGGCTATAAAATTACAACGAAGGCAACTGGGTCGCAGCTGCCTAGGGTCACCTTTGCCATAAACCCAAGTTAAGAACTTGCAAATGAGGAAGATGCATTAGTTTTTCCAAACCCGTCTTGGTAACTTTGGTACAGCCGTACAAGTCGATATTCGTTATGCTAGTCAAATTCTCGGAGATAGCGGCTAAGCTAATGTCTGTAATTTGGGTACACTGGCCAATATTCAACACACGAAGGTCGTGAAGACTTCGCGCCGCTTTGCAGAGTCCTTCGTCGGTGATATGGCAAGAATTCAAACCCAGATTTTTTAAATGATGAAGTCCATTTGATATATGATTGAGTGCTGCGTCGCCAACTTTGTCACAAAAGCTAACGTCCAAGGCAGTCAAATTAAGGCCTCCCACCGCCAAATGCGCTATTCCCTCGTCGCCAATACCTTCACAAGAGCGAAGATTCAACTCGCGTAAGCTTCGAAGAGTGGCTAAATGAGAGAGTCCACTCTCTGTAAGTCCACAACAGAAGCTTAAATTGATCGACTGTAAATGTACTAGACCTTTGGCTATGTTGCTTAAAGCGTTATCAGTGATCTTTTGACAGTCTTGTAAACATAAAGTAGTTAAATTCTTGTTACCGCGGGCTGAGCTCGCATTCAAACCGGCAAGGTGCGCTATACCAGTGTCTGAAATATGTCGGCAGCTTCGAAGGTTTAAATACCTTAACTTCGGTAAACCCCAGGCACATAAAAGAAGACCAGTGTTCGTTATGTTACAACATCCAGCGAGATCCAGTACTTCTAAATTGCTCAAAAAGCGAGCGATTCTTCCTAGACTTGTGTCCGTGATTTGTTTACACAAACTTAGATTTAACACTGTCAAAGAGGAAAGATCTTTGACGAACGCATGTCCAACGCCGATATCGGTGACATTGTAGCATCCTTTGAGGTTCAAACTTTCTATGTTCGGTAAATTTTGTATGACATAGCTCAGACTTTTCTTCAAACTCAGTATACGAATTTTCCGAATACCACGTTTCGCCAGCGAAGGAAACAAGTATGGATTTGACCTCCTCAAATGTAGCCTTGCTTGAACGCCGCGCCACACCAATCGACTATAAGCCGCATCCCTCCACTTTGCACAGACTTGTGAAACTCTTCCCTTGTCTCTGATGTCTAAATAACTAAAAATAATTGCTAAAATCTCAGGGAAAAGGCAGTGGATCGTGGTATTCCCTTTCATGTTGTCCGCCTGCCTTCAACAAAGCGCCATTGGAAATCGATCAGGCATTTCAATACACTTGGGACCCTTTGTTCATATTTTACCACGTGACCATTTCCGAGCTCTCTGAATGGCTTTTGTAAACAATGCTAATTTTTCATTCAGCGCTCTCTGTGGGAAGCTATGCACAGTTTCACATGATTTCAAAGGACTTCGCTAAAAAAGCTGGCGAAAAAACAATCAAAATTTGCTTTGCTGTTTTCGTAATAAGTCGCGAAGAATGGTTCTGTTTAAAATAGGTGCGGCTGTGGAATATTTATTTCTTTATAGTGCTTGATTTTCTCTTGTTTTCTAAATTTTCTAATTTAACTTTAAAGTTAACCTTTGCTAACATCGCACGCCATAGCTTATATCTCTTTGAAAATTGCAAATAATTAAACTTAACAATTGCAGTCGCCAATGCATAGCAATCTTTTCTACTGTCTTGTGAAGCTCTCTTTAGCCGAAACAATAGAGTATCAAAGCGTAATTGTTTAAATTAAAAGATAAAAATAGACTGCGGAATTCTTGTGTATGTGTGGCGACGGCATTATGGTTGCCACAAACTATGTCTTGGTAGTCTGTGTTTGTAACCTGAGAATTTCAGTGAGAAATAAGGCCACGTAGTCGCTTTCAACAACAAATTGTGTTTCGATTTAATATGGTTGTTGTTGATATTGTTTTCTTTTTCGCTGTTAATACCTTAAAAAGAAGTCCGTAGAATATGTCTCTGACCTTTTATTATTCTAGTTATTATTCGGAGTGCAGTGTCGCCAGTTTTGTGTTGGATTAGATGGAGCTAATGACTTGATATTGACTTAAAAGTTTATTGAAATTTGTTTTTATTGATCATGAAGCTACCCAACTTTTGCTTTGGAAGTATATGATCCAATTTGTTTTCACCGAAGAGATATAACATTTTGTTCTTCGTTGGATATAGATTTATCCTGATGCGATACTCTTGTTTTCTCCAAATAAATTCAGCTCCGTTCTAACACTGCATCGACCTTGAACAATATTGCGTTAACACCTTAGCATTTTTTATATTGTTATTTTGCTTGAGATACCAATATGATATTTATGTATGTGCATAAGTTTTCAGTGCTGTTAGCTAACCGAAAAGTGAGAATTAGAATTATTAGGACAAATTCCTGTCGCGAAATTTAATTCCTTGTTCATTGTCTAGTGACCTCTAGCCCGGTACAGTAGCTTCTGGAAGGACGAGAAGACAGGACCACCTTCAACGAAAAAGGGAGGCAAAATTAGATTAAGTTCCCATTCTCAATAGCAAGTGCGATTTGTTTTTTCGAAACGACAGTGGAAAAATCTTACATTTCATTTTACAAACCACTGCGAAATAAACAGCCCCAAAGAAAAGCACTGATCAGTAACTTTCATTCCGGGGGGGGGGGGGGGGGGGTTGAGGTACTGCCGTCAATTTAGGATAGGTGTGTGCCGCCAAGGTTCTCAAACCCTGACCCTATTTAAGGGTAAAAAATCGAGAATTGATTCCCTTTTAAAGGCCCAAAACCAAGAAATGGCACCCTATTTAAGGGAAACAAGATAACTCACGTACAGCAACACAGGCTATCAACGTCCTTTTAAAATCGCTTTGTTAAACTTTATAACGTGTATTCGGGCGTGTATTACAGTTTTAATAGACCATATCTTTTTGTTTTGCGCGTTGAGGTGGATACTGCAATTTAGTGACCCTATCTAAGGAACATCTAAGGATCACAATACCAAAAAAATACCAAAAAGGATACCCTATTTAAGGACGGAGCACCTCAAAAACCCTACCCTATAGGGCGGCACATACCTATATAGCGTATATAAGGGAGTAACCCATCCCCCCCCCCCCGGCTTTCATTTGAATGGTCACACTTTAGTATTCTACATGATCAGAAATTAGAACTTTCAGCATAGTAAACAGCATCGCAGGAAAGTAATGCTAAATAGCTTTCATTTGAATGGTCAAATTTAGTATTTCACGACCGGTCTTTCACCCACAGACTCAAAAGTTAGACTGATCACCCTTCACAGCATGATAAACAGCACTATAAGAAAGTACTGCTTAGCCGTGGCTATCACGGTTTGGTCATACTTTAGGATTCCAACCAAAGACTGAACAAGTTAGAACCACCTTGTATAGCATATCAAACAGTGCTATAGGAAAGTACTGCTCAGTAGCTTTCG
This sequence comes from Siderastrea siderea, assembly GCA_964030785.1. Classification (NCBI taxonomy): domain Eukaryota; kingdom Metazoa; phylum Cnidaria; class Anthozoa; order Scleractinia; family Rhizangiidae; genus Siderastrea; species Siderastrea siderea. The sequence continues at coordinate 352,751 of OZ034972.1, forward strand.
TTTGAATGGTCACATTGCAAGATATCACCTACAGACTCAAAAGTTAAACCCAACTTGTACAGCATATATATTAAACTGCACCACCAGAAAGTACAGTACCACTCAACAGTCTACAGGTAAGGTTCTAATTAATAGAATCAAACAGCGGCCAAGAGAAAGTAGTGACTGCTTAGTAGCTTGCATTTGAATGGTCACACACTTAAGGATTTGAACCACAAATTTTAATAATTAATTAGCGCCACATAACGATCCATAACATTTCGGAAGGTCTGAAGCAAGGTATGAAAGAGAAAACTGTTCCTCTGACAGACTGAAACTCGGGCTACGTAATGTTGTTGTTGTTGTTGTTGCCAATATGTTGTCTGTGAATGAAAACTTAACGTTTGGCCACTCTAATAAATCTCATCGATCAGCACTTCCTTCTGGTGAGCTGTTGTCCATATTTCTTCCATATTTTGCAGATTGTCTAATTCTTGAATTCTTGGCCTACTGAAAGTAAACAGAAAAAAAATCTCATCTCCTATGACAAGCTTTACCTCCTCAACACCATCGTGCACTTTAGTAAAACAAAGTAGCTGATTTCATGAATTTTCTGAAGGCCATATAATTTTTTTTTAATTCTTTTTGTTTTAGATTTGGAAATCGAAATAAGGAGTAATAAGGAAAAACGCAACTGGGGAGCACAAATTTTACTTCATTCTTGCTGGTTTAGCTTCAAGTATTTATGAAAACTCTAATTAAATTCACGTGCAGTGCTACTTATTTTCATTTTCCAGTTTTATTTTTCAGCTGCTAAACGTCCAGTTAAGAACGTTTTTCTTCTAAAAAGAAACAGATTTCACTTTTTTAATGATTGATTTTGTATTAGACGGTATAATTAGGTCAGTGTTTATGTTTGTCTGAGATGCTCTCCACGAAATGTAAATTCCATACTTTTCTTCACGATCTGCCTTTATTCAGTGTAACAAGAAACAGATTTTAAAATTTTCTGTTAATTAAATTTGACTGTGTGTGCGGTATAATGAGTTGTTTATGTGTGTCTCGTGTATTTGAAATTTTCAATTGCATACTTTTCTTCTGGCGCCTCGAAATCTCTTCCGGGGAAAGTTGTCTTCGACAAATATACTCTACAAAAAGAATGTGTTCATTTTCTTCATCTCAGCCTTACCAAAAGTGCTGGAATGTTTTCATCCTTCATTTGGAAAGACGTTGTATACTTTGCAGTTGAAGTAAATAGTTACTGGTACCACATAGCTATATCACCATATGCAATTAAATTGTTAATATTCCTTCTAAAAGCTTTTTTCTGGACATTGTGATTCCATATACACTGGAAATTTTCAAAGGTAAATATGACAACGATTGCTCACAATTAAGTTCCAATTTGCGGTTTCACGAGTTACGTAATGTCATATTAATCGGTGTCCCTAGATCTATGCATTGCCCTGGTGTGTATCCTAATCACTGAGTGAAACCATTGCCTAGGTAACTTATACAAATTCCTCCTGGTTCGAAGGCTGTGAAACCTATTTAACAATTTGATACCAAGGTATGCTATTGTAGATATGGAATGAAATAGTAATAAAAGCTAGGTCGTGTAGCAAATCCCCGTGTTCAATAGTCAAGAAGTTTGTCTGTCTCACTTTCAATAGTTTAAGAGTTTCTTAAGATAGTTTTAGAGTTTCTGCCAGTTATAATAAATATAATAAGGGGGCAGAAAAGTTTCTCATTTGATTTTAGGACAGGAAAACAACTAGACGATACTGCATGCTAATTTCCATGTCAAAATTTAAATCATGTGACTCATGATGAAGAGACTTGAACTTTCAAGTCTGGATCGAATCCTAAGAACGGTCATTCAAATGGAAGATCTCGAAAAGTACTTTCATGTTGTCGTAGCTGTTCAGTTGTATAATTTTTCACAGGGACTGAAATTTTGACCGAACAATTTTCATTTTCAATCCTAAGGGATAGCCTGAAAGGGGCTAATTAACAAAATCTGTGAATTCGTGAGTCTTGTCTTTCCCAGAGGCAAAGACATAGGTCAGTGAATCTTTACAGCTGTTTGTACATGTATGCATGTTGACATGGATGTTAGGCATGCAAGACATCGCTATTGCCATGCAAACGTTTTTTTTATTATTTCGGTAAAAATTGTGCAATTCACCGAGTTATATCTCTGCATCATACAGTGTGTACTTTAATTTTTAGCCCGTCGGACTTTCGATCGGAATTAAGACTCGAGCCTAGCTATAGGTCGGTGTATGCCGTTTCTTTTTGTTTCCTTAGACAAGAAACTTCACTCTAAATTACCTCCTTATCCCAAGTGAATAAAACTGTACCGGCAGAAAAATATATAACGCTGTGTGTAAACCTGTGACAGACTAGCATCCCAGGTGATAGCATTACTCTTCGTTTCTTCATGCTACACATCGAAAACCAAGTTAACCTCCGGCCAAATGGGCCAGCTAGGTCTGAAGCGCGAGTTCGCACCTACTTGGATCCTTTAAATGTTTGCACCTAAGCAAGATACGCCTAAATAAGGATTGATTTTGATAACTTTTAAGTGTTCCTTCCAGCAGCATCGATATAGTTATGTCGGTTGTGTTTCAATTGTTGACTTATCACTTCATGCGAAAAGCCTTAGTGTTCAAAAAGGCTTTATATTCCTCAGTACATGATCTCATGACGATAGAGACGCTGACTTCAAGCAATTGTAGTCGTCTTCTGGTTAAGAATAGGTGATGTATGAATTCGGAACAAGTTGTTCTGTTACACTGTCTTCCTGTCTTTCGAAAAAATTACTTCTAAATTTGGTTAAATGAGCAGTTATGATTGGCAAAGTGTAAAACTCTATCTGGCAATGAAATCTGATTACACTGAAAGACTGACTCTAGAATTGACAAAATTGTTGGAGAATGTACTATGCGATAAATCCTGGTTGTCTGATAACACATTTGACGCACGTGCAAGAAACGCTATCTACGCAGGTAATATAACAACTGACGTTTATTGGCATTTACTCTGCGTAAAATACAAAAACGCTACGATAAAATTGATAAAAAAGGCAGGGAAGGGAAGTTTTTAAAAGAATCATAGGGTCTATGCCACCTCCCCTAATATGCAGACCATTTATTCTCGCCTTACATTTTAAATTCTCTTTTAGCATCTCTGTGCTTAACATTTGGCAGAGCCGTGAACTTTGTCGTAGCCAGTGTATTCTGTGTTATGTGGCAAGTAAAAAAGCAATGACATACTTAGTAAGATACCATACATGTAGCAACAGCAAGGATTTAACATTTAACTACTTTGAATCTACAGTTTTCGCAAGATTAAATTTCATGTACTAGTTCCACAGTTTTGGTTAAACAATACAAATAATCACATCGCTTCCCAGTTTCCAGCTTGAACTTTTCAAAAACAACCTGCAAGGCTTCCTCGATAACTTTTTGCTCCAAATGTCTGTTGCATTCTAGGAATGCTAGATATTAAGGCGCCACTTTCCAGCATTCCAAGGTAACATGAAGTCTTGATGAAATCGGTCCTTGCCATCCTTTGGTCTCTTTAGTTATCTGAACTGTCTACATAATTAATTGGGTGCTAGGCCGGTAATTGTTGACAGAGCATTGTGTTTCCATCTTTCTTTATATACCTCATTTTCTAGCTTTGACCAAATTTAAACTCTTTCAAGAAGTCTCGTATTTATTATTTTCAAAAGTGAATGATTTGATGACAGTCTAAATGGCTTTCGATTGCAATGCACTTTGTAGCAGGTGTCCTTTAATATTTGGGTTTCTATTCGCGGTTTCTTCAAACGGAATTCCAAACTTTCGTCGGACTACTGTAACAAGCAATGAAAGACAGAACTTTCATTTTATTTTTCTATCGATTATCTCTTGACCTTTGCGCTAAATAAGGCATCGACAAACACGGGAGATGGTCAGTGTTACAACAGAAAACAACTCTGTACAGTTGTATTGTACGTTCTGATAGATTGGTATTTTTGTTCATTTATAAAAAAGAACAAAATGGACATAATTTCGAACCCTCCTTACTTAGTCACGTACCATTTACACTAAATTTGTGACATGAAAACATCATGCTTATCTCTGTGGATCCACCAGCTTCCACTGACGGTGACTGACAAGAGCACATTATAAGTCTCAAACGTTTTGGTCTAATATGATAAAGAGTGCAAATGTCAACTTCGAAACATACCTCCCACGGCAACAAGCATGACAATTAGAGGAGGTTCTTGTTTTATTAAGGCTCAAAGGGCGGGCGAGGATAGAGAAAACACTATACACTAGGAGGGAAATACGGGAAGTGGTAAGTGAAAGAAGGATCTCTCTGTTACAAAGGATTTAAGGAAAGTTATATTTGAAATTTCTCTTCACATGTCCATTGCCATGCAACTTGGGCGATTGTAAATGTTAGTTTTATATTTTGGTGTTATGATGTGATGGGCATCATTTTTTTTTCTTATTTTGTCTGTCTAAGAAATTTTTCATATCAGGTCTGGAAAACTCTCCAGTGTGTCATTTAAAAAAAGTTGAAGAAGTGCTGCTGGCAGTTTCATTTATTTCGTAGCTGTAGTCTCTGTAAGATCGACTGCTGCATTAACTGCCTTTTAAATCGGGTTTGATTAGACTGAATATCCCTCTAGTATTACAATTGCTACTTTGCCGATTGGGACAAGACGCACCTAGTTGATGATGGGGTCTCTTCAGTGACCACAGAGGGTGGTCCTTGCAGCCTTTATCGCAGAACGAGACCGTTATTCTTCAAATATTTCAGTTTTTGCCGCCACTCGTACTCGCAGCAGCCTCGCAGCACTTCTCAATTCAGAGTTCCGTTGTCAGTCATCCACTTGACCCTTATGTGATAAATTTGATTTGAGAAGATTGGTATTTACCAAAAACGTGGTAGTAACATTAAACAGAGCAAAAGGATTTGTTTGCAATGTTAAGTCTGACTTACTGTGAAGTGTTAGGGTCAGGTTTGGCGTCGTTCATTCGTTGATACTCAGGTGAGTAGAATCAATCCCGTTGAACCCGAGAGCGGCAAATTTGCCTCGATCATGGTGAACAAAGGAGGTTCTGTTTTTCAAGTTGAACATGCTCAAGATAACAATTTGTTTTTAATGCTTTTTTTGTATCGTGTTACTTCCAAATTTGGATGGAAACAATTAAAAATCAAAACAGACTTGAATGAAATCGCTTTGGAGTTGCGTGCCCGCACGATTGCTAATTTCTCGGATTCCAAGCAACATTGGGGGAAAGCGTTCGCAGCTGTGATTGGTGTTCGATGCACGAGGACCTTTAAAGGCAGCCAGCAGAAGGTTTTAGCTTTCATCGCTCCCTCTCATCTGACAACGGCCCCAAACTGCTTAAGCATGTCGGACGCTATGTACCGCCTCACGACAGGGAGGTCACCAATATGTCATGACAATCCCTGTTTTTCGTGCTCGAGAGGAAGAAGTCCAAGCCGTCTTAACCGATAAATCCCATTAAATGATTCATCTTAAATTAAAGCGAAAATCTTTTTTTGTTCTCAAGAGTTTTAATCAACATCCACTCGAGCCCAAGATGAAAGCCGGCTCTTAATACTTATTTTTGGCCGTAAATATTAGATATATTTTCGTGACAAAGCATTTCGTGATCAACAGTGGTATTTGCTTTCATGCTTAATCGTTTAGGCCTATTTCCAACACTATTAACAACCTACGTTTTAATGTGGATTGAACAATTAAGGTTTCAGACTTACGCATTTAGTGAAATGTGATTTTTTCTTGAAAGAGATTTTGCTTTGATTATCTTGTTAAGAATGCTAAGCTGAGTGTATTTGGGCTATTCACTTTGCTAGAGTGGCATGTGTCGAGGCCATGTTTGTTCAATATTATTTTGCATTATCAGAAAGCCTAATAAAGCTAGAGGTCATTGAAATCCAACCCCGTACCTTGGTGACATACAAGCGGGCTGACGAGGTCATCCTTAAACTGGAAATATTTCCGGTAAAATAAAGCCCTCTGGGTTCTAGACAGCAATTTTCATTGGGAAGCTCAGAGGAAGAGACGCAGGAGCCGTGCTGTGCACGTTGAACTAGGCACATCTGTAACCAATAAGTTAGACAAATTTATAAATTCAAACTAGGCAGGGTGTACAGCCGTGTAACCAATCAGGAGGCACAAAATGGTATTATAAGCAGCCATAGTCGGTCTATTTGAGAGGCAACTGCATGTGCGAAAGCGATTAGTTGGATCGGATGCGCAAAGCAATCAAAGTAAGGACGAATGTTGACTTTTGTGTTTTGACTTGTCTTTTGTATAGACCTTCTTCGAATTCGTGATGAGGGTAAGACGAAGAGCCCGCCAAGTTCCCCTTGTGTTAACTCTGATGATACTCACGTCGTTCTTTCAAGCTGGACAAAGTGTATGGTGAGTAGTTAAGATCTTCTACTCCAGTTGCACCCACGTTGTTGTATTAAGGTTGCCGTTTTCCTTCCTTGATGACTCTGCTTTTGTTTTTGGTCAAAGCATCTGGAAGAGATGCACAAGTTCCGTTAAAATGAGGTGCTAGCGTAATGTTTACTTACTAGAAAACTTGCATGTGTCATCAGTTTTGTAGCAGCAAGGGGCATTGCTTTAGAACAAGCAACTGCAATGACAGAATGCTGTCGAATTAACTAAGTTTTCAAGTCATGGCGTCTTTTTGCTATAGTTTAGTCGGCCTTCCCGTCGGTTTCTCAAAGCCTTAATGGTTTTATAATTCCATCAATGGCGATTACTTGCAAATTACTTAACCAAACATCTCCTCTTGTCCTCGTTTTCAATTCAAACAGGTCGCTTAGTATTCCTCACCAAGTGTATATCGTAGGCACAGTGTCGCAGTTTTGCAATGGAATGGACTTGACCCCCAAACAGTCGGTAATGTGTGAAGAAAACCGAGGTCTTATGGCCAGTATAAGATATGGCGCGAATCTCGCGGTGAAGCAATGCCAGTACCAGTTTCAGTACCGCCGTTGGAATTGCTCTGTCCCAGAAAGGGACAGCAACACGCTCTTTCGTCGCATCACCGGGAAAGGTGCGTTTTCTAGAGATTGTCTTCAGTTTATTCTTGGTGTTTTGTATACAGCAAAGGCTAATTTGCTTTATTTTGAGCACATCTGCTATCGTGATTACTGCATGTTTGTTTTGTGCACGAAACCCAGTGTTAATTAAAAACGTGCCCTTGCCTTTTGCTTAGCATAATACACCATGGGGAGGTCTTGGTGGGTCTCTTTATTAGGCCTTTAAACAAAATGGTATGGCATTTTCTCTTCTCGTTGCTTATTTTAAGTTGTATTCGAGGAATCGCCAGTTGCTGGCACCAGTTGGACTCGTTGGCGAGCGCAGAGAATATATGAGGCCGTGTTCGGTAAAGGGGTCATCCGGTCGCTTTAACTTCAAAAGTAAACGCACAATTTAGCCATTCGGTTGCTTAATTTCCGCTCTTCAAGAGGAATAACTGTACCATCAAGGTAATTTTACAAGTAACAAGATAATTCTATGAAGATATCGATGAAGTCATTCATATCGTTATCGGTGGCCATTGTTGTGGCTCCATTTGTTTTTTATAATGTATTTCACTATCAATGTTTCTAGGATTTATCGTTTTTCCAGATGACATTTTTGCCAAATAGCTGTGCCCCTAAGTCAGAAAATGGAATAGCCGTTCACTCAGAGAATTCTTTGGAATGGAATGAGCTATCAAGAGCTATCGCACATTCAGTATTGACTTAAGTGGAATTAATCATGGTCACAATTACATTGACAAACACCTTGCCAGTGTATCGGTCGTGTATAACCCCTCCAGTTTGAATTGGAATTTACCCAGTCTTCTACACAGGAACAGGTTTTCTTTTTTGGAAGGCAGTTGTTTGAGAATCAGTGCTTCTCTTTGAGTTTTATCAAAGAGGCGTAACAACGTGATTTGGGACAACCGTCAACTGGTCGATGTCCGCTGTCAAGGGTATCTCTCGAATCTGTCGATTGCACTTCTCCTTGTTATCGTGTTTGAGAGCTCATAATTACGACCAGTTGCTTATTTTCTTAGTGTTTAATCTGAAGCATCCTAAAAATGAGGATCTAGCTTAAGAAGGCGTAAGAAGGCATTACTACTGATGAATCATGGTAATGAGCTGTGAAATATAAACATTTACCCGATCATCGCTGACCTAACGTGCAACCACAAATTGAAGACATGTGAAACGGTCCTCTTTGAAGGCTTATGACAAAATGGTTTCATCTCTCAAAAAAAAAAGGTTCGTTCAGTCCATTTTTTTGCTAAAGTGAACGACTGATTTGCTTCATGAATTTGTTTCTCTTCTGTTACAACACTGGCCCATGGTACCTCAGTTAAAAAATCCCATGCCTTGTTTAAAAGCTTTGGTCGAGCAAACGATCACAACGTTGTGGACGTTGCGTGCCAACAAAGCTGTCTTAATTTAACAAAAGGTTTACTCGAGGCAAGATTTTTAATTGTTATTTAAGCGTTGATAACGAATATAAACTTAATTAAATTTAACCTGATACCTGGAGGGTGCAGTAATGAAAATTGATTTAGGGATTATCTTGTGTCGGTTGGTTGGTTCACTTTCTTTGTTGATTAATAGTGTTTTAGAATGTTTTCGATATTTGCTTTTACAATATAGAGTCATTTAAAACACGCGATAGCATTGTTCTTCTGTTTTCACTGGAACTCTTCGCAATCTGGCACGATATGGCGCGAAAGTGGCTGTAATCTGCTGTGTTGTTGATCCTGTGCAGGAAAAACAGCAAGATCAAACAGAAACATGAAAAAATGCCTTAAAATCACGCAGTTGTAAGGTCTTATTTTTTATTCAATACGAATTCAAGGGGAGTATGAAAAAAGTGTTTCCAAGAGTCCTTTCGAAGTATAAAAGTCATCAACAGCCAGTATATATAGACCACAGCCTGTTCACAGTGGCATCTGCTTATCATTACATTTGTTTACCTGATACTTTGCTTTGATCCACCTTTCTTCAGAACAGTGCATGTAGCACAAAATGGTCAGTTTGTTGAGCTTGAGTTCCATGTTGAGAGTTTGAAGGTGGCAGTTGTCCTTGAGTTGTGCTAATGTAGAAAGTACATTATTCTGTCACCCGGGACATTCTACCCCGCATTTTGGGCTGGGGTGTGCTACTGAAGGCTCGAAAGTCTAACCCTATCTTACACGAAAAAATATTCTGACAATGTTTTTCTTTTTTTCAAGCAAATCATCTGTACCCTATTTCAGACCAAAATGAGCACAATCTTCATCCTGATTCAGAACTTTATAGATCTTTATTACATAAAGGAATTCAACCCTTTACCGGAGATCTGGCAGTGCCTTTCTCCACCCAAGTGTATAAAGGGGTAATGACAAATTGTTGGAGCTACTTGGTAAATGTGTTTGAGGTTACCACTGATGCACCAGCATTTCTCAGAGAGAGTGACAATCGGCCAAGCGGACCATGAACTAACTTTTAACTTGTCCAGCCACACGCATGCAGATAATTCGTCCGGCTAGTTCTTGCAAAATGTTTTTTCATAGTAGCTTTTTACTTTAGAGTGTCATAGGGTAATATAAAGAAATTTTGTAAACTTTCCACTTGCTGAGAATTGAACCGCAAACTGCGCCACATTAATGATCTTAAGGGGCTCATGTACAAACTCAAGTTAGAACGCATGGCATTTCTCAAAGCTTAGCTTTACAAGGAGATGGGTTAACGGTTATGATTCTCTCTTACCCTTGTCAACTTTGAACATTCCAAGCCGTAGATAAGATCGGACGCCACTGTCGATGACTGAATATTTTTATAATTGTGTGCAATTTGCAGGAACACGAGAGGCAGCCTTTACATACGCCATATCATCTGCTGGAGTGGTGCATTCCATAGCCCGATCATGCGTAGAAGGAAACCTAAGTGTGTGTGGGTGTAGCCGCGAAAGGAGACCAAAGGACTTGAAGAGCGAGTTTCAGTGGGGAGGTTGTGGAGATAATATTGAATTTGGCGCCAAGTTTGCAAAGAAGTTTATGAACGCCGGTGAAGACAAAGAAGTCAAGGACACGCGTGAACAGGAGAAGACATTGATGAATCTTCATAACAATGAAGTAGGAATTCAGGTAACAGATTAAAAAATATGGTTCTGATTATTACATCCGTTTTGCATTGATCTCTGATATTGGCACAGTTTTAAGGGATCAAGTCATTGCTATCTTTAGTCATTGTTTTTAATACAGAAGGAGTAAAACTGGGAAATGACATTAGCATCTATTTTGCTCTGGGAAATGGGCTTTGAGGCACTGTTGCTGACGATTTTCCATTAGCAGTGACAAATAAAGTCATTGACATTGTCAAAACTTCTAATGAAATTGCGGCAAAATTAAAGTTGGAAATATGCGCCATCAGTGGAAATTGGTTTATGTCCCTCCCTTAGTAGTCGCAAAGTACAGATGTTTCTTAAGGTTGTGGAAATCCCAAGATGGCAATTTACAATGACGGGGTTCAGTAACTACACAACTTTTGGTCGTTGACGTGATACATTCATTTGTATTACCGAGCTACAAATTTTAAGATTATTCTATTAAGTAATCTTGCTCCAACAGTGCACACAGACCTAACATACCTGTTAGGTCTTCTTCAGACCCCATCTTGAGTTGATCCTAAAGAAACTCGACCTGTTTTAGTCTTGTCCATTTTAATCATCCGCTTAAAGCGTCCTTTTTTCATCAGATTGATATAGTCAGTTTCACTTCAGAACTCTCTACGTAACACTATAAAATTTTTCTCATATTTGAAGATTTAAAAATAGTGGGTAAAAATGGACTGGACATTATTCGACAAACGCGCTGTTCCGGGTAGACGGTATTTCCGGCGCCCCCTTACTGGGGTTTAACACTCATGAAAACGGCTGGCGGTAGAATTCTAATGGGCGGACCGTCACAAAGTCCAAATAACCCCGGAACAAAGAACTGTATTGACATCTAAATCGACATCTAAGTCCAGAATATCTGAAAAGTTTGCAAAATAAGCAGCTATTTTTTTGAAGCTTGTGTCCAAGAAAATGTGAAACTTGAGCAATGTTTCTTAATCTAGGCCTGGCTGTATAGATGAAGCAGGAAAACAAACGAAATTTAATCACACAAGAGGGCAGATATATCGAATCTTGATTAATCTGAAGAATCAAGCCCACACCAACGGAACAAATATTTTCGCTATGCCACAAATTAAAGGACAAAAACTTTGGCTGACCAAGTTAACCAATTTGTGCAATTATCAAATTTACCTTAATTGCTTAGTTGCTTCCCTTTCGTCCTTAACAAAACATTTGAAACCTACAGTCTGCCTTCATCATCACCACCTATCCTTATCAAACAAGTAAACTTATTTCCTAGTTTTGGATATGAAATAAACGTTTCCGTTATTGTTTCATTTAATAGCCGCTATTTGTATATACTGTGGCTACACAGCGTCCTTCGCTATTTTATAGCAGGTCCCGTTGATGGTTTGATAGCATGCATCTGATATGAAGCACTTCTTAAAAGCGTTTTGCTTTGAACAAAATAACTTTGGTGTGTCACTTTACATTCATTCAAATCAAACTTGATAAAGACTAAACGAAAGGAAATTTGAATTAAAGCAAGGAGCTACGCTTAGGTTTGGTATTTTCACTTCAGATCTCTGACTATCGCGAGGGAAACTCGTTTTTTTCCCTCAGTAATTAATGAAAGGAAGTATTAATTACTTCAAAGTCGGCGGTGGTTTTATTATCTTTAGGCCTAGAGACATAAGTTTAATTTTCTTTGGAGTCCTGCTTGGGGGTGTCTAGACGTTCACAAAATTTTTTTGTAGCTGTTTTCATTTATAGTGGGATAATTTGAAAATGCAGCTCTAAACAAGGCGATGAAAGCCACCAAAAGTGTATTTTAAGCTTTGAGTGGCTATCAAGCTCAGTTCTCCACTATTGAGTTTTGGAATTTATATTTATAATAAAGTGTTACCATTCATTTGGAAGCCATTTAGCGATGGACTATTGTAGGACACGGTCAGTGCTTTTGCACTCTGCTAGGTTCAAGAGCTAATTTACCTTAAATGTTCGCTTCTTGGCATTGATATCGATGGTGCAAATAACAAATTCTTGGAAGCATTCGTGATGGAATTGCCCTATTAACTTATTACATTGTACCTTATTTACGCTGTCGGTGGTAAGATGCGCACGCGAATAACGTTTTTGTGGCCTGTTTGTGCCCATTTGTTCCCTGCCGGGTCATTGATAACTATCCTATTCACCCTCAGAATATAAATATTACAAGTATTTTTTGAGGGATAATCTGTCATCGGAACATTTCCGTGTCCGATTTCCTTGCCGCATCTAACATTATTTGCGGCTTTAATAATGAATTTAACGAATGAGAAGATATGTTTCATCTTGCCGACAATACTGCCTTCAGTACTGTATGATGTTGTTTGTGAGTACCGATTAAAAAGGTTTCATATTGATAATATTCCGACTTAAACACGTGCTCACTGAAGGCATCATGAATTGAAAAAACAACTACGCAGCGAAAATAGACTCTAAAATAGAAAAAAAAATTGTTGGGTCACTGGATAGATTAGAAGTGCCAACGGAAAACACGATTCCTGACTCCAAATAATGAATAGTTTATGGATGTACATTGGGTCTAAAAACCATCCTTATTAACGATGATTTCGACAAAACGAAAAGCACACCATAACATCATTAAAAAACCCCAACCGTCAAGCACAAAATAACTAGCGTGATTAAGTTGGTTAGTGCATCTCTAGTAAAAGATACCTCTTGGAGTGAGGCAGTGGGATGAATAGACTTCTGCTTCTGTGTCATCGGTTTCGTAAGGCAGCAGGATTCTGTGTATGCGAATTATTGTTACCATCTTTCCAAGTTATAGAGATGGCATTGTCCTTCAAATTCTTGAAAGGTCATCATTTATCATGACGGTTAATCTAAACAAATGTCTGTGTTAGAAGGTTCTTGTTGTGTAACATAGTTCGCACAGTTCACATCTGCACTCCATCTCCCTCACAATTTCATGGATTGTTTCATGTGGCCTCCACGTGTGCCATTAAGTCGGCTGTTGAACAACAAGCCAGCCTGCCGGTCTGGAGCCCCGTTGTTGATATCACTACCATGGCAACATCTCTGACTTCATCAACGGATACCTCAGATTGTTCCATTGCACAGATCACTGAGTAATCACTAATGCAGTGCATGTCGTTGTTGGAAGTCCCGCCACGGGTTGCTAGTTGTGTCACTGATTTCCGTTAACCGTTTCCACAAGCGGTGTCAGTCGTGTGCCATCTTCATTAGGTAGTTGTCTTCATCACTACATGTGCACCATCCATAGTGGGTCTGAAATCCGCCTTCCAGCACAAGTTTACACGTGTTCACGGATATCACGTCACCTTGTCTCATCTTCACCATTCCTTCTGCACTGGTGTTCCACCGTCAGTTGTGTCAAATGTTACTGGGGCCTGAATCTTGCAGGTCAGTCCAAGTTCCTCACCAACTTCTTCACATCTCACAGTGGTTTACTGATAAGTAAAGATCCATGCCGAAGAAAGTAACAATGTTATTTCCCTCACATTTAGGTCGTTAAGGAAAACTATGTGCTCAGGTGCAAGTGTCATGGGGTATCGCAGTCCTGTGAAATGAAGACATGCTGGAAAGAGCTTACCATGTTCTCTGACATTGGAAAAATACTCCTGGACAAGTATGACTCTGCCACCAAAGTAAGATATGACAGGCGCACTGGGAGGATCCTGAAGGCGCCCAAAACAACTGATGTTGGCTATAAAAGGAGTGGGAAACGAAGAAGTGCTTCGAACAGACCAACCAATGGCAATCTAGTATACATTAACCCCTCACCCAATTATTGCGTACGCAGCAACAAACGTGAAACTCTTGGAACGGCTGGGCGAGAGTGTAAACACAATACCAATGGCCCAGACAGTTGCAGGGAGCTGTGTTGCAAGCGTGGCTTTCTTCCGACTGAAGTGGTGATTAAGCAACGATGTCAATGCAAGTTTCACTGGTGCTGTTACGTCAAGTGCAAGGAATGCACTAGCTCTAAGACAAAATACGTTTGCCTTTAAGAACGTGCTGTATGTTCAAATCGCTCTGGTGAAATAGTTGTGCAGCGTAGCGCTATCGCACATTCAATTTTAAGGAGGCGTGTTTTGACTGAAATTGAAGAACGAAGGACGTTAAAGAAGAACTCTTTGATGCCTTGTTGGCAATGGGTAACTCAGTCTTTGAATTGACAAAAGACTGGCAGTGCAAACCATTTAGAAACATTTTTTAAGAGTCAACTCTTAGTACAATGCATACGTCAAAAGGACTATATTCAACCAGAATACTGGTCATATGTCGATTCTACGGCTGCGTACATGTAGAAAGTTTCTAACTTGAGAATATGCGCTCTTTAAGAAGGTTTCGCTGAGACTGATGTTCCTAAGTTACGGAAATTTGTGGAAGCGCAGTGCTCTAGAGGTTATGACCTTAATGTCCGACTTCCATTGTGTTGCAAATAATGGTAACACAAGAAAACTTGACAAAACCCAGCAAACTACTGGGAAGTGACTTTGTGATAGACATAATTTCCATCTGTGATTCGGAACCCACGTTAGGTCTTTTCTAGCCGTGATGTATTGCCAAAGCATTATTTCCGCCCACGGTATCTGGTGGATACCAATGTAAACAAGTCTTTTTGTGAGTACCCGTCATGCCGAAAATTGAGCAAAGAAAAAAGGTGTCAGGAGACAGGCAAAGTGCCCAGGCCCTTTGTACACAGACTGACCCCTTTTCATGATTTGTCATTTCACACGAGAATTTCGAAGGTTCTAACAAAGTTCTGTTCTCTAAACCTGTTCGTGGCCCATTTTCGCACCATTGCCTAGGCTAACCTAGCGCTAAGTGTGACCTTCACCTTTATGTGAGACCATTCAAATGAAGACCGTATACTTTCCTACAGTGCTGTTTATTTTGAACTATCATCAAGCGAAAATAAAAGAAAACCTACAATTTCTTTGTAGTATTTTGGCATTCTAAAGAATAAAAAACCAAGCGATGGCCTGGTGTCCTTTGGAATAACCTCTCGCCATCTTATCCAAAGGGTGTATGCGTGACCACCGCTCAATATTTCGCATACTTTCGTGAGATCGATTCAGTATCCAATCAGAATTCAAGAATAGCTTCCAAAAAGCCAACTCAAGGGTACAAAGGAGTAAACTAAGCAATTTGACTGGACAGTCGACCTTACGAATTTGAAGTATGTGAGTTCATTGAAAGTGTTCCCACTTAAATTTGCACCTCGTGCTTTGAGAAGGCTACAGTGCCAGCTGGACCTTATCGGCATTTTAAGAGAATATGGTTTTATATCTTTAACAAGCATATTAAACAAAGCACCACCATCTGATTGATGGTAATCTATGGCTGTATACAAATCAAGTTGTAGATGTATTATCAAGTATTTACATAAGAAAAGTACCTTTCAAACAATAGCATTGTACAGATTTAAAGTAATTGTCATGTAGTGTAGACGAATGTTTACCTTTCAAAACATTAGTTCATAACGATTGAATTTACAAAAATACCTTTACATTTGTTTTCTACGTATTGGAACTTGCTTATTTTGGTAGGATATATATTTACAAAATTTTAGCGGTATAGAGAGACTGGCTCCAATCAAACGACAAACTACTTCTACCAATTTAAGTTCACGCAAGAAAATCAATGATGTAGTCCAGATATTGAGAGATTTTCTTTGAAGTCGCACTTTCGTGACATGCATCCTGAGTTAATGTTTATTAGCGAATATGTTGTTGAAAAATTGATGCAACGGGGCGTTCATTTACGTTTTGTCTTGCTTTGCTTATCCTTAACTGGGATTCGAGTGGGTAAGTGACAACCAAATAGTGGTTGCTGCTCAATTTGCACAAGATTTTTGGTAGATGCATGGGATTTTTGTCGTTTGACTTTGTAGATTTTTTCTTGTTAATAAACTTTTACATTAAAATGTGCCAGGAGTGTAAACAAATTATTGTCTTTTTATGCATGAGGATGATTCTTTTAGGATGTTATCCTTCTTTTGAGAAATAAGTTGACAAGGGAGTCTGTTTGGTGGGGCATATTTGTTTCTCCAATCTGTGCGCAAATTGCTATCGAGAATAATCTCTTAAAGCAACGGGTTTGCGATAATACCACTGCTTTGTTATAAAAATACAACTAAAATCCACGACGGAGTACGGATTGACCAGATCTTATTCACCTATTTGTGATATGGTCAGTTTGGTCCAAATATCTATCTTAAAATTGTACCAGACAGTTATAATTAGATTTTGTTGTTGCCAAAGTATATTTTGTCACCCTGAAAAGGTTTATGAGCCCCAGGACATAGGTATCTTCATAGACATAATCATATTGTTCTCAAAATATAAGGTGATTGTTTTAGAATCATACGTATATGTACATATTTCTCGAAGACAAAACAGATTCGCCTCCTTACCTCAACCAGTAGGTGATGTGCAGTTTCCAATCAGTGCCAGCGACTTTTCTTTTCTACAATTAGTGTGGAGGAATATAGGTAATATACATGTATCATTTACCCATCAACTGTTATTATTTGACGCTGGACACGGAAAGAAGTGTCCTTTTTTTCCCCGCGGTTTTCAAGACATAGTCCCTCTGTTTTCTAAAAGGTTTTGAGCTCACAATTTTTTGAACGACTGGATCTCAACTTTAATTGCTTCTGTACATATGCCAACAATGAAAAGACTTCAGTCAATGCTTTTACATCTGGACGTCTAACTCGGTCAATACTGACCATGTAGCCACAGAATCCCCTTAAATTGATAGTGTGATCAAGTCCATTCAATTTTTTTCTCCCAGCGGATGGTGAATCTGGCATTCATGTACTGTATTTCGTTTTTCACCCGCAGATTGTAAGGAAGGAAGCCAAAATTGTGTGCAAATGTCATGGGATGTCGGGATCGTGTAACATGAAAACGTGTCAGAGGGAGTTATCAGAATTCCGTGTGGTTGGCAACGCGTTGCACAAGAAATACGACAACGCCGAACGTGTGAAGTTGGAGAGGAAAGATGCGTTGAACAGTCTCCATGTTGTAAAAAGAAAAAAGAACGGCGAATATCGTCGGGATAATTCAAAACTGAGAAGCAGTAACAAAAAGCCAGCTATGGATACCATGGTGTTCTTAAAGGACTCGCCTAACTACTGCGACGGAGGCCCGAGGCACGAATTCCCAGGAACTTATGGCCGAACCTGTAGTAGTGACTCGTATGGTTCAGATAGCTGTGATGAGCTGTGTTGTGGTCGCGGATTCCGGTCAATGCAAGTGGTCACCAGGAGTCGATGCAAATGTAAATTCCATTGGTGCTGTGAGATCAGATGCAAGGAATGCCAGAAAGAAGAAACTAGGCATACGTGCAGGTGAACATTGCGCGATCAAGGTAGACGGGTGATACGAAATCTTGAAGCATGGAACAAGAACGATATTTTAACGTTGTTTACAACATACATGTTTTTCTTGTGTTTGCTGCTAGCTGCTGTATAAAGCTAAGGACCAGATATTCTTAGTATCTTGTCTGAATGCAAATATGTGCGATACGAGAGGTTCAAGTATTTTGTATAACTTATTCACCGTTGTTCAAGATTTCGTATTCCGCTACAAAACTACCAGGGTCCGTCACTCCTTACTGCACCTTGCATTATAGCACGCAAACTCTTAAATTCAAAACCCTTCTGGCCAAATCATCTGCAGTATTGAACGGCGCCGAAATCACCAATGTTGCACGCGAGTTTCGATATTTTTCAGGCTTAGCCAAATATCGCTGATATCTAGCATTTGGTATCGATATTTGTCCACCCTAGGTTTTGAACTTCAAAGTTCGCATGCTATTGCATGAGCACGCAGTAAGGACCTGGGTACATTTTGAAGTCAGCTTATTGGCTCTCACACGAGCCCCTGTAAATTACTAGGTTCTCAATGGACTCGCCTATGTCATGGGCGATTCAGGCTGACTTTCGCCTTGTTTGGAGTTTGTATATTATTATTATTATTATTATTATTATTATTATTATTATTATTATTATTGTTATTATTGTTATTATTATTATTATTATTGTTATTACTATTATAAGAAAACAGAATAAATTGGCTTCAAAAGGCGGAAACGTTTTCTGTACATTAAGTTTTTTCGTTAAACATGGACTTCTTTACTTATTGTAGTAGTACCATGATTATTAGTAGTAGCAAATTAACTCATTCATCAGTGTAATGGCTTTCATTCTTTATGTTGATAATACATTTTCAAGAAGCTACAAAAAAATGAAGGAAAATCATCAGGGATAATTGATATTTCAACATTGAAATTGAAAGGCTGATCAGATGAATGTCGTGATTCTGCTTCGCATGTATTTCCCTTTGTGGGAGTATTTTGCCTGAATGTTCGTATTAATTTTTATTTATTGGTTTTACTTAGTGTTTGAAGTTTATTTAACCTTCACCTTTTGCTCTCTACACCAGAGAATTTGAGTTTTCCTTTCATTTGCAAAATTTGTCTTGTTTCCTAGTTCTATGTACAAGAAACGCGGCAGCTCGTCGAAATCTTGTTTTGTGAGCGTAACACCAATTTTGTTGGCGAAAACTATGTGCCAAAGTGAAGGTTTTGACCAACAACGTGGGACAGACAAGCAGTCTGTGGTCAATTTACGTAAAGCCTTTTCCCACCCTTTCCCCCAAATGCGAATCCAAGGTGGAAGATTGTGTTGGGCACCTGCAACTCGCTTGAAAATCGTTTTTATGCCGTAAGGCCGGCTTGACCAATTTATCGCATGGCCAAAGTATTTAGGTTTTGAAAAATGTCAACATTAAACACTTTTAATAATGTATGATCAATTTCAAAACAAATCAAGTTGTGAAAATAATTTCCACTTTTGGTTTATTGCAAGAATCTTTCAAGTCAGTAGCTATTATGAAAGAAATGATATCGAAGTGTGTTTGCCGGGCCAGTTAGTTGAAACATTTTTGGCTTCTAGATATTTTTATAACCTCTGTATGAAAAATCCAGTTAGCACACAATAAAAGATTTTTAGTTTACAATATAAATTTTATGTATAGACTATAACTTATCTATCCACGATATGTCAACGGTATTGCTCACCTCTGTTCATATAAATGTATTGCAGTCTTACCACGTTGATGAATTTCTTAATTGCGGATTAAATTTTGAAATTGCATGAAATACTTAAATAAGAAAGGCTAAAGAGCCCAGTTTTAGGAGAAATTTAAAGTGATAGTGATGTTAGTGATATTAGATATTATAGTGACGAGAATCACCGTGGGCAAATAAATACCGTTATTCCTCAACGGAATTATAAACATTGCCTGGTTGTTTATTTCTCTTTACTCCGTAACAACTGAACATTCATTACTTTGACAATCTGTGACGGAAAGACACATGGAATACTTGTATATATTGATTCTGAATGCATCAACCACTCACTTTCCTTCTCGTTTAACATTGTGGTAGCAAATCCTACATAATCTTCACATTTTCCCGGCCCGACCGGAATTCAATCGGTCTGTTGAGGAATAATAATGCTACAGAGGAAGGATACATATGCCAAAGGAAATCTGTTCTGTGCTTTAAGGTTGATTTCCACTGTTACGCAAATTTTACGTGCGTACGGGAGTGAATTTAACTAGCTTTACGCGCGTAAATAAAATTAGAGACGATGTATGAACGGCTTACGTAAACGTGAAAAGTTGAAAGTTTTCAACTTTTTACGTTTACGTAAGCTGTTCATACATCGTCTCTAATTTTATTTACGCAAGTAAAGCCAGTTAAATTCACGCGCGTACGCACGTAAAATTTACGCAACAGTGGAAATCAACCATTGCTCTGTGCGACAGTATGGTGGCTATGAGTGCCGCGGAAAATACTCTAAGCCACTGGACCGTGTTCATTATACACTTTATAACTTTAACATAGAAAGCTACTTAAGAGTAATTTGCAAGAGGTTCCCGAAAGTCTTGAAGAGAACGCGAAATTAAGACTAAATCAGTATAAATGAGACCGCTAACTGATTCTAATTAATTGAACTGTTTTGACTTCAAAATAAAATGATCCCTATAGAGTGTCAATTTTGCATTCTCTGAGATTAATTTAAAACGTAGTCAAAACTCATAAAGGGAGAACTCAACAATGTATTAAGTTATTTTTCTCCGTGATCTAACTGATAACAAATAGCAGAACTAGCAGCCATTTTGAAAAAAATGCCCTGTTCGCCCCCCGCCCCCCTCGCCCCGTCACCCTTCTTTCCCCTTCGGCTAACACAGGCCATATTGAGACTACCACTTATCTTTAAAATATCCCGCATGATGTGTAGTCTGTGTGTCACGTTTTCTGCCCTTTTCGTAAAGTGCATAATACTTTCGCCAATCCACTGAGCTATTTTCCTTTTAATCTTAGTACATTTTTATTTTATAAAACCAAGAATTCGCCCACGGATATCTAGCTATATGACTTGACAGTTTTGTCATTTCCCACTATCTTGATTCACCTCACCGAAGAAGATCCGACCATAGGTTCTTAAGTTAAGTTTCAGTGCAAGAAATTCTTACAATCACGGCGGATGGTCATGGTCTGAGCACTTCAAGGAAAAACTGAAAGAACAGGGTCCCAAAGGAGTTAAGGACTCCAGCCCAAAAAATGCAGGGTGCCAAGACGGACAATTCGGGGCTTTAGAGCTCCAACGTTTCACTTCAGGGCTCCATTAAGGCAGCATCAGCAATTTTGTTTGGACTCCAAGCCAAGAAAGCTTCGGACTTCAGGCTCATTGACAAAAACTTCGGGGCTCCAGTGCTCCAAAAACAGCTATTTGGGACACTTAAAGAACAATCAAGTAGCATTGAACACTGTGTTGATTCTCTCTATAAAACACTGATTTCGAGGTTCATTGTACATGTAGTGGTTAGGAGCTCTAATGTCAGTATTAGGATCTTAAAGTCCACAGTTGTAGTCTTGCCCTCGATCTGCCATCACGCTGTGCTCTTCCAACATGTCATTCTGCTCCACATGTCTCTTTACATCCGGGTGTATAAATGACTACCTGCGATGAATTTTCTTACCGTCCTAAAATGCTCCTAGCTCCTTCACGCTACAGAAACGGAAAACAAGGGATTAGAAGGAACATAAAGACAGATAAGGTCCCGGTGGGAGGGAAAAACCCGTAGCTTAGGCTCGCGACATAGGTGTACTTCACCCTTGTACCCCAACGCGAGCTTTCCGTAACCATGTTCAATTTTCTTTGAATTTAGTATTATCATAATATTGTAAAAGGATCGCGCTGGCGTTGACCTGGGACGAGATCAATTCATGTGAGAATAGACCCACACTTGTGTGGGAAGGCGATCGATCGAGCTTCAAATAATACCCGCTTGATTTCTCTGTTTATGAATCTCTATGAAAAAGTATAGTAAATCGACCACAAAATAAAATAAATAATGTTGTCTTAGGTTTATTAGCTGCTCATTTACCCGCTGAAAAACCCATAAGGCACCTGTTGCGTCACGTTTTTCGTGTCGTACGTCATTAATTTTTGATCAGGTAACCGCTTTGAAGTTAGTTCAGTGATTCAGTGAATGGAATCTGCGGGATCGGTAAAATGAAGCTTTTCTTTTGCTGCCTCGTGGTTTTCGTAGCTATCACCAATGCTGATCAAGATCCAACAGAATTAAAGGAACCATTACGCCAGTTAGGAAACGCGAGTCTGGCCACAAAGCTTGTAAATGAGACTATCGAGACGGTGGGCAAAGCCCTGGTGAACACTACATCTCACAGGCCTGCTGTAATAATGTTGTCCGTTGAGATTATTAAGAAAGGAAATCGTACCAATAACTCCACAGCCCGTGACGGATCAGAGATTTTCATGGTTGACGGAGACGCACCCGAGGAAATCTCCTTGTTTGAGCCTCCCAAAGCCTCGCCGTATTTTCCACGTTTTAGCGAAATTTCGATGAAGACGCTGTACTTGATTGTATGTTTGTGCCTGGCAATTCTACTCCTAATGATTGTTAAGCTGCTAGTGTCGAGAAGAGAACGCAAAAAGGATTATGATCTGGTTACTAAAGGAGAATTTGACGCTTAGGGCTAAGCGGCGAGCTAATGCAGGAATCATACAATACAATGGAGAAGGCGTATTTCCCTAGCAGGAAAATCCGGTTAAATTCCAGTTAATATGAACAACTACTCCGCCAAATGTATTCGACTGGTTGATGTTATAAACTGTAAAAGATCATCTCCAGGCCAAGTAACTTTTAAAAATCGCCATTTATTTATAAAGAGAATTTCCACGAACGTATTGTTTACATAAGTAATGTCGTCAATTAAAAACACGTCTCGATATGCGATATGTAAGTTTAAGGTGTTTTAAGGAGGAGAGGCCCCGAGTAAGGTATAGGGATATGCTTACATCAAAGGAAGCAAGCAGCCCGAATTTTAAAGAAAATAAAACTCGTTTTGTAGCAAAACGTTTCAACATTATAGAATGTAATGTTTTATACAGAAATAAGTGTGCTGTGTAATCTTCGCAAAAATTACTGTAGCAACACTTTTGTTATAAAAAAAGTTAACTAAAATTATTCAGTCGCGTACGCGACTGGGTAAAGTGCAATTAGTTTGTTTATTGTACCAAGTAAAGCAAATCAAAGCTTAACATTTGTGTTCTTTCTACTTTTGTGCTTAGCATGTTTTACTTACCGTGAGCTGATAACGTCATCTTGGAGTTTTGATTTTTTTCAAAACCTCCGAAAAGCACCAAAATTGATCAACTAGTAATCAAAATCAATAAAAGAACACTAAAATAATCCAAAAAAATTACCTCAAGCCTGTCAAAAGGTGGTTGCCACGGTAACGTCAAATTTGATGAACAAGGACTTGTTCTTAGGAAAATTTTAGAAACTCCCCAAGCTGGTAGCTTTAACCTGCATATTAAAATAGATATAAACGTCCAAAGTTCCGCCTCCCACGGTCTAAATAGGAATAAGATATTGAATATATTCACTGCTAAGGCTTAAAACCTATCTGTTCAATTTGTGATTTCACTACAGTTTCATTTTTAATTTGTACTTTTCGCACTATTATTTCTGCAATTGCAAATTATTATTAGTAGTATTATAGCAGTGTTGCAGTTTATAGTTTTTCTACACTTATTTTATATATTGAAAATTGTTTTTTCTTTTTTTTATCGAGATTTTCTACTGAGCTTTCCTTAGATTACTGTAAGATCATTGAGACTTCGTAAAATGCTCTAAATATATTATTATTATTATTATTATTATTATTATTATTATTATTTAAGGATTACAGTAAAATTTTGCTTACAGAAATCCGGTATCAACTTTAGTGCGACAATAATTGTAATATGATAATTCCATACAAGGCATATTCTGTGCTTTTTTCACAATTGTTTAAAAAATTCTTTCATTACTGCCTATTGGTTCCTAAAAACACTGTTTCTCATTTCCATCTTTGCTCTAGAAGCAACTTTCTACCCTAGCTACGTGCAGTTTAATACTGTTCGTTATCATCGCTGTTTCGAAACACGTGCCCGCTGGGGATTATCCTCTCCGGAGTGCGTTCTGTTAACACCACAGCGAAGCATTCCGCGAAGTTCTTGTCGAAAGGCACGGTTCGTTACAGCATAAATGAATGGGTTGATGGCACAGCTCACAAATATGAGAAAAGTGTCTGTCAAGGGAACAGCTCTTGGAACCGGTTTGGGAAGAAATCGATTGGTCAGGCCAGTTATCCATCTTGGGATCCAACAACATACAAAACCGGCCATAACGAACGCGAGGGATTTGCTTATTTTTATTTCTTGGACTGAGATTCTTTTTTGTTCATTTCCTGAAGAGATTTGAAACGACCTGGCAACATCTAAATTGTGTTGGCGAATATTCTTGAGCACTTGGTAATAACTGTAAATTGCCACAGAAATTGGAAAAACAAAGTACACAGAAACGATAAAGCAGTAATGAATTGCTTTTCTTTCCTCCGTGAAGTGTTCGACACTGCATGCAGCAAACCCAGGAATAAAATCGTATTTCTGCCAGTTTGTTACCCGCGCAACTAGCAGATACAGTGCTAGAGATGACAAAACACAAACCAACCATATCTTCGAACGTCTTGGTGAAAAGATTTTTTGGTAATAATTCGTCTTTATAATGCGAATGTATCTATTTAAAGCTGTGAGACTCATGATTGCTGGCGGACAAGAGGCAGCAAAAACATCAACAAATCCTTGCATTTGGCAAACAGTATCGCCAAAAACCCATCGTCCTACGATTAAAGTCCATAAAGTCAGGGGCATTTCGACGCTTGCACACAAAAGATCACCCAAGGCCAAAGCTATAATGTAGATACTTGTCGTGTACCGCAGTCTTGCGTTTCTATAGACAGCCACGCAGACTAATATGTTTCCAACCAGGCTGACAAGAAGAATAACTAGACAAAAGAGAGATTCCAAAATAGTTACAACAAGACTTCTCTCTTGAAGGAATAAGCTGGCCATCTTGAAACAAAGTATTACCGCGCTTGTACGACAGGTGTTATCAATATCGTGAGAAGCTTAGCGTGGCCTCTCATTACAGTTTTCTTACATTTAGGGATTTGACAGCCGCTTTTGTTCTATCTTCCCTTATTACAATTGCCATCAAGTATTGCTGGGGTTGCATTAAGTCTTTATTTTTCAAACTTTAGTTTGCTATGATTTTCAGCATCTGATTATTGCTAGTAATTGAATCGATAACACTGAAAAATCAAATAAGTGTTGAGTTTCCGTAGATTTCAGTTTCTTAAATCTATATAAATCTGGTCCGTTGATAAAAAAATGTCAACCAACAGCGTGTGGGATTGACAGGATAGACGATCAAGCTAAAATAATGCAAAATGTTGGATGATGGATACCTGACTGATCTCCTTAAGACAAGTTCTTCCAATATCAGAAATTTTGTCAATTTTTTTCCGGAACTGTTAACCTGCTGAGGAGAACTGATTATTCTATATGCGATATATTTCTCATTTACTTCCATTTAATTTACTTAGATCTCCACTGAGATGTCAATAGGATTTTACATTGTAACTAAAAAAAGTCCTCTTCAAACAAAAGAACATTAATTTGAAGAGAGGAAATTGCATTAATAAACTATTGGTTACCAACCAATAGAAAATATCTGTCATACGAGAAAAACACTATTCAACGCGTGTCCAATATTCCAAAAGTCTTACACCAGCTAGTACATAAGCAGAAGTTTTTGGGATCTGGCAGAAAACTTGTTCATTGCTTAGCAGTTTTGCTTGATTATTTAGTTTGAGAAGCGGAACAGCTGAATGATACGACGTTTGGTTTCTTTTGTAACCACTACAGTTTGATTAAAAATATTTACCACACGTATGTGAACCATGCTGTTCTTTTTAATATTCAGTGCCCAATGAAACAAAAGGAAACTGTGAAAGATTTTCAGGTTGCAATCAACGGAGGCTCAACAAGGTTTCTTTAGCATGAAATGCCCGGCCCCACGCCCCCTCTGCCATCAAGCTGTCAGTTCAGCAGAACCAAATAAAAGTGGACATCAAGTTTCCGTTTAGAGATGTAATGCTAATTTATTTTATCAGGCCAGCAAATAATCTACGAAACTTGCAGTCTAAGTAGTCGTTAGTGAACGATATGCTGAGATTGTACAACAAGCATCATATGTGGAATATGAGTGACCATTGGGAAAGCTGTCCCCATGTAGGGAATTTGTTTGCAATTCCAGTATCAACCCAGTATGAATCAGATCCGTTTGATTTCACTTCGGCTCGAAGTTAAATGGACCCATCAATTTGCTTTGCATATTTTTATCCGAACCCAAGGCTCTGGTAACTACTAGTGACCTGTCGTAAAAAGGTGGTTATTGTTCATCGTGATAAATACAATAATAATAAAGTGTATATCGTTTGTCTCACGATGTAGTCACTTGAGTTGTGTATCGAGTTGAGTTGTACAACTCAAATGACTACATCGTGAGACAAACGATGTACACTTTATTATTACTGGTGACCTATTTACTATACCTCCCCAACCCCTCTTTATTTTGCATTTACAAACGAGTTAACATGCCTGCTGATAATATAGGCATTTGCCCTAAGCCGAGATTATATGAAAAACTGTTTATGCTAGTCTAGCCCTGTCGTATTACAGCAAATCCCAGACCCTGGGTTCCAAAGAGGCACTTTGATATTGACCTCAAGGTTGGCAATTCAGTTTTATTTGTTAATTTAAGCTCTTTATCTCATTTTCTTATATCATATATGGTAACTAAAATGAATATTTACACTCAGTAAACCAGTATATGGAACCAATCTCTGTACAAGATCTGATATTCAGCTGGATAGTGCTTCACACTTGCAAATGGCAACATTTCAACAACAGCAACAACAGCCAAATGAGTTCTGCAGGTTTGAAATATCGTGTCATCGACATTTAAAGCTGTCTTCAGTTGATTGAGTGGAACGAAATGGAAATTTTGTCCTCGTTTTCAGGGTTTTTTCCCCGGTGATTGAATAAAAATCTTGAGGCAGTTAGTTCAGCATCATGCAAACTTGTTTCTGGCACAGAACTTGAAAAAGCCAAGCGGACGAGCACAGTAAGTATAGAGGACAGCGCGAGATTTCTAGCCAATCACAGTGGTTAGTGAAACAAAACAAAGGCAAACGCGATTAACACTCGACGCTCAGTTGAATGATGACATAAATTATTTGGGTTTTTTGTAAATCATAATAGACTATTTTCACGATGTCTTTATTTTCCTACTACGACCAGAATTCATTTCGTTTTTTCCTTACTTTTTCAACTTTTGTTATCCTGGTGAGGTTCAAATAACAGTAGCTAGCTCTAATTTATACAAGAAAGAAAATAAGTAAATAAAAAATAAATAATAAAAACGGAAGGATTGTTTTAGTCAAAGTAAAGTGACGACCTTGTAATAGTGCCTTTTTAAATATTTCCTGAAAGAGAATTAAGCTATCTTCTAAGCCATAGCCTGTTACCACGCAATGATTTTTTTAAACCTGATTGAATACACTAAAAATACAATGATACAACAGTGTGATAACTATGAACAAGATATTCCTAGTTTACATGATAAATTTCTCTTTGTACATGTGGATAAAGATAAATAAATAATATTCACGTTAGAATAAGCATAAATCAAATAAAGAAACCTCGCACTCACTAAAGAAAGCCAAGTTTCTTCATTTCGTTAACTTTGTCTGGAGTGAAGTAAATAACTTTCTATCATCATAACATCTGTTTCAAGGGCACCTCTTTAAGAATGGGTTGCCTTTTTCATTCGCTTTTCCATCTAGCAGAAATATATTTCTGAGCTGGATTGCTCACAGTATCAATACGATAATTTAGGATTTAGGTTTAACATTAAACCCAGAATTCAACTTCTCAATTATGATATTTGTGATATTTGCACGTTTTGTCTTTCAATTTTGAATTGACCAATCTTGCACCGAAACTAACATTCGGTAGCAAAAAAGGTTAACGTTTGACACTAAAATAGCGTTCAACTCTTTTCGCAAAACCGTTTTCTGCACTAAAGTACCTATACGATATGTTAATAAGGTAATACGCGGCTCAGAGGCGGTGTGTTCTGCGATATGGCAGTTATGCCTATGATATCACTACACTAATAGAGTCGTACTTATTTTGCAGGGTCACTAGAGCGAAGTTGTCAACAAATACTATGAATATTGCAAATGCTTGTTGTTTGCACCTGTCTATCGTTATGTTCTTAATTGTTGGGCTTTAATATTGTCGAGTTCTTTGAAAACTAATTTACAAAGTTATAACAAAAATAGCCCCGTAAGCTAGCAAGCTGTACTAAAAGCTTTTTAGCAATTTGCCATGCCTAGAAAAAACAAACTCGTTAATTTATTTTAATGCCAGTCTAGATTCCCCGTTTTACTTGCTTTCTTAAACGGCCAACAACTCTTCGATCAGGCGTGCATGTTTTCATTCAAGATAAGAGTTCCATCTAGTCTGCATTTTGAAGAGACATCAACAATGCCCCAACGATCATGTGGTTCTATCATCACCAGGACTCCTGAAACGGGGGTCATTTTACCCAGTAGGGGCATACTCATCCACTAGGCCCCCAAATTTCTCCTTTGATTCTGACCACATGAACGACAACGGAAATCTTTGAATGAAAACATCTCTGCATTTATGCTATTTGTACCAGGGACAGATCCAGGGGGAGGGTTGAGGGGGCTGCCTCCCCCCCCCTCTTGGGAAGTTTCCGAACTTGTATGACTTCTAGTGTCTATCGTTTTTCGTCACAAAAATAATAGCTTACCGTTGTCGCTGTTGTTTTACTTGCATCCCCCCCCCGGATCCGCCCCTGTGTACTTAATACTCTTGAGACCCATTACTTCACTTAATCACGACATTCTATTTGTCTTTTGCCATCTTTACATTGTCTTAAAAATTAATGGTTGCCTCTTGGTTGATAGAGGGAAACGGCTCAGGAAGTTCATATTTACCAAATTCGTAACGAAATACGCGATTTACCAAATTTGCACCCAGTTTTAAATTTACAGCCGTCGTCACTGATGTACCCTGTCGATAAGGCTAAACCATTTGCTCTAATCATTTGAATTTGACTGTATATTGTCTTAAATTGGTTATTGCACTTAATTTATCCAAAACAGATACATTTTGCAGAACGTCTCAGAACCTGAGCAAAAAGTTATAAAAAGAATATGTTTACCGTCCGTCCCGAAATACAGGAGTGAATCTTCTGCACACTTAAAGAAGTGTTAGTCCGATGCCCATTGTACTGTCATCTCATTTGCATCTGAACACTTCAATGCGTTCCTTGCATTTCTTGCATTTCACATAACAGCACCAGTGAAATTTACAGTTGCACTGCCACCTTCGCACGATTTCGTGAGTGTTGTATCCTCTCCCGCAGCACATCAATTTGCAGCCATCTTCACCGCTAGACGTCCTGTTGCATTCGCGGTCTATCGTTCCTGGAATTCTCTTTTTCTCATTGCGATCACAGTAATTTGGCGAGCTGTCCATGTAAACTAGATCTTTCTGTGAAGGCTTTTCGTACTCACCTGATATGAGCGTAAGGTAGGCATCCCTTTTTCCGTATCGTGAAGATACTTTAGTTGCTCGCACCATTGCAGACTTTTCGTAACGCCGTTTTAAAAGAATACCCACTTTTTTAAATGAAGGAAGAGCCTGCCAGCAAGTTCTTGCGGCGCATGATGCCGAGGGCCCATGGCAGTGGCACTGAATTTCCAAACTTTCTTTGAGTGCCTAGTGAAAAAAGGGTCCCCAAGGGAAAAAATGATTGGCGGAACGATTTTGTTGAGCACGACTTGTTCACTCTTAAAATATCATTCTTGCTCTTCATCCGTTAACCACTGGTAAAATGCATCTCGTTAGTAATTGGGTTTAGGAATAGGGTTAGGGTTCGTTCTTTTCTGTAACAGTTATAAAGGAGCAAAATTATCATTGGCGCATTCCAATTTTTATTTTTGTCTTTCAGTTGACTTCAACGTAAAATATCACCAGTAATGAGATGCAGTTTTTCACCATTGGTACCAATGGACAAAAAGAAACAGCCCTCTCTCAGTTGGTTCACTACTAATGAGATGCAGTTTACAATGGTTGACGGATCACCTACATCTTTACCATTTGTACCAGTGTGAGGCTGTTTTACAAATCGTGTCTGTTCGCGTGTGTTAGGCATGAGTGCCTGACGCAGGGCAAGTGTCCATAAAATCTAAGAGATTTTTGTTTTCGGTGTTTAAAGGGCTATACCACAATGGTTTAGGCGATTCGTTCTAATCCAAGTAGGTATTTCTTATCGAAATTCGTCTGAAACTTTTGAATGAATGGCTAGAATCAATAGCTAAACGTCTAAAAATCAGGGAAAGATTTCCGTTAGGCTAAGTAATACCAAGAAGTCCTCTTGTTATTTGTAAGCATTGTAATTTGAAACAGATTTTGTATTGATCTAAATTTGCATGACTGACGTGGTTTAAAATGTTCAAAACTCCTTCTTGTCCGGTATTTGCTGAGTTATCAGATAATTGGCAAGAATCTCTTAACCTAGCGTGATGTAGCCCAAGGAAAACAAAGGCAAGCTTGAAATGAAAGTTATAAGTCCGTAATATGTGTGAACAATAAATCTAACGAACAATGGCGCGAACATATAGATGGTTCAAAAGTGTAAATTATCAGACTGTTAGGTCGTGTTTGCCTTATACCACACCTCGCGCTCGCAGTTAATAGCTTATATTAAGTGTTTGTTGTGTGTATCCCTGGATAACTAAAAAGTGTGCCTTGAGAGGTCTTGTCTGTATCAATGAAATGAATTTAGAATGCAACGTTGGTAAAACGCGTTCTTAAATTTCGTGATCTATGAAGACAACCACCACCACCACAAATAAGAGTAAGACAGTGGGATGTCATCCCTCCGAGTCTAAAGTCTAAAATGATTGAAGTATTTTTAATCTCACTGGGCTTCCAACAACAACAACAACAACAATAAATAATAATAATAATAATAATCATCATCATCATCATCATCATCATCATCATCATCAGGACAATTTCTTCATGGAAAGAATTCAGGTCATGGAATCACTAGCACGGAATCACACCAATTATGGAATCACTAATATAACAACATCCCCCCAAAAAATGGTTATTAGACGTAAGGAAATCCCGTAGGAATGATAAAACTGTAATAATTTTCACTTTTGCTGCCCTCTTTTAAGTAGATCTACGGATGTATCAACCTGCGACAGAGGTGTGGTATAAGAACCAAAATCTGTTGTAACTGTGCAGCAACGTTTGGCAAACAGGCATTGTTATAAATTTATTAATAGCCCAAGGGCCAAGATACAAATAGACACCGGTTTACTAAAATATATATTTTTAACAAAAAGAAGCCTTGCGGCTTTCAAAATTTTAAATTGAAAGAAAAGACATCTTCATTAAAGCCTTATGTCTTCTTAACAAATTTTACATGTAATTCACAGTTCATCCAAGAAAACAAAACGCAGATTCCTTGCCTGAAATCTCCTGTTCAGTTAAATCGGAAATCGATTGAGTATAGTCAATCTACTCTTGAACTTTATTATAACAGTGAATCTTTTGCGCTTTTAGCGCTCTGCAACATTGAATGTTTCAGGTGTTTACTACTACCTTCCCTCACAACAACTTCTGATTACGTGCGATATAATGTTAACTTAAACTTTTTTCGCTGGATGTTCTGTTTTGCATGTGACACTATTTTGCGTTCTATTACGACTTGCATTCAAGCACCATGACTCCATGAGTCCTTTGGTTTGGGGTAATTTGGGGCTTCCTCCCTGCCAGTTCTATTAAGACTCCAACTTTAGTTAAGCGAGTCAGCGCTGTAAGCTTGCTTCATTCTTTCACTTGCAAGTGTGCTTCACAACATTTTGAGCACACATCTTGCATTTGACTTCACAGCACCAATGGAATTTGCATTTGCACTGTAACACCTCAGTAAAGTTGTGCGTGTCGTATCCGCGCTCGCAGCACAAGAATTCACAGCCGTCTTCGCCAGTAGAGGTTATATTACAGATGCGATCTTTCGTTCCAGGAATTCCCAATCTTCTATCCTGCATACAGTATAAGTCGGAGTCGTTCACATACACCAGGCTGGGAGAATGTGGCTTTCTTGTTCTGTTAGAATGTAGAACAAGGTACCCAGGCTTTGGCCCCCAGCTGGAATCAGTCATGTTGACCACCACGCGAATGGCATCGTAGTAGTACTCTTTTAAGCGTTCAGCGATCATGCGCAGCGTTGGCAGTGCTTTCCAGCAGGTGCGAGTAGTACAGGATCCGGAAAGCCCGTGGCATTTGCAATTCAGAACCAACTTCTCTTTAACAACCTAAAGTGAGCGAGAGAAATGCCCTAGTTTTAGGTGAAAGTTGTCTACACTTTCGTAACTGGCGAAGCAGGGCACATTGAATTAAGTCGCTCTCCAACGTCTTGATTGTTAAGTGTAGTTTTTGTAAAAGATCATTTCTACACGATTGATTATTGAAAGCCGGTTGTCTCAGACTTTGATTGTAGGGTGTACAGTATTCCTTATCTCATCGTCGTCCATTTTTGTTTGACAAGCAAGAAGTTAATTAAGAAAATGTCGCATTTTTTGCCTTCGTGCGAATAAACACTTATTCATACTTCATCACTATTGTCACATGACTTCCTCTAAATCTGAAAGAGGTTCTTACACCACACCTCCCCTCTCAGTCAACTGACCGGCATTGCAGCAAAGTCGCAAGCTTACAAGTGATTTATTTGGAAATAAGAAAAACTGCATATGAAGAAGGGACAGATCAAGTCTCTTTGAAGCGCATTTTCTGCATTCCAGCACGCAGCTTCCATTATTAGAACAAGAACTAGCAACATCAGTACGTTTCCCGTCTGTCATGTAATAGCGCTTTAAGTGGTTCCTTAGGGTGACAGTTTCACCAATTTTCCAAGTTGTTCGCGGCAAAAGATCTTCTAGGTTTTTTAATTAGTAACTTCTCTTCTCCAAAATCCCTCCCATACCAACTTTAACTCTTACATAAACGAAAAAAAAAATTTCAAAGAGGCATTCCCACTACAGAATAATTTCGAATAATGCAGCCATATCCACTTATCTAACAAAATGCGTTCTTGAAAAAAAAAAACAAAAAAAAAAACGAAAAAAAAAAAACGAAACAGTTATGTTAAATATTTTAGTTGCCCGTAAAAATATTGGCTAAATAATCTATCTTTTCCTTAAACTTTTTGAGCTGTCTCTCGAGCCTTCTGATCTCCTGAAAGCATTCTTACGTCCCATGGGAAATTCAAGTCTGTTTGTAAAGGATTATTAAAGTAATATTAATAATAATAGCTTGGAGGGCGGGAGAACAAGATTATTCCATTCCAAAAATAACGTCTTCGATATATTAAAAAATGCTACGAAAATAAACGATGTTCCGTCAAAGTTTGTTGTGCAAGTAACCAGCTGTTAGAGATTCCACAGTTAATATTAATCTCGGCAGGCGGCCTTACAGAATCAAGGTTTTAATTAGCAAAAATTCAACTAAGCAATTTCTTTTCTTGTCCATAGCGTGAGAGTTTTATGAATTTCACGATGCGTAAAATTGCTCCCCCCTCGAGAATGTACAGTGTTGTCAGTGGATATCACTTTCATTGTAATTTCCTGTCTGCTGTGTCTTCTTTACACTTTCTAAGGGTTTCAAAAGTTTTTATTCAGGAAAGCGTAGTTTTCAAACGGGTGTAAGATTTTACAACTTTATAGAGGCATTTCATACATAACCCCCTTCACAGTGTGGTCGTATTCGAATCAGCAAATAAGCAATAGTTGTGAGCGCGCGTTAAATACGCAAAAGTGACTTCATCACTGGGACAGCTTCGTGAAACACAAATAAGAAATTCAATGACTTCAAGGACCTGTGGAACAAGGGCTAAAGTGAAGCTGAAGGAAAGCATAAATTTATAAGAAGTTACTTTAAATGGTCTCAATAGTTATTAAGTTGCTCGCTGAAATAGATAACAGGTATTGTTTCGTTCGCTGAAATACAGCTGACAACAACTTTTTCAAAGTTATTGCCTGTGGAAAAAAGAGTTTAAAGTAGAAAAGCTAGCAAGTTGAGCGAGGCTGCGGAGGCATGGTATAAGGCTTTCGTTAAACAATAATAATAAAGAATAGAGCTCCTTTAATAATTTGAGCATCAACGACATTGGCTCAACATTTAATAATATCTCTGAGCTCACTTCTTTTGTGATTTGTATAAAGGTCACTTTAATCTCACCAACGTCTGTTCCCCATTGTTTGTACTCATTCTTTCTCAATTGCTAATCAACACACCCTGACAACAAGTGATGTATCAGGATGGAAAACTTAACGATTGAAATAAAGGACATAGAATGACCTAATGGAGTGGGTTTAAATAAGATCAAGAACCGTGAAATTAAAATGTAACGATTGTCTTGGAAAACGACTTATCTAGAAAAGAGTGGGCATCATTTCACACAAGAGATGAATTTGTTGCATGCATGCAATTCATGCAATTTTTGAAGAAACAATACGTTAAAATCACCATCATTCCAAACACACTTCCTATTAATTTTGAGCCGGTAGCTTTCTTTTGCTACCATGTGGTTTTGTGGTTAAATAATAATAAGATTCAATAGATTTTTAGTCTTGTTTTACTTTACAATATCTTTAACGTATCCATCCGACACAAACAAATTGCAAGTCGTGCTTGTAAAAATAATCGTCTATCTTTCCACAAGGCAAAAGCGGCAGTACTGATAAGAAAACTGATTGATTGTGCGATACAACGTGCAGGCAATGACCGCAAAGTTTGTCTGTTACCAAAGCTTTAGAATCACTGGAATGACCATTCTTTCATATGCTAATGTGACTCCACGAGCCGAAACATTACGAGGGTATTATAGTGTGACCAAGACAATCGGTGATTGTTTAGCCCTCATTATCATTAACTAATTAGAAAAGCAATTATGTCATTAAGTTTTCAACAGTCGTGTTAGGCCTCCTACCTGTCTCCCGGCCTTGTTATTATGCCTGTTCATCAAGTATGTTGCGTCGCGCGTGTTTTGGCGCGCGTTCACGAAACGATTGGATAGGTTGATTCCATAACTGGTGTCCACCGAACATCCTCCCCACATCCATCCTTTATGACTTTTCTGTCCCCACAATTTCCTGTCGCAATTGCACTCACTAAGGTTTCCCATGCTGCAGGCTCGAGTAATCGAAAAGACTACTCCAGCGGAAATTATGGCTTGTGTATAGGCCGCTTCCTTCGTTCCAGCTGTAAAGAGGACAAACGCGGGCAAAACTGGGATCAAAACTGGGATCAGCTGCAACAATTTGCAGACTGTGGTAAATCAACGCGGCTAACGGATTTTATTTGCATTTTAAAAGTTGTAAGAAGATCAATATTATTAGTCGTCAACTTTGCAAAGGTCTATTCAAAGTATATGGGCATCCGCGGAGTGGTATCCGGAACACTGTTATAGACTGGATGATTGCAATTTTATTTAAATACACGATTTATACACCCTTCATTAGTTAGACATGGGTTTTATTATTTAATTTAGTCTTACGGAAACTGTTAGATGCCACTGTGAATGCAATCATTTCTTTCGGACGGAATAAATAGTCTTCGACACACCAAAAATAACATTTTATCTTCTCATCAAGACTAAATAATTTTTTTTTATTAAAAAGAGTCTGAGTCTTAAATTTTCAATGAGATGACTAAAAATAACGCCTCAAAGAATATGAAGAATTTATTTAATATCCTCACACATTTAAATTCACAAGGCTTTGACAGGTTCTCGATCAGCTATTAAACCTAGAAACTTGTCTCGCTTTTTGTCATTACCACACGAAAACTAATCAAAGCACAAAAAAATGCTTGAAGGTTTCCTACTAAGTGATGCTCATGAGTCAGTCCTTGTATCTTCAAGCGATAAAACAAGCATCGAAAGATCTTTAAAGTTGCCTTTCACTTAAAGCATCGTATCTGAACAACGTAGCTCTTTTCTAGCAAAAATAAAGAAAAGTAACAGTTGGGCTCTCTGACAAAGACTGTGACGATTTCAGTTTTCTTGTTATCGAAATGGAGATTTTGATTATGATATGATCCTGAAAGTAAGAGACGAAAACGACCTCTTTATTGATCTATGCGTACTACTCTGTCTGTTCGTTCATTAGCATGTCTTGGTCGTGTAGCACCTCTCAATATATAAGAACATTTAACACACTTTATGTACAGCAAGGCAGCAACAATCTTTTTAGCTACGCAAATAGAATCTAAATCGTGGCCGCGGATAGACCACCTTTGACATAATTGCTAATATCATACAACATAAAACACTCAAAAAGTCCTTAGCATAAGTGGACGCTCTAAGCTTAATCGGAAGCTATTTATTCAATACAAACAAACAAATAAACACTTAACAACATTTCAATCTAGGTCGCCTGCCAAATTAAATGATACGAAACTGACATATCTTTAACGAGCTAAGGCAATCTTATTAAGCAATGTCTTAGAGCAGTTTCTTAGCATGATAATCCCACTTACGTATTGCCTTGTCATCGAAGTCCGACGTCTGCCCGAGTACAGTGCAGTTCCATCTGTTTTTACGAAACTGAAACTT
Organism: Siderastrea siderea; assembly: GCA_964030785.1. Taxonomy (NCBI): domain Eukaryota; kingdom Metazoa; phylum Cnidaria; class Anthozoa; order Scleractinia; family Rhizangiidae; genus Siderastrea; species Siderastrea siderea. Next base: position 389,147 of record OZ034972.1, read on the forward strand.
GCATTCCTCGGCAGCCTTTTGATACCCTTCTCGAATGCAATTGATGAGCTTTGGGTATTCTTCGCAGATCGCGATCTGTTTCGGAGACAGGCCAGGTATTCTGCTACAGATCAGGTTGGGTCCAATAGTAGCGACTGACGAAACAACACTGTCAGAATGGCAAGTGATAAAAGACTGATTGAATTATTGTGCATCAACAAAGCACGAGAACAAGAAATGAATCCCACTTACAATAACTTTGAGTTTGCCTCCATTAGGTTCTGTGCAAACACAGTTAGCAGTAAAAGACTCATTAGTGATACCGCGTGTTGGCTCTGCATTTTTCCAATTCAGCCTTGTTCTTCTTATGGAGCCGATGAGAAAGAGTCACGATTATAAATCCTTTGATCGGTTAAAGGCTTTTTCAATGTCGCATGTGATTGGTCGAGGCCGGAGAAATTAATAAACTTTCTAATTTACTTTTGTGGGAGGGAACAATTGAAAGGAATTTGTGTTCTTAAATATTGTTTTTCATGTTGGCAGGAAGATGGGTTTTGCCGAAGGTTTTCATGCCTGCCTCATCTGAGGAAATTATATTTCCAGTGGCCAAACTCAACTATTTTGCGTCCAATGCCGAGTAGGAGTTGTAATGAAGCGAACTAAATCTTGTGTGACGATAGGGGTCCCTGTTCTTATTAAAAAGCTTACGATAAGATAGTGGCTATTCTAATTGAAGGTTGTATAGGTGGCCAAATTTTATTAAGCCATTCTGTATAAGAAATAATTACCTATGGAGGCATTTCAGAAGTATTTAAAAAGCAAACATATACCCCATTATTGTTTGTTTGAACTGAGCCTCTTTTCTTTGAAGTGCCGCTACTCATGTCATGGTGGACAAATCTTTTTTAACTTTGAACTCAAGCGACAAGCAGATGAGCGGCTCCGCTATCTTGATCCCCGGCTCTCGTTCCGCAACACTTAGAGTACAATGACGAACTGAAACGCACGTCCATAGCGCTTTTGTCGGTACTGACCGATGTTCATGTGAACAGTGTTCAGAAGGCGCGAGTACGAAGGTCAGTTCTCGAATACACGATTTTAGTCTTGAGACATTCACTGAAGAGCTTAAAGTAGGTTCAATTGTTTATTTGGCAATGCTGTTGGCTTTATTAAAAGACATCAACTAAAGTTAAGAGCCGTCAATCATTTTGTTATGCTTCTGTGAATATCAAAGTGAACACCATTTTTTCTGATTTCACAAATCATCCAGCAGTTCTCGCAGTGTCCAAACGACATGACCCAATCTGTCTTATTTTGTCACCTACTCGTCGTTGTATTTCAAGAAGTGGGTTCCCTGAGCTTCAGCACGAAGGCTAGGTACAAATCAAATTTGTACTTCCTATTCCATATAACTAGGGTTGAGTCGGACTTTGTTAGCCACCCATACGGGTTAAGCCTCGACTGAAAGGGAATTACAAATCGTCGTCAAGACATTTAATTAAATTGTGAGCTCAGCCCTACTCAACAACGGAAATTAAATGGGTGTTGTAATGTCGAACAAGACATATTAGTCCGATTGTTTGAGGATGGCTAAGAGGATGCCTTTATTTTGTATTATTGTCACGGTTAAAGCTGAATGTAATTTAATTGTACAGTTCAGTATTTAACTTTCAACAAATGCCGTTAACTCCATTATCACCCTTTTTACATCTAATGCTAGCACGCTGATTAGTTTGGTTTCTCCAGATACCACGTTGAAGATACATTTGTACCCACCAAACGATTCTGCATGGACAAGACCTTTTCAAAACATATTCAGCTGGTGTGCCAATTTAATTTTCGCACCATACTCATCCATTTGTTATCGTTGTGCTAGCTTGAATCACTAAGCGAACAAACAGCCAGCGGATTTTTAAAACCAATACAACGAACTTAAAATTCAAACAGACAACTTATAGTTTCCGTTAAGCTTAGGGCAAACGATTTCTTTTCTGTGATCACGAATTTTCGCATTTAGAGTTGTAAATGCACGAGACCGTTTCATGAAAAAAGGAACGGGCTGTTACGTAAGATTAAATCCACGTTTTGATGGCTGGTAGTCTTTTAAGCGTTGAAGGTGTACATAAATCGTTATGACAGATCATTGGAGGTGAACGAACCCACAGCGCTTTGAAAACTCACGTTATTAAAAAAGGAAGACAGCCTGTCCGATTTCGTGAATAATTTCAATACAAAAAAGGTTACGCTTCAAAGGTCGAGCTGATTGGTTTTGCGTTTCCCTCACCCAAATGTTGAATCCGATCATTGCAAACACACCCTTAAAACTTTAATTTCCTTCTTTTTTCTTGTCCATTTTTTAATTGATAAATAGTTATCAACAGAGTATGTTAACTTTATGTTTATTTTGTTGACATTTCTTTCAAACCGTTCTACTTAATAATACTAAAGAACACAAATAAAATCAGATTGTAGGGTTATCGTCCAGTGGCTGTTTATTTAGTTAATTTTGGGTTAAATGAGATTTTAGGCCCCGGTTGATAAAATCTGCATTGTATTATATATATCTTTCTGAGAAATCGATGTTTTATCAATCCAAAACAATTAACAAAGAATAGGAAATACAAATCAAATTCTCTTGAACGGCAAAAGTGCCTAATAATTTTTATATTGATGACAAGTTACAAATTTCATTCTTGGGCTGTGTGGTCAAAAGGGTTGCCAGTTGGCCAGTAAGCATGGGAAACAAGGACATCCAGTTACACCTTGGCTGTAAATATTTCAAGAAAAAGAGCAAATATTCATTGGTACATATTAACTATACATGTACTTCTAGGAGAAAACCACTAATATTTTTACATGTATGTTTTATCCGTTTTTATCACTTTAGATGGCTTAATATAAAACGAACAACTAAACCAAAACCGTTATGGCCTCGTTTGCCTTGCGGTTGCAAGGCTGTTAACCTCGGTGTTTTTGTATCCAACAATAAAATAAAATACAATAAAATGAAATTAATTTGAAAATTTGAAAATTTTATTCAGTGCACATTACAGGAAAGCTAGAAAAGTGAGAAATAACTTGAAGTCATGATCATACATAAATAAAATAGATGATTGACCCTGGTTTTGTTTAGAGCAAGGAATGGTAACTCGGCGTTTGTGGTAAGCGGTACCGGTTAGCGGTAAACTGTTCGGCAAATGTGCTCACAGGCTGAAAAGATCAATTTCTTTCACATCAGGTAGCAAAGAAAGTTGCAAAGAACCCGGCATGCCAAAGAAAACCTCTATTATCTGTTCCTTATGCCGTGTAACCACATAAAGAAAGCCGAAAAAAAGAAGTAAAGATTTAATGGTAAACATAATCAACCACTGTGAAATAAACACCGCGAGAAGTCACGTTTAGAACACTAAAATTTCTGTCGGCGAGTTTTAGATACAGCCTGCACCTACGTCAAAGGGGAACTTTGAAACGCTATAAATATACTCTCTCTCAACTCTTTTCAAAACAGAACTGAAAATGCATAATGAGCGATTTAGTGGCTACAAAAACGATTTATCTTATTGTGTTTTGAAAACACTTTTAAAGTTGTCAGGGGGTGCTTAATTGAGCATGTAACTTTGATCGATTTGTTAATTTCAAGGATTCGATTTAGAAGTTATGAGTCATGTCGTAAAACAAGGAATCTGAATGACTGCTTCTCCGTGGGTCTAAATAAAAATCGAAGATAACCTGAGCTTGAACTTTATAAGTAGTTTTAAGGGCATTTCGTCTCCACTTGAATGCTTCCAAAAGTTTGGGGAGGCTTGGTTGTTTCCACAGTTATACATGTTTTGGCACTAAAATTGTCTTTACACAGTGAAAACGTCTAGCGCTCTCTAGAATCCGAGTAACTTCATAAACTTTGGCCGAGCAACCGTTAGGGTGGATTCTAATATTGACTTGACTTATTGTTAAACTCTCTAGTTGCTGGCTGGTTAATAAAAAAGTTAATTTTAGTAAATCAAGTTTAAAATTAGACCTTTTGAAGAATACCCGAGGCTACAAAACCAGACTGTGCATGAATTAAAAGAGGGACCTTAAGAATAGCACAGAATGTTTTGAAAATAACTTTCCGCGAGGCATCTATCTCTAATGTCTCTACGTTTTCCTCTCAGAATGAACCACAACACTTCCTACGAAGCCGAAAGTCGAACCACTTTTACCAATGTACAGCCGAACGAACAAATTGGAAACTTCTCTTAATCTGGTTCGAAGCGTGGTTGCCCGCCACTAGATGCGGTTTCGCCCCCCGAGGCGCACGTGCGTTCTCATCAGCGACCTCAGCGGGCAAAGCGTGAGAAGAATTCATTTTCTTTAGCCATGCGAGCAGAATATTAGTACTTGGCTTTTTATACACTTTACATTCCCAGAATTTCCCATTCGAGCTGAATTTATTTTACTTCAGTTAGCTCTTTTACACTCAATAGCGGACCATGCCAGTTTCAAAACTGGAACAAAATCTCAAATTTCGTTCTACAAAATTTCGAGAAACAACCTAACAGTACTATAGGAAAGCACTGCCTAATAATCTTTTATTTCTGAATGGTCACAATAATTTAGAATTGCATCTACCGTCTGAAAACCAACGACTCACCCACCTTTTTTAGCATAATAAAGCGCAACACAGGAAAGTTCTGCTCCGCACTGCTTTCTTTTGAATGGCCACGCTTACGATTTTTATTCAAATACTCAAACTAGAGCCACCTTGTGCGGCATAATAAAAATTATCACAGCAAAGTACTGCTCAATCGTTTTTTGTTGAGTGATCACACTCTACAATTTCGACTAAAACTCAGTAGTCATTGCAAACGGATTGCGAAGAGAGATAGCTTGCCGATAGTCAGGCATACAAAGGCAAATCATATCAATTTGTAAACGTTTTTCAAGATTCTGAGATTTATTATAAACCCTTTTATGTCCGAGAGCGTTTGTTTAACCATGAAAGTGATAAAACAAACTTATTTCGATTTTGTAGAACTGTTTTAAAAAAGGCGGAAACAGGAAGGAAATCACTCAAAATAGTATTGATCATTAAACATTCACACTTTGGGATTTCATCAACATAGTCAAAAGTCAACCCAAGTTTGGTGTTCAAGCCGATGTTAAATGAAGTCCTTCACTGACCTTGCTTTTCTTTGAATACCGTAATTGATAAAAAAAATCTTTCAAAATGTAAGCCTCATGGTATGAGGCTTACAGATTCCTTGGGCGTCATGCATCGCATAGGCTTGTAAAGAAAAGACAAGCATGAGCAAATATATACGACAACTGAAGACAAACACCTTGCAACATCATGACTACAATAATAGCTATCAAACACAGCAACAAGTTCTCACACAATCAGCAATTTTACTCGGCATTAAACATGCGTTAATTCAGTATTAAAATTAATAACTCAAGAGCTTACCTCCAGTAAACGAGTGCTTTCCATGGATACGTGACAAGCATAACACCTGTGTACTTTACGACCGCCAAGTTTTTGCTCGATTAAACTATAATCAATATATTAATCAATATATATTAATTAGAAATTTTATTGCAAATTGCCGATGCAGAAGGAGACACGCCAGTTATTATTCAACGCCGGCAAGTTAGAGTCATTAGAAACCCACAGACCACGTACTAGTTAGAGTTCACTGAATAAAAGCAAAGGTCATTAAAGCAATTTTCATATGATTTTTACGATGCACGATAAAAAAGTGGGAAGCTTGGTATGACGTACACGATATATATTGACTAAGAGAAGCACTGAGTGGATTGTCCAGGTTTAACCCTTTTAACAACTCCAGCAGATACAAAAATACAAATATGACAATTTGCCGAAAAAGTCTCAGTTAGCGGAAATGCAAAAATGAACCAAGTGCACTTCTAAAGAGAGTTTTAAAATTGAGCGTCATTTTGAAAGGTCACGTGTTAGGATATATCATTCCACAGCCTCAAAAGCTTGAATAGCTTTCTGAAGTTGCATAATACTAATCTGCACCCCGACCATCAGAAAATAAGCTGTATCCTGTAGTAGTTGAAACTGGAGACTGAGACCCAGTTCAAAAGACACGTACCTTCCTGACAGAGGTTTAATGGGGTGCTGACCGTATGATCCAGAATATGTTAAGGAAGGGAGAATTTATCTGATCATCAGACATTGGTGTATTCGCCTTTCCTTCCAACATGTTTGGCGTTGCAAAAAAGGTGTTTGTCTGAATTGACGTTGTTCCACCGTTATTCAGAGTGGTTTAGAACGTTTGACATTTGGTACATCGCAAGGAAAGCTTAAGCTAGGAGTTTGAAATGGGGTCAATCTAACCACTGTCCTTGTAGTATATGTTAGGTCAGTGTTTATCACTCGAGACAATTCAGTATTCTGTTTTGCTCTCCTGACCTTTGAGGGAAAGTAGACGGTGATCCTTGCTTATTAGAAAGAAGTAGAGGAAGAAGAAGAAGAAGAAGAAGAAGAAGAAGAAGAAGAAGAAGAAGAAGAAGAAGAAGAAGAAAAAGTAGAAGAAGAAAAAGAAGAAGAAGAAAATTTACTATCCGATTTGCTACTATACAGATTAAGATTTACATTCCCTGGAACAGCTTCCAAATGACGCCAGCATTAAAGGAGACAAAGGCCAGAGAGCACTTTCCAGCCTTGCCTGCCTCCGCTTGCTGACGTTATGAATTTATATTTTGTGTAACGAAATCACAAAGCTCTAGATTAACTTTTCAAGTGCTTACAGTCATTGCGTTTCTGCTTATAGAAAGGGATCTGAATTGAATTCCCTTATTAGTAGTACCCTACTCATAACTGTAGAAACAAACTAGAGGTGGCATGCAATTAATTACAAGTAGGCACTTTTTGGCATAAACGATTTAATTAATTAATTAATTAATTAATTCTTTTTGCAATAGAATACTGATCAATTGGTGAGAATGGGGAGAATGGCGAGCGAGTAGGACGTGTGCCTTGGTGCTCCGCAGTTTTTTGGCCAATTTAAAGTGCCTATGAAGCGTAATTTTTTTTCATGTAGTTATAAAATTTAGCCTGCGAAGCGAAAAGTGAGATCAGAGACATCGTCTGATAGCAGTAATAGTCCCGAAGAAAAGAGATCTCGAGAAGCTCAGAACGAATCGATCTTAGGCGAAACAGACGACGAAGTCCTCGAAGCGCTTGAAATGGCGTAAGACGTAGGGAAGAAGATTGATTTGATCCTTGCGAAGCTGTCAAAGTTAGACAACGTTGAGAGCAGGTTGGAGAATGTATTTGAGGTGATTGCTAACATAGAAGAATCCGTAGCAAATCTTGACAGAGAAGTTAAAGAGCTGAAAAGAAAATCTAAGAAAGTGGATAAAACGGTGGAGGAGCTCGAAACCAGTGTCACTTTCAATGGTGAAGATATCGCCGGTCTGAAAAGGGATGTCAAAGCTGCCCAACTCGAGAATGAAAATCTCAAAAAGCAGATGCTTTACCAGGAGCACTTCAGCCGCAGAGAGAATCTGTTGTTCGTTGGCATCGGGGAGGCATCGAGGTAAGCCAAAAGCCAACGAATCGAGACCCATCATTGCAAGATTTCAGGATCGCGAAGAAGTTCTAAACCAAGCCAGGAAGACTTTGAGGGATAAGGATTACAGCGTTTTCGAAGATATGCCCAAGGAACTGTACGATTTGAGAAAGCCACAGGTAGATAAACTCAAGGAAGCTAAAAAAAGAGGACTAACAGCCTATTTCAGCAAAAGGTACCCTGATAAGCTTTATGTAAACCGCAAATTTATTCATCCAAAAGAGCCTTTACCTCACTGAATGTTTTTTTCTCTGAGAGTAATTATGCTAATTTTTCCTTTTCTGACAAAAAATATAACACTGCCCCTGTTTATTTTATATTGCATAAATTACCCTCTTGCCAATTAACAGTAGAGCACTAATAACACATGATGTGTGAAAACGCCCAAACAAGTTCATGGGGGTTATTTAGTAAGCAAGGCATCACTGGTCTCTGTAGATTTCTTTTTATTCAGTGTCTTTGTCAGTATGTTAATTAATTTCGAGTTATTTTTCTTGTTTTTTTTTCGCGGTGTGAGTACTAAACTTGGTAAGCTTTTGTTTTCCTGCTCAACAAGATTGCTTAACACGCCTCCAAGATATGTGTACTTTTTGTTTCGTAGCAATTTGCTTTCAATTTTCTTCTTTTTACGATACACCATTGTACTAGAATTTGACTTATATCTTTTCAAAAACTATTGCTTGCAACTCAGAACAGAAGTGTTGTTGGAAGGTGGCCAATTTCACGGGCTTCTACGTGAAGCTATGAAAAATGAATCTTAAATTAGGGTCTATGAATGTGAGAGGTCTCGGGGACTTCTAAGCGGCGGGAAACTATCAACTGGATGCGATCCAAAAAACTGTCAACATACTTTCTTCAAGAGGTGCATTGCACAGAAAGCAGTCAACATCATTGGAAAGCTGAATGGGGCTATCAAGCACTGTTCAGCTGTCATTCAAGCAAAAAAGCAGGTGTAGCTAAACTATTTAATAATAACTGTAATTTTCAAATCCAGAAAAGTTACTCCGATCCCGGAGGACGTTTCATGATCTGTGACCTGACAACAAACGGAAAGCACTTTACCTTGACAACTATGTATGTATCTAATGAAGATGATCCAATTTTTTTTCGCGGATGTCTCTTATCATTTACTTGACTTCAAATGCGACGAAATTGTAATAGGCGGTGATTTTAATCTTGTGCTCGATGTTGAAAAAGACAAAAAGGGCGGCCTTGTTGGAGGTTGTTAAAGACTCGAGGGAAAGTTTGGATTTAATAGATACCTGGAGAGTCTTACACCCTCACTACCTCAAATTTACGTGGCGTCAAAGAAGGCCTCAAGTTCACTGTAGACTTGATTTTTTTCTAGATAGCCAAAGCACTTTTTGCGATACTGTTGATGCAGAGATTATACCAGGGTACAAAACAGATCATTCCATGATTACTATAAAAGTTTCCTTGCATTCTAATAATAGGGGTGATGGATTTTGGAAACTTAACACGTCCCTCTTGGAAGATACAGAATATGTTGCTCTAATCAAGTCAGTTATACAACAAACTAAAGACGAATATACGAAGGATGAGAAAATCGATCCCAATCTTCTGTGGGAGATGGTGAAAATGAAGATTAGAGAGCACTCTATGCGGTTTGGTGCCTTCAAAAAACGTTAAATGGCAGAAGAACAAGAAGAAATCGAAAGGTCAATTTCAGCTTTAGAAAAACATATTACTGATGGTCACGCTGGCGATTCTGAGAAGGAAAGGATCTGGACGAAACTGCAAGCTAGGAAACGTGAATTAGAGAAAATTATTGAGCACCAAACTAAAGGAGCGATCTTAAGATGTAAAATCTGATGGTATAATGAAGGGAGGAAAAACTCCAAGTACTTTCTCAATCTGGAAAAACGACACTGTAAACAAAATACGATATCTCAGCTTAAGGTTAACGACAACGATTTCATATACACAGATAACGAGATTCTAAACGAATGTGAATCTTTTTATAAAAAGCTATACAGTTCAAGAATAGAATGCGGAGATAATCTGAGTCATGTTTTTCCATTGCAAGAAAGTGCAAAAGCATTGAACGAGGTGAAAAAGCTACATGTGAAAGCCCGCTAGAGAAAGAGAAGTGTCTTAAGACGTTACAAGACATGGATTCTGATAAAACCCTTGGAACGGATGGTCTACCCAGTGAATTTTATAAGTATTTTGGGACGAGCTGGCAGATATTTTGATTGATACATTAAATTACTCACACAAAAATGGTAAACTTCCGATATCACAAAGACGGGGAATTATTAAACTTATCCCCAAAAAAGATGCTGAACTTAATCTAATTAAAAACTGGCGGCCTTTAACGTTACTAAATTGTGACTACAAGATTGCAACGAAAGCATTGGCAAATCGTATTAAACCATTTCTGCAGAAACTCATCTCCCACGATCAAACTGGATTTATTAAAAACAGATTCATTGGAGATAATATTCGGTTAATTGACGGGGTAATTAAATATACTGCAGCGAAAAATATTCCTGGGCTCCTACCTTTTTCTCAATTTTAAGAAAGCTTTTGATACTCTAGAATGGCCTTTTATACAGAGAACTTTCCAACATTTCGGCTTTGGCTTATCTTTTCAAAAATGGATAAAAGTATTCTATCAAGACATTGAAAGTTGTGTTTTAAATAATGGATGGGAAAGCAATTTTTTTGAACTTACGCGAGGAGTCTGGCAAGGTTGCCCTTTGTCGCCTTATCTGTTTATTCTTTCAGCTGAGGTAATGGCCGATAATGTTCGTAAAACAAGGGAAATTGGAGGTTTAACTGTCTGTGGTGAGGAAATTAAGTTGATTCAATATACCGATGACACGACCGGCTTATCCTAGATGGCTCTGACGAATCCCTTCGAGAATCATTGAAACTGCTAGATGATTTCGGTAAAATGTCTGGTCTCAAACTCAACTGTGGTAAAACAGAAGCTCTGTGGATTGGCTCCAAAACAAACTGCAATCTTTGTGTGCCCAGAAAAAAACTTCAATTGGCCGTTTAAGAAGGTTAAGGCTCTTGGTGTCTGGCTTTCAACTGATCCCGAGATAACTGTTTCCCAAAATTACAAAGAAAAATCACAGGTAGCCCAAGCTCCAAAGGGAGCCGTCAACATGACGTTGCGTAACAGCGTTATATTTATAAGAGTTTGTATGGGAATAGAACGATCATATAAAATAGTTCAAAATAGGGGAAAGAGATCTAATAAAATCGACTTACCCTCCCATCTTCTGTGTATAACTTGTGTTTCTATGGCATTCGGAGGCGTTTCAAAGCGATTCCAGTGGGTTTTTGGTTCTCTGTTTGCCGTAAACATGACATTGCGTAACAGCGTTATATTTGTAAGAGTTTGTATGGGAATATGACGATCGTACAAAATAGTTCGAAATAGGGGAAAGAGATCTAATAAATCGACTTACCTGCCCTCTTCTGTGTATAACGTGTGTTTCTATGGCATTCGGAGGCGTTTCAAAGCGATTCCAGTGGATATTTGGTTCTCTGTTTTCTTCTCCATATATAATTCCTCAAGGTAGGGGACCCGAGCGACGAAGCCCAGCAGATCTCCTGTAGGAATCCAGCCATAAATTCGCTCCAAAGGCTCCGATCGCCTCGAGATTCCGCCTAGGGGATCTCTGATAGCTGTTCCAACCACTGCTTCTCTTCATTGAATGAAAACGTCCGCCAAGGAGCAATTTTAGCTTGCAAAACTCACAAGGCTTTTCCATCGAGAGCCGTCCAAAGATCCGTTGACCGTGTGTTCCGTGCACCAACCGTTTGAAAATAGCTTAGTGACCTGGCCTTTTGGTTCAAATTACCTGCGCACGTGGTGGGAGAAGGGATAATGTTCACCGCAATCGAAATACCCACCCAGGGGACCGTGCCACGAGTCTTTTTCACCATTGTCCACCAATCAGACAACAGTGTCTCGACAACTTAAAATTCAAAGAGGATTTGCTGAATGTTTTGTTTTGCAAAGGCAACTTGGACTTACGAAAGTTGATTTGAGGGCTAGATCGATTTTGTTACACGCTGTTTCACTGCACGAAAATCTGGCTTTGACCATCTTTGATTCGCATCAAAGGTGTAACAAAGTTGCACTACTATCTTTGACAGGCAAATCAAAGGTGTTGGAACACATTTGACATTATTTTTGACACAACTTTTGACGCGCATCAGAGATACCAGGCCTTTGACGCGAAACAAATGTCATCAAAGGTACCTTTGACCCATATTTGAAAGTAACTTTGCGATAGCTTTGATACACGTCAAAGGTATACTGCATTTGACCGAAATCAAATACGGCCTTTGACTCGTCTCAAAAGTTGTCAAAGGTTTGTGTACAGAGTAGACAGCCTTTATCACCTGCGACATATGTCAAAGGTGAGTGGTAAAGGCGAATTTTCGTGCAGTGTTTGTTTTGCGAACTCCTAAAAAACATATTGCTGTGGAAAGTCTCGTGGAAATGCTCTTGAAACATCTTCACCAGAACAAGCAAGACGTCGAAATTTCAGAGAAGTTATCGAAGCCAGTAAAATTGTCTGGGTATTCGCCTGAGTGGAAGTTATGGTGAGTACATAGCAGTAAAATGTATTAATTACAAATTTATACGGCCGGACTGTTTTAGCCCGCGTAAAAAGTCTTTCGGCGGCGGAAAGTTATTTGTTTTGTACGGGAAAGCTAGCTACATAGGCTCGTGAGTCTGTAAAATTAACGGAAATATCGTTAGCGTTTGCGTGACTTTCGGCCCCTGTTTAACGATACCAATTTGATTCCCATCTTTATTTTGTACTGAATAGTTCCAAGACTTTAAGATATTTATTTTGGAAATCAGATCGAACTGTATAGCAATAGCTTATATCCATTATTTAACTTTATCTAGGATACTTGCACATTACGATCACGCAGAAGGTCACACGGTTCTAATTAATGAAATCCTGGAACATGCAAATCCCGCCCCAGGATGCAAATCGGGAAAAAGAGAACGTTTCCCAGAAACAGCTGTCCCGCCAGATGAGAGACAATGGTGACAAAGACTCGTGGCACGGTCCCCTGGGTGGGTATTTCCGTTGCGGTGAACATTATCCCTTCTCCCACCGCATGCGCAGGTAATTTGAACCAAAAGGCCGGGTCGCTAAGCTATTTTCAAACGGTTGGTGCACGGAACACACAGTCAACGGATCTTTGGACGGCTCTCGATGGAAAAGCCTTGTGAGTTTTGCAAGCTAAAATTGCTCCTTGGCGGACGTTTTCATCCCATGAAGAGAAGCAGTGGTTGGAACAGCTATCAGAGGTGCTCTAGGCGGAATCTCGAGGCGATCGGAGCCTTTGGAGCGAATTTATGGCTGGATTCCTACAGGAGATCTGCTGGGCTTCGTCGCTCGGGTCCCCTACTTTGAGGAATTATACATGGAGAAGAAAACAGAGAACCAAATATCCACTGGAATCGCTTTGAAACGCCTCCGAATGCCATAGAAACACACGTTATACACAGAAGAGCGCAGGTAAGTCGATTTTATTAGATCTCTTTCCCCTATTTCGAACTATTTTGTACGATCGTCATATTCCCATACAAACTCTTATAAATAGAACGCTGTTACGCAATGCCGGTCATGCCGACGGCAAACAGAGAACCAAAAACCCACTGGAATCGCTTTGAAACGCCTCCGAATGCCGTAGAAACACAAGTTATACACAGAAGATGGGAGGGTAAGTCGATTTTATTAAATTTCTTTCCCCTATTTTGAACTATTTTATACGATCGTTCTATTCCCATACAAACTCTTATAAATATAACGCTGTTACGCAATGTCATGTTGACGGCTCCCTTTGGAGCTTGGGCTACCTGTGGAAAAATTGGAGAAAATGCGAGCGATCTTGGGGTGTTGGAAATTCCGCAGACTTAGTTTGTTGGGAAAGTCATGGTCTTAAAAAGCCTTGTAGCAGCGCAATTAGTGTATTTTCTCTCTCCCCTCCCTACATACTATGAAGCAATTCAAGAAATCAACTCACTATTCTACAAATTTTTGTGGAGTGATAAAGTAGATAAAATAAAAAGAAATGTCATGATAAAGGACTACCCTGAAGGAGGAATCTAGTTGATTGACATAATATCTTTCAATAAATCTCTCAAAGTTGTTTGGGTGAAGAAGTACCTGGATAACGAAAACTGTGGTCATTGGAAGCTTTTCTTTGACGCGGAACGTAAACAATATGGCGGTAAAGCGATTTTTCGGGTAAATTTAAATAAAACAGATACAAGTAACTTGATAAGGGTATCAGATCCCTTTGTTAAAGAACTTCTGGCAATCTGGTCAGACGTTGTTTTTGAAGGTAAAGTAACAACGAAGGAACAGTTCCTATCATCATCCCTATGGTACAACTCGCTTCTAAGGATAGATGGAAAACCTGTTTTTAGCAGATTGGTTCCTTAAAGGTATAACCGAAATCAGGCATTTAATGGATAACTCCGACAAGTTCCTTTCACCTTCTTCCTTTGAAAGCAGATACGACGTCCAACTTCGACCCCTTAATTTTTTTGGAATTATTGCAGCAGCTAGATGTCTTCGCAGACGAAACACGGATTCCTCTTCGAATAACTACTGCTCCTTTTTCTCAAAATTCTTGCGCAGTGCTAAACCCTCTAAATTGATATACAATAAGCTGGTTTTAAGTAAAAGCGAGCAACCTCTTCGGAGCCAAGGAAAATGGTGCAGAGAGATTTTTGCCCAGAGCCAGAGGAGGATCGTGAGATTAACTGGAAATCTGTCTATTTATTGGCTTTCGAGTGTATTAAAAGTTCGAAGCTTAGAGTTGTTAATTTCAAATTTTTGCATCGTCACCTGTCAACAAACGTCTTTCTGTATAAGATAGGTCTTAGTGACAACGAAAAATGTACTTTCTGTCAAAGGGAAACTGAAACTCTCTTTCATTTATTTTGGAACTTCGAAAGTACCCAGTTGCTTTGGAATAATCTTGTTTTATGGCTCCAAACTTGCCAGGTTTTAACTAAGAACATGCCTTTACGAGCAGATACTGCGCTGGCCGTATGAGACCGGATACGTCAAAATTAAGACTTCCAATGAATTTTACTTTTTTAGTTGCTAAGTATCACATTTGGACCTGTAAACAAAAGGAACGCTCTCCGAATTTTTCTAGTTTTTTACGACTTCTGAAAAATATCCATGAAATAGAAAAAGGAAATAAAGCTACATAAAAAAAATGGGAATTACTTTTGCCACATATTTAACAGGCCAAACAACCCGGAGCCTCTTACTGCTGTATCGCTACGTAAAGTGTTCACCAGTTTTTTGGCTCAAAACCTTCAGCCCAGACGCACTTCTGAGTACTACATTATCATAAAAGTTGTAAAAACCTCTGGAGACAGTGGTGTTCTTTTCACGTTATATAGCTACATTTTTTTTTCTTTTGCTGTGCTTGTAACTTTTTTGGTTTTGCTTTTTTTCTGTATTTACTTAGTTGTCCTTGTAAGTTTTCCATATTTTTGCAAGTTTTTTTTCTTTCTCTTTCGTTTCTTTTGGCGTGATTAGCCAGTGTTTTTTTGCTTGGAGAGGGGGAAGGGAGTATAGTGAGTAACTTTGTAATCTTTGTTTATTTGTACTTTGTAATGCCTGAAATAAAGTCTCACTATTGCAAAAAGAAAAAGTTTTCTCGGCTCAAGTTATTTTTCCAGTTAAAATTAATATTGAAAAGTAATATTGATATACTACGATGACAGCACTGTAATTGTGGAAACCAAATGAAAGGGTGGTGTGTCTGTGGCATCACCCACGCACAGGATTCGTCTTGTTCCTTATCTTTGCTATCACGTATTTGCGATAGCTGCTGTACTATGGAGGGGACATACTTGAATTTTAAATAGTTCTTAAATTTACCCAACTTCTTTGGTCAATAGCCCATTTTACAGTTGTGTGCTTAGTGATCTGTGGCTTTTGAGCGGAAGCCGGAGGCTGGAGTTGACCTTGTTTTGATAAAGCCCTTCATGCTTTTCACATGTAAATCATGTTGTTATCATGCTAACTAGTTTGTATTTACATATGAAAAGCGGAAGGGTTTGTCTCAAAACAAGGTCAACTCCAGCCTCACTTCCACTCAAAGGCCAGGTCACTAAGCACACACTGTAAAATGGACTATTGTCGTATTTATTCTTAGGCTAGTTTAAGTTTTTGCAAGTCAAGTCGTTACTGCAACAACACCTAACTGTGAACTAATGAAAGACGAAAGAAAAAAAAACGTGATCGTCCTTCATAATGTCTGTGTTAAACCAAAACCTACAAAGTGCAACCTGACCTCATGATGTATTTTCCGTATTCAAAATTCCGGCGAGGGTAGACATCGATGGAAGGTATTGGTTCACGTGCCTTAAAGATTTTTGCCATCTCTCCAGGAGCGGATTTTACCCCATGTTCAGAACTAAATGTCCATTATTTTTGGAGACACGTGACCTTCTTCTTTCCAGGGTTTTCCTCGCCGCCATTTCAAATGATTCTGGGAACGAGGTTGTTGTGCGTGCTTTCAGTTGATTTGACTGTTGTACCGAGAATCGGATTTATGATAAGCCTTATGCTGAATATACAGAATTAATAGAGGTGTAGTGATTTAACATCCGTCCTATTGTTGTAGGACAAAGCCTGAAGGTAAAACTGTCAAAACAGACTCAGTTTACACGAGTTATGATCATGTGCTTGATAACGTAATTTCTTGTACCCCAACCAGTTTGATATTATTGATGTAGTTTTGTATTGTACGGAAATTAGCAAGCCATCTACTCAACAGTTGCAGCTAAGGCACTAGTCGAAATAACCTTGTCAAGGCTTGTCGTAAGCATTTAATAATACTAAGCATTTAG
This sequence comes from Siderastrea siderea, assembly GCA_964030785.1. Classification (NCBI taxonomy): domain Eukaryota; kingdom Metazoa; phylum Cnidaria; class Anthozoa; order Scleractinia; family Rhizangiidae; genus Siderastrea; species Siderastrea siderea. The sequence continues at coordinate 405,596 of OZ034972.1, forward strand.
AATAAGTATATCGAGACCTTGACACATATATGGTTTCTCCTTTATAATATGTTGCGAAAACAAGATTTCCTAATGAAACATTTACTTATCTTCGCTTAATTAGTTTTGACTGATCCTTGACAACGCTAAGAGACACCCTATCTTACCATTGTTTGTTCAGTGGGCGAATCGCTATTAAAACTGTGCAGCTATGACAGGTGGTTGAATGTAGAAAACCTTCTTTTAAATTACAAGCCAGGAAATTGGGCAGCTTGTTAAAAAGCCAATAAGGGCAACAATAGTTATTTTCAATCTTTGCTAGGCAATGTAAGTTGCCGGGTCGGCCAGTTATGGTTACATTTCGGTAAGTCTGTCGATTTATAGTAATTTAAAGTAACTATAGCGGGTCAGAAACGAGGACACAGTCTGAAAATAATTCAAGAAACTGCAGACTTGTGATTGAAGGAGATAAGCCGGTGATCCTGTTTTCTTTTCCTGTTTTATAGTTAAAGTTAAATTGTTTATAATATTACCTTCGGGTTTACAGTCTTAAGGATTCTGGTCAAGACGATTCTTACTATTTAGACTGCGGGGTTGGGGTACAGATTAGAGGTGTCTATTGCATAAGCAAAGCTGTCTATCTTATTGGCTTCGGACTTATATTTAATCTGAAGGTCACTTATTGAAGCATATAGTCTTCGCCGTTTCCACTAGACGATTTCCAAAGGATATTCTTAACGGACTTTTATCACGGTATTTTCGTACGTAGGTAAGTAACACATAACATCCTTCAATCAGTGATCACTTGACTCAAGAAAGAACATAGAAATTATAAGAAAGAAAAAGTGTAATTAAATGATCATGACAATTCTAACAGCAGCCAAGGACCCAGCAGTGTGGGTTAGTGTGGAAAATATTGGATTTTTGACGCCATTATATTTTCACGGGCAAACTTTCATTTTAATTTGGTTTTATTATTTTTTCGTCAAAGCCGGTTTTAAGCCAAACTCTAAGAGACCAGCACTTAAAAGTGGAATTTTGGTCAAATGCTTTGAACCGTTATTAACTCGTAGCATTAACCGTTATTAACTCGTAGCGTTATTAACTCGGAGATATTACAATCTCCTTCTCAAAAAACAAAGCCAAAGTACTCCGTATAAGGGAGCAAGAGATCCAAAATCGACTAGAAATCCTAGACAGCTTTATCTCCTGCGCTTCGCATATAGACTGTACAGACGAAAACGAGAAGGAATATGCTAATTTAAAATGTGAACTCGACCTTATTTACGAAAGAAAAGGGCAAGGTTCTATTCTACGCTCCAAAACAAGGTGGATTGAACACGGCGAAAAACCGACCAAGTACTTCTTTAATTTAGAGAGGAGGAATTATAATCTTAAGACAATCAAGAAATTAGAACGATCGCCAGGCAGGGTGAATTTTTGACCAAAGAAGATGACATACTCAAAGAAATTGAATCTTTTTATACCAAATTGTACGCCTCTGTCCTCCTAGACGATAATGATCTGTTCGATAGTTTTGTCCAAAACTTGGATATCCCTAAGCTTGACGACACGCAGAGAGATGAGTTAGAGGGTGAAATTACCCTCAAAGAATGTAGGGACATACTTCGGACTTTCAGCAGTGGGAAATCTCCAGGAGATGATGGCTTCACGTGGGAGTTTTATAACTACTTCTTTGATTTGTTAGGACAGGACCTGGTAAATTGCTTTAACTATGCATATAAAAAAGGTGAAATGTCAGTCTCCCAACGGAGGGGTGTTGTAACCTTCGTTCCAAAGGAGGACTCAAACCTCCTCTCGCTGTCCAATTGGCGGCCGATTACACTATTAAATCTGGATTATAAAATCGCATCCAAAGTCATTGCGAAGAGAATGTAGAAAGTCCTGAGAGTTCTCATTAATCCAGATCAAACAGGCTTTGTAAAGGGCAGGTACATGGGGCAAAACATAAAACTAATCAATGACATTTTAGAGCAAACCAAACTCCAGAGCATACCAGGGGTACTTTATTTGCAACTTGACTTTTGTAAAGCTTTTGACACTATCAAATGGAGTTTCATTCATAAGGTCATTGCCCTTTTAAACTTTGGTGGCAGTATACAGCGTTGGATTTCGACCTTTTACTCAAATTCTGAGAGTGCAGTTTTAAACAACGGATTTTGTACTAACTACTTTAAATTATCAAGGGGGTGCGACAAGGATGCCCACTGTCCCCTTATTTGTTTATTGTAGCAGTTGAAATTCTAGCATGCAAGATAAGACAAGACCGCGAAATAAAAGGAATAAGTATTTTCCACAAAGAATTTAAACTAAGCCAATTCGCCGACGACACAACCCTACTTTGTAGAGACTGTAACTCGGTAAATAGAGCTATTACAGTCAAGGATACTTTCGGAGGTGTATCTGGCCTCAAACTGAATCCATCAAAAACGATAGCGCTTTGGCTTGGATCTTTGAGAAATTGCAAGGATAACCCCTTTTAAATGGCCCAAAGAACCAATCAGAATACTAGGTACATTTGTATCCTATGATGGAAAACAAAACGAGGAAAAGAATTTTGGACAAAAAATGCAAAAACTAGACACTATCCTTGACATATGGAACGCCAGGAACCTCACACTTTTTGGTAGATGTCTTATAACCAAAAGCCTTGGTATCTCATAGCTGGTTCATTCTATTTCCACCCTTGTTATTCCAAAAGATTGCGCTCAGGCGGTCAATTCTAGCATTTTCAAATTTATATGGAGAAAGAGAAAGGATAAAATCAAACGCAAAGTTATGTCACTAGATTATAAAAAAGGAGGCCTGCGCGCTCCAAGCATTGAGATAATGACTAAGTCATTAAAACTTGCTTGGATATCTAGATTCTTGGATTGTGAGGGAACGCATACTGAATCATGGAAGGTTATTCCCAACCACTTCCTTGATAAATATGGTGGTATAAACTTTCTGCTGCGGTGCATTTATGATGATAAGTTTCTTGAACGGATTAACTTGCCTCACTCCTACAAATTGATATTACAATACTTTTTAGACCTAAAAATTTCCTTTAACACCCAGTTCTGTCAATATGTTTTATTTAATAACTTTCTTCTATAGAAATTGATTTAATAAAAACGTCTTTCTTATACAAGACCTTTTGGGCGAAGATGGGGAGCTGCTCTCCTACTCGGAGTTTACACGAAAATATAAAATACGATGTAATTTTTTAATTTACATGCAAGTTGTTTCAGCAATTCCCAAGTACCTTATTGAGCTGGTGCAAAAGAGTCATATCGACAAAATAAATTTTCTTTGCTCAAATTTATTTCAGCTCTCGCCGGATGTCTCCTTAGACCTGCTCAAAATGAAAAAATAAAGACTATTATTGGCTTCTGATCAACAATGAAAAGCAGCAAATAAAGGCAAGCTCAAAGTGGAAAAGAGACTTGCAAATAGACGAAACAATCCTAGAAACCTCCTTTACGCGTGTGAAAAGCATTTGTAGTGACAGCTCGATTAGCTTTTTAGTTATCCTGAGTAAACATTACCTATTTTTGTATTAATATATTATATTGTAAAGTTTAACTTTTTTTCCTTTTTCTATTCGGTAATAAAGCTTGTTGTTGTTGTTGTACATATATGTATTTTTCGGAGGACAAAAGGATGATATTAAATTTTCCAATATTAAGTCGAAACAAGTCAGCCTCTCTCTTATAAAATCAATTCAACTTTCCAACCCAAATAAAACAAAATTGGAGCAAAAGCGATTGAAAATGTATTTGCCGTTATAAATTCCACTGCTGTACACTTATGAACGAATGGGTCTTTGATAAAACTGCGGCTTCCTATCAAATAAGGTAACTTGCTGTTTTCAGTTCTAAATTTTCTTCTGACCGATTCAATAACGTACGAAATGCTAAAAGCCATCTGCCAATCCATTTGACTATATTTGGCATTTTTAAGATTGCCAAAATGTTTAATAGCAAAAGGAACCCTGCCGCTGTTTAAACAAGTTGAGCTGTTTGACAGAAGACTCTTTAAAAGTGCCAATAGCTAAAATAATGATGTAGGTGAGAGGCGAATGAGAGATTCAAAAATGAGAAGTATGTTGAAGTAAATATAAGTAACCTTAGTTTTGCAGCAGAAATGCTAACCGAAACGAAAAAGAGACTCGAACCCATGACCGTATTGGGAGTTGTGCACTTGTTCTCATTAACGGAAACGTACGAAATTATGTCAAAGGAAATTTTAATTTCCGAGACCTGTTATGCTTAAGAATAGTCATACAGACTTGTTTACTTTAAATCTACAGGCATATATCTTATAACCTGGACAGGCTTGGAAAAACATGACTATTTGTAATGCGCCCATTTTAATTACCAAGCCTTTCATTGTAGACACTTAATTTAGCTCTTCCGGAAAAAAATGATTAAATGTTGTGCCTGATTATATCAGAAAATAGAAGTTAAGAAATAAGAATACTAAAAAATTGAAAATAAATGGATTTAATTTAAGACACCAAGTACGTTTCTACAGAATCATTGCTTCTTGCTCTGACTTGTGGGGAAAATAAAACCCTGATGTAAATCCTAAACATCTGTCTTGTTCAGGTCCTGGTCTTGTTTTCCACCACGTTCATGATGAGATGTTTTGTATGCAAGCCTTGACGTTGAAGTCTCTTTAATTTGTAGTCCACGTTCATTTTAATTTACGATTTTTTAAAACAGTTTCTAGACTTTGCGCATTAAAACAACCATTTCAAACCGCAAGGATCATTTCTTCATTTGATAGTTACACTGGACTCTTTTCCCCTTAAAAATCGCAAAAGACAGCGGAAATAAGCAAAAGTGTGAACATTCACAAGGCATGAAGCGCTGTTAAAAGCGTAGTTTGTCTCGCGTAAATGTTGTTCTCTCCCCAATCCATTCTCCACTTTCAAACATGTTTTAGACCGTTTGTTCCACTGGAGTGTTTACATGATACCGGAGACTCTCGTTCTGGTTCGAGATGAAAACTTTACAGTGTGAATTCGACAAGAAACCAGAATGAACTTGTATTGGTACGAAAGTTGTGCTTGTATCATGAAAATACAATAAATACTCCCTAAGATCTCACAGGTTTGTTCACCTGATTAACTCAGGCAAATATGTGGACTGAAACAGTCACTTGAAGTTTTCTGGTTGTGTTTTAGGCAAGCTTAGCAATGTTGGGTACAGCGGAGTACATAGGCCTCGCTACGACATTCTCAGCCATGATTTTTACAAACCTTGTGGGGAATACTCTGGTCATCATTGTGGTATTCACAAAACGAAGCATGCGCACTCCCATGAACTTTCTCCTAGTCAACCTGGCTGTTGCTGATATCTTGGTCGGGATCTTTATCGGTGTCCGCTTCGTAATCAACCCCACCTACCAGCATCCAACAGGAACATCTGGAAAATACCTCTGCAAGTTCATCACTGGTGGGACCCCTGCGTTTACGGCAGCGGTGGCGTCCATCTACAGCTTAGTGGCCATCTCTGTTGAGCGGTACTACGCTGTCTTGTACCCGTTTCGTGAAGAGAGGTTGACTCCACGTAACCTTACGTTGATATTTTTCGGTATCTGGCTGCTGTCGTTCTTGTGGGTGACGCCTCTTTATATGATAGTGACCTACCGGGCTGACATTCAGACCTGCGGTGAGCTATGGCCCAATCTTCTACTGCCGAGAATCTACAGCTTTGGGTGGAATATTGTGGCTGGAGTTATGCCCATCTCTATCATGAGCTTCTTGTATTCAAAGGTTAGTGGTACTTGGTTATCAGTTGAGGCTCACGCCATCTGAGGGCCATGTAGCAGAGTGATGTTATGGGGACATTCAGCAACTAGACATTGGGTGCTTATCATTTACCTAGACAATCTTGCGTGTCAGTATGATCAGCGTGGCATTTGGCCAGCGTTTTGCAATTTCCGCCAATCTTAATTTTTTCCAACGGAATACTTTAGAAGAAAAGGTTAAATGGTAAGGTTATTTACTACTGCCTCATCCCAACTGGGTAAAAGAGGAATACCTCTTGCGCCCTAGCTTGGAATTTACGCAATAGAAACCTTAAATATTATTGTTTAAGCTAGTCCAAAACGTTTGGGTAAATTTTCGAAAAAAAAACCTAACCATTTTACTTGACAACCTGAATTTTCAGAAATGTTCGTTTAATGGTAAGCAGCCATAACTTGTCTGCCTTTTACTCGAGAAAAAAAAAAACGGTTGACGTTTTAAAACTGAGTGCATAGACTGTTTATTTAAGCCCAAACGTTTCGGGCATGATCCTTATTCAGTGGATTTAATAAGGCCAGTCAGTCTGCACTTACAAGGCATGACTGGGTGTTGTTTTGCTTTACTTTGGGTAGATTCAGTTGGCTTTATTCCATAACACTGAGAACACACATCATGATCTGGAATGGAACAACTTGATTTTGAACACAAAACACATCTTGAAGTTGGTGTATGGGCAAGCAGATATAAGATATTAACCGTCTTTCAATCTGCATCATTTTTTCTTTTTGCAAAATGAACATAATCAAACACACCCTCATTGTTCAAAATTGCTACATCTTAGGTGGTGTACCGTCTATGGTTTAATCAGGAACCGGATGCAGATGAGTCTCAAAAAGCCATGCTTCGATCTAGAAAGCGAGTCACCAAGATGGTTCTTGCTGTCAGCGTCATCTACGTTATCTGCTGGGTTCCCACTGTAGTGGTGTACTTCCTGGCTTACGTCATACCAGACAAGGAAACTGTTCATTCGCTGAACCACAAGATCACCATCGCCCTTGCCACTTTCAATTCCACCATCAACCCTATCATCTACAGCTTCCAGAGCCAGCGGTTCCGCCAGAATCTGCTGGAAGTACTGTGTTGTAAAGTGACGAAGAGAAACCAAGTTGCACCGTCAGGTAGGCAGCGGCAGAATACGTCTAATGCAACGATGGGAACTTCGGTAATCTAAAAGACAATCCTGGTGACAGTACTCTTACACTTGTTTCCTTGCCACATACACTAGATCATCACCGCCACCACCACCACCACCGCCATCATCATCATCATCATCATCATCATCATCATCATCATCATCATCATCATCATCATCATCGTCGTCGTCATCGTCGTCGTCGTCGTCATCATCATCATCATCATCATCATCATCGTTCATACCCACCATCACCACTACGCGTCATCAACATATCCACCACCATCTATGATTACACTGTTAATATTGTATTAAGATGTTTGGTTTTTTAGTTGGTATTTGATGTTTAAGACATACGTTACAGCAGTGATTTACACGGGTGATAATTGTAACAGAATCAGTAAACGTGAAACTGAGCGAAATATAAATAAGGAATACTTCCTTCCGAGGTCGATACTAACCTCAATTTATCAAGTTCATTTTTTTCTCTTGTTGCTTGTCCTAACATAATAATTATTTCTGTGTTGTTTTTGTGAGAATTGAAATGTCTTCTGTAAATTTTCAGTATAAACTGTTTGTAACATATAACTTTGTAACTTGCAACTTTTGTACCTTTTTTGAGCTCGTAATTGTTAGTGCAAACTTTCTGTAACATTGGTAGCTTGTTATTGTGATGTTTCGATAATTGTTAATAAACATTGATGAAAAAGAATGTAAGTGCATGGTGTTTTCCTTTTTAAGATCTCTCAATTATGTCACTTGTATTGTTGCTATTCCGAGTGAAAGGTGGCATGTACTGACATTTTTGAAGTGTGATAAAATTAACTGGTTCGGGACGAAGCGATCCCATACAGGCCACCCTCTATGCCACAGATTCACTATCTTAACCTGGGAGATTCTCATTATTGCGTGTTTGTATCTCCCGGATGGACATCATCCTCTAGAGAGGACTGTCGTCGCTCAGATAGTGCAGGCCCTCTTAGTAGGGACACACAAGAGAAGATGAAATAAGAGAGTGAAGTCCGTGCTCCATGATAATTATTTGAAATTTATTATTAGTTCGCCCCCATGCTACGAAGGTTATTTTTATATGTTGTTCCGATCTAAAATTACATGACGTCATTCTTGCCGACCAATGAGGTTGTCTTCCTTAAGATAACCACGCATTATGACACACAGAACCAAAAATAGATTTCAAATAAGTTTCATCGGAATAGACCCATGTATGGGGGATTCACTCCCTCCCTTCATCCTCTCTTGGGACACATTACAAGCTTAGTCAAGTTTTATTCCTATCTTTAATTATTTTCAGAACACTTATTATTAAATAAAGTGTTTTATGATGTGTTCCTTTAAAATGAGAATTTAGCAAAATGAAGAATTTTACGTTCTTAGAATCTACTCAAAGTTAAACCAGACCGAACAAATCAGTACGTGTATAACTGCTAAAATTTGCTTTGATTTAATTTTGAAAGTTTGGCAAATATCAAAGAGCTCAGACTAGAAGGAAAATATCTCAAGGATAGCAAATACAGCCACATCTGTTTGAGTTCACAATGTGCATGGTCGGATATTTTTCATTTGGCATTAACTCGGCTTCCATTCGAAGCTCTCAGGTCTCCTAAACCTTCTTTTCAGGAAATAAATGTTCATTTCTTGGAGCAGTATTACATAAGAGCTATGAGTCTCCTCACCTCTTCGTACTCAATCAATGCATGTGTCACTTCTGTAAGGTTTAACTGATAAGATCAGAGCTCTCCTCTAGCACAAATTCCTTCCTAGAATGTTTGTAATGGACACGGACACCTGCATTAGTACAGTACATGATTGTCTTCGTCCAAGTTTCTCTGCCTTCAGCAGCGGTCACCGTCTCCTTACAGTCGTGAATTCTTCGTCACGCCCGTCCTTCGTAACAGCTCCGGAGTTATTAATTGATACGAGACTCATTGTGTTATGAAACATTATTACGCAGTACATAAAGTGGTTTTGTTTTCTGCCTCCTTGACTCGTAAGGGGATACTTGAATGTACCGTTTTAATTAACAGCTTTTCAGTCCATACCTGACAGAGTTTTCTAGTTGAAATACTATTTCCCAGTACAGGCCACTTTGTCTCCGATTGTTCCGATATCGTTCTTCAGGTCAGCCCCCCCCCTTCAAAAATCCTGGATCCGCCACTGACTTCCCTCATGTTAGAGAGTCGCATGATTTCAAAAGCGCTAGCTATTGAATTCAGATCGAAATTTAACTAACCTGCAAGACACTATACGTTTACACAGTTGTCCTAGAGAGTTTCTTCCATTTGCAAACCAATAACTTGCTAAAACCTTTTCTAAAGTCTTCATTCATGCCAGCATATAGAAGTGGATTCACACAGCTGTTTACATAAACCATAATGCTACCAAAAGTAAGAAACTTTTGAAAATGTGGCCAGTCTTGAGCGCTGCCAAACTCGTACCACAACCACACTACCTGATTGGGTAGCATACAAACGGCGTAAAATACAACAACAGTCACCAACATTTTCATTATCTTGGTTGTCCGCGCCAGCCTTTTGACCTCCGTTTTTTCGCTTGCAGTCGGATCAACATTTGTTGGAACGAGCTCTTGCTTTGCCGGGTCACTAAATTTCTTGCAGATTTCTGAAATGCGCCTTGCAGGAGGAGAAGATATGGAGAAGACCTCGCTAGTCGGTGGTAGCAGATGTGTATTTCTTTCGGGGCTACCATCGTTTGTATGGATCCCATTTGCATGTCGGTTTCTCGCAATGCGAGCGGCTTGGTCACGAAGCTTCTTCGCCACCATAATGTAAGCGAAAGTGATGATGAGCAGCGGTAGAGCGTATTGGAAGATGAACAATCCCAAGGTGTACGCCTTAACAGCAGCGGGGTGAGACCAATCTTCATCACAGTAGCCATCTTGAATTTTAAGCGCCAGTGCGTATGGCAATACAAGTACGAATGATATTGACCACGTGGTTACGATAATGGCAGCTGTCTGGAGTGAGGTGAAGCGAGGCTTCCAGGGATGTACAACGGCACGGTACCTGAGCGGAAAACAAAACTACTGATGAATACTAAAATTCTTGAGGGCAAACAAGTCAAGAACTGAAATATAAACGAAAGCAAACAAACAGAAACAAACCGAAACAAAGATGGAATAAAACAACAACAACAACAACAACAACAACAACCACTAAACAACAACGACAACAACAATCTCGATCACGTACTGCGACCTTCATCAGCTAGTGATTAAAATTAATGATACATATGGCGCCCGGAGATAAAAATATGGGTTCAATTAAAAAAACCTCAATATTGTTTATGTTAGTTGTTATACTAGCCGACTTGAAGGCCTCAGTACGTGACCGAAACATTTCAAGTGTTATAACCTTTTTAGTTTATAACAACTTTTCCCTTTTGTATTTTTGGCATAGTTGACTACAATAACCACAATTTATGACTACCATCAAGGTAACCCAGGTAAATCTACTTGAAATTCGGTAAACGTCGAACGTTGTCGGGAATCTTCAGATGTCTTCATACAAGCAGCCTTGGTAAACTGCGGAGTGCCTAGGGTGGCCCTCGAAATCTTGTAATAGAGGTCGGTAGTGTGAGAACCCTAGAGGAACCTCTGGCAATCCATAGCTTTCATGTTTTCATTCTTTTGTTATGTGAAAATGCCACTATTTTTCACTGTTGGATCAAGAATGTTGTGTTGAGGCAACGCCGAAGGCTACGGAGGCTAAAAGAGTTGCTAAAAAACGATTTTATAGTCTATAATCTGTCTCATAGTGTATATAATAGTTTACATTGCTTGTGCGGCATTTTCGAGTTTCAGAGAAACTTTTGTTAATTTTATTAATCTCGTCGATTAGTGGACATTAATTCAAAATTTAGTCCAATTTTGTTCAATTTGTAGAACGAATTTAATCACTCCCCTCGTTCTTGCCGATTTGATCACGAATGAAGCTTTTAACTATTTGTAAATTTAAAAAAGGTTAATGAAAGAATTAATTTCAGCATGAGAGATTTTATTAAAAAAGTTTAAAGAAGCCTTTTAAAGCTATTCTTTTGAATACCTCACAATCAAAATTCCCTTTAGCAATCAGGTATGTCTTTGCTGCTCCAGTTTAACTTCAGACTTTTCCAAACTGGAATCAAGGAGCATCGGAAACTTAGTTAAAATAATGTATAAATTCTTTACAAGTGAAATAACAGAAATTTAGTTCAAAAAGCGCAGTTCGGGTTGTAAAAAAATGATCCTGAAAATGCCCTTTCAGGATAAACGGATGACATAAAGAAATACAGGGAACGTAAACAAATTACATTTAATGAGTTGGGTCTAGATCAATTCAAAAGAGAATAAATATGGAAACTGGCCGTTTTCGTCTGGATTGAAGGTCGATTACAGTAACTGGGCGTTCAAAAACGATGATGTGCGGCATACGTTGTTGGAAAAGAAAATAAAGAAAAGTCACCGAAGAAGTGAGACAAAAAAAGGAAAAATAACACAAGATCATTCTCTCAGGCCTTTCCAGTTTCATTCTACTCGTGACCTTAAAGAGAATAGTGAAAGTCTTAAATTATAGTGGTTCAAAATGAAAGACGAACAAAATATAATACATTACATCAGATTTAAATGCCAAACCTATTTCAGTTGGCCAATAGTTTTGTCCATTTCGTCTAACCTTTCGTTGCTACACATTGTAACTTATTTCAACGAAACAATGACCACACTATCGACTCTGATTGTTGATGTTGTTTTAAATTTATCAATGAATTTATTTCACCTGTCTAAACTTATGGCAGCAAGCGTGCATGATGAGCAGTTAGTCACCAAAGTCATGGCGGGCCACAGTATGTTACACATGGCAGCTCCCAAAGGCCAGTGGGGATCTGTCACCTTCAGAACGACATCAAATGGTATACAAAGCAACGCCACGGTCAGGTCGGACACAGCTAAGTTGACCAGAAGATAGTTCCGGGTAGTTCGCATGCGTGGTGTGTTAAAAATCACCAGGCACACGAGAATGTTGCCTACCACACTGACGAGAAACACCACAGTGAAAATGGTATATTCTGTTATCTGTACCCAGGTGAAACGCGGTTCAGTGCTATTAAGAGCAGAATTATTACCCATCTAGGCAAACTGGTCGACTATAAAGTCTAGCTTTTCTGTCGTGGAAGCTTGCGTCCAAAGATTGCTGTTGAGTTTTGAAGCCTGATCAATCGCTGGTGCTAGGTACAGTTCCCCCAAATCTTAAGAATCTCATAAATGTTTCCTCTCCTAAAAGACGAAGTTGTTTACCATTGACAATAATGGTTTTTTTTTCAGCTCTTGTGTTTTGAAGACGTTGATTAATGGTTGAGCTGAATCCGGTTCAACCTTTTGTTCAATAATCATCAAATTGACTACCTGTCGAAAGGAACAAAACAAAATCATCAAAATTAAGGTAAATTTCCGACGTCATCCCATATCTGCCTTTTCTACTCAGAGACTAAATGAACACACACAAAACCTTCCGCTTCACAATTGGATATTTCCATTGAAAATGGAAACGCAGATAGATAATTTGCTTCAAGTCTGTTTACGACGAAACTTACCCTCTCTTCAGAGATATATTCCCAAAAATTAAAAAATAATCACTTTTATAGCATTTTTGTCGCGAGAGATCAAAGAAGATAAGACGGTCTTAAAGTGATTTACTTTGGTTGACTGCTCCGGGCGACAATTGTAAGTGATTTTCGCCAAGCGTTTTACCTAGCGTGCCTCTCTACCGAGATGTTATTTGCTTTTTGTCTGCGAGAGAAATATCAAAAATTGCTTTTGGCCATATGAGTGAGATAAAACCTCACTTAGCAACTTCTGTTTACTTTTCTATGAGGGCAGCACAGATGATGAACAAAAGTGATCCAGAACATGATTATCGCGAACAGTTGATTGCTATTTTGAGACACAAATCAAAGTAGATCGTATTTTTGACAATTCTTTCGTCGTCTACGTTCAAATTCGTCTTAACCTTACTGCGCAAGAAAATAAACCCTTCATGATCATTATTTGTTCAATTTTTGTTTTTATAAGTTGAAGTGGTGTCTTTGTCTTACTTGATGCATAGTTGCGCAATATTTCACTCCAGGAGGCCATGTTGCAAATGTTTTTGTTCCTCCTGCTGGACTATGCTTGATATATATAGATATTTCCCTGATCTTATGGCAACTTTAGAATCTTGAATATATTCATAACCGGGAAAGATCAAGATTTTTTTTCCGGCTATAGTGAAAAAATAGGCCATTTTATCTACTTTAGGACTACCCACACGTTTCTTCTGAAAGGTCACTTGACCGATGGACCATTTTAGACAACCTTCGGAAAAGTGGTTTTTAATAACCTCTTTTGAAAAAAATTTCACCCTTAAAATTAAATACCGCGCAATCGATTTAACAGAAACTCTTCGGTTTTCTTTTTTCTGATATTCGGTCCATTGCGTCAGTTGAATCTCTTGTTTTTTTCAGTTTTGAACATATAGAGAAAGACACGTTGTATGATTAAAACTGTCTTCACTATAGATCAGTTATTTTAAGAAAACGGCTACAGTGTTGCATGTCGTTTAAGGGGGGGGGGGGGGGGGACTACTGACGGTTGGGTTCACCTCATCGCCTGATCCCGTAGCGTATTGCTTACAAGAGGAGATGAAGTATTTTCGGTTGCTATGGGAATATGCAATTTGTGGCGCAAAGAGTGAATGATAAGCCTTTCGTTGCAAAGCCTTTTTCTGAGCCAAAATCATACAAAATTGCTCTATGATATAATCGGAATAAGAGTTTTCATACACCCGTTAGTGATTTCTCTGCAACTGATGTATTGACATTACTCTTTTCTGAAAAAAAGAAAAAAACAAACAAATAGACTAAAGTAAAGAAGTAAACAAATGTCAACAACGACAAATTTCTAACAAACATACGCAGCATGCATGGGCTTTATGTGGTGCTTTTCAGGAAAGCTAAAGGGTCCTAAAGAGGTCGTGAAAAATGGTAGATCATCAAGTATCGGCCACCAAATGTCACGGCTCCTGGTCCAAATCAAATTATCCTTTTATTGGAAGTAATTCTGACATCACATTTCTGTTGCGGTATCTTAAACGAGTGACCTAGGCCTTTTTAATTTCACTTCGAAGATAAAGTTGGACAATCCGAAATGATCTTTTGACATCATTGTAATATATCTGACATGTATGCAATCATTAAAGTCCTTCTGGCTGTCTATGAACCTAGTATTCAAGCTTTAAAAAGGCAACAATACGATGCTGCGTTACCGTTTGCATTTAAAGCTGAGCTTTCTTCCAGAATACTACCAGTCACACATTCTCGGTTAACGTAACTGAATCACGGAGGCAGTTATGTTCTTGAGAAGTATTCATTTGTTTGTGGATTTTCACTTCTAGCGTCGTAACTTTGTAAACCTCTTACTGCCAGGACGAAATCATTGTAAGCCTCCAGCCTTAAGGTTGTTTAGTCACTAGCGACATCCATGTTGGTATGAGCACAAGCCTGACAAGCGTAAGCATTTGTTCCGATCTTATCCCCATGTTGCTCAATTGTCAAGTGAGGACACAAATAGTATAAGCATATGCATAAGGAGAAGCTCAAACCTCCGGATCTGTTAATGCTAATGCTTGTGTTATCCTCACTTACGATTGTGCAATGTGCTTATCAGTCGCTGAGTGCAAACGAGCCTCAAATAAGTAAATAATTATTTCAGAACTGATCTACTTCGGGTTAGACAAAATTAAGGGCACGTGCACAACACTTTGTACCTTACATTAAATTCCCATGCATCTGATGCATGAAAACTAATATAGAAGGGTTCGAATGAAGATGATAATAACAGAGGCGAAAGAAGCCTTAAAAAAAATTCATGTTCATGACTGGAATAATCGCTTCATACGCCATCATCATTGTACATCCATTACAGTCACATATGTATGTGATTTTATTCATATATTCATCAGCAAGTGACGTCGTTCAGCGGCCCAACAAATCATGACGCTATACATAAGCTGTCCAAGGTGCTCAGAATATAGGGAGCGAAAAAAACGTGCGTTTGAAGAGAAACATCTTGAGCACTGCCGAGGTCCATTTGTCTCTCAGTCTTCTTCATTTGCGCGCCACTGACTTTCCATCGCATCCTCCAATCTGAGCACCAGAACAAGCCACTACATGCATACAGTCTAAGCTACTCACCACTATGCATTTCCTTTGAAGATGTGTTTCATTTCCAGTTTGTGTCAATACTGAGAAGTCGGGCATTTCAATCGCTGTAATCAAGTGTTTTGACCAAGCTGAGTGTTGCTTTGAAGGGCTTCTCAATTTTTCACTGACAGTTTTGCTCTCTCAATTAAGGCACATGTCAACAAGTGTATTGCGTTTCGGCAAAATAACAGTCGCGAAGTATTTTAAAGCAAATTGCTTGCACTCTAGTGAGTCTCGAACCTCGCTATCTCAAGCCTCTAGCGTTGTCTCTGTCAAATACAAAAAACTGGAATTTAAAATTTCTCACTCTCCAGTTTCCTCGGACATTTTATTTTTTTTAATATTCCATGACGAGAGAGCATTTATACACATGCACAATAAAATCAAATGCGTACTGATCAAATGTCAAAGGTATACGCTTAATTTAGTTTCCGTAATTAAGATCCTTAAACAGTTGCTGTAAGGAGTTGATATGAGGCAAATTGCCCACCGTAAAGAGATTCAAAAGCCGACGTTTTGAGCGTAAGGCCCTTCGTCAGCGCGATATAACCCTCAGAACGTCGGGCTTTGAATCTCTTCATGGTGAGCACTTAACCATAACTATCAACTCAGCTGATGTCAGATGTAAGTGTTTCACTCACTCATTGACGTATCTCCACAGTTTCTATAGAAACTATTATCTACCATTTACGACGTTGTCGTAATTCAGCCTTGTCGTAATTAGAACCATTTTAGTTCAAAAATTAAATTGACTATCTGACCAGTTTTCACGATTCTCTTTTGTTCTTAGTTTATTTTTTAACATTTATTTACATTTCAGTTATTTACTTTACAAAAAGACAAAGCAAACCTAGCCATGAGTTCTTTTTCAAAATCACCAGAGCGTTTAGGTCATGGGTTCGACTAACGTTTGAAGAGACCTAGAATTTTTTAATGAGTAATTCTATTTGAACGCACGTCTTCATATATTCAGTTCTGCCATGGCACTTACTAAACTAAACAATCTAAAATCGTTTATCATGACAAGTCTTACTCTTTTGAGACAGATTTTGGTTAATCAAGTTTGATTAATCAAGTTTAAATGAAAAAAAAAAAACAAAAACAAAAAACGTTTGAAACAAAATCTCTTTTTTTATAACCCTATTCATACTGAGGGGGGAGGGATGGGGATGGCTGTGCCGGCGCGGACTTTAAACGTTTCTAGCTTATCCTATAATATTAAAGCAATTTTTCTAAACTGTTTTCTTAAAATTTATCTGGCAACAATGATGACAATGACAAAATAACAGCAATGTCAAAAATTGTTCTTCGAATTTCTATTTCATGGCAAACCTAATTTGACAGACATGTTTACAAATTTTGTTTTTTTCGTTGCATCATTTTTATCTTTACTTTACATATTATCTCTGAGTCAATTTTGACGGTTGCCTTAAGGGACTGTTCGTTATTTATGGCTAAGGGGGGGGGGGGGGGGTCGGTGATTTTCAACCAATTCAGGCATATGAAAAATTTACCCCTCCCCGAAAGTGGGTATTTTAAAAAATTACCCCCCCCCCCGTTTATGTGACAGGTTCAAAATTTTACCCCCCACTCCCCTACCCTCAGGGCGCGACATGCTTACAATTGCGAAATTGCGTACAACATGTGTTCTGGCCGCGTGCCGATAAACCAAAATCAAGTGCAAGGTCATTTGTGATCGTACAGTATGGAAGCACTCAGCAAGGAAAGTAAATTTGCAGCACCGGTATTAACGTGGGCCCAGAGAAGATCCGATTCGAGAGAGAAATCAACGGTAGGAAAGTTTGCAAGAAGTTCATTGCAAGGCTTGAACCAGTTTTGCTGTTTGAGGATGGCTATATACCTACGCACTACAATACTGTAAACTACAACTGGCCCCGGCAAATGACACATGTGTGGGTTTTGCTAATATTAAATATCAGATTGCATGTATTTTAAAGGGATTTAATAAGTTATATATTGGAACCTTTAAATAACGCTACTCCACGTCACGTTTTCTTGGCTTTTCAAACTTTGGAAATAGAATTCTCGAAACAGAGATCAACTTTTTAAATGTGACTGCAAAACGGCTACACAAGTGTTGAAACAACAGTTTCTAAAAGTTTACCCCCTTATTTCTACTGTATTTAAAAAAAACACCCCCCCTTTTTCGTTGATTTTGAAAATTTTACCTCCCCACTCTAAACACCGGCCCCCCTTAGGTATAAATAACGAACAGTCCCTAAGTTTTGGAGAAGTGGAAATTTCCAAGATGTTGGCTGTTTTTAATTATTATGTAATTCCCGTGTGATTTGACATCGTCATCTCATTTTACAGAGCTCCTAAAACACTTTGGGTGTACTATACACCCTCAATTCATTGCCATAGCTTTGTTGCTTACTAGAACTGAGCATACACTTTACAATTCACTTGAATGATCTGACCTGGGAAGCGTTTCGGAGAATGTTTTTGATGATCATCCCATATTAGACCAGATAATTCAGGAACCCTCGCGAAGCAAACCTTCACAGTTCCGAAAAAACTCCGAGGCAGTCCGCTGAGATCGTTTTATTATTCTCTTTTTTAAGCCAGTGGCTAGTGCTAATTTTGTGTTTGAGCGAAAGTGGATAATTTGAAATTGTTCTTCTTCGCAGCTCGGTTTTTAAATACACCGTGATTTCTAGTAAGTTTCTATTGCTTAGAGTAATAAGTCCATATGTTACAAGCTATAAAATTCTGGCCCAAACTGAACCCGATAATTCACGAACCCTCCCGAAGCAAACCTTCACAGTTCCGAAAAAACTCCAAGGTCAGACTGCTGAGATCGTTTTATTATCACCTTTTTTTTTAAGCCAGTCCACGTGGTCTCCAGTGGCTAGCTCTGATTTTGTATTTGAGCGAAAGTGGATAATTCTGGCCCAAACTGAAAGTGTTTGCGTGCGGCTGCACTCATAACTTGGAGGCAATTAACCATTTATTTACCTACATCGATCAAAACACTGCAAGAGTATTTCATCTTCATGCCCATTTTCGGTCATAAATGTGCATTAAGAACTGACATGAAAACTGTAGACGCCAAAACATGTTTCGTTTTAACACGCTGCGAAAAAAAAATGCTTTTAGATATGTAAATTCTGCAGAACACTGGTGATCGTTTTATTTTATATCTCGCAGGTGCATTCGTTAGCAGTGTAGGAGAAGATATTCGATACATTGTATGCGTTTGAACCATTAAAAATAACCCAGGTTTGCGCCAGAAAAAAGGAAGTTTTCAAAAAACATGGTCTATTGGGAATCTCCATTCGTCAAAAAAATCGATTTACCCTATTTCAATTTGTTTTTGTGGCAAGTTAGTTTTTAACATAAATGTTGCTGTATTAAATTCAAAGGCTGAAACTGAGACGTGAGCAACGTAGCGAATTCGCAGTGGTTAAAATGTAAATGGTATATCGAAGGCCTTATCATGTAATGCTTTTAGCATTATATCTTCGTGCTCATCTAAGCTTAGGCCAATATAATTTTGTAAACATGAAAGTCAAATTCGTGTTGGTAGGACAATGCTTGTAACAAGTACAAAATAATCGGAAAAATACCCGCAAACATGTATATGTTACATATTAGAATAGAACGAAAAGACAAGGACAGATAACTTACATAATAAAGTGAAGCCGGTGAGACGGTCTGTGGTGAAGAAGACTGTGTTACTTGTTCTTTCATGTTGCGGAAACGACTTTCTTGCATTTGTTTTTGAAGGCTATTTATTTTAAATTAAAAAGACATCTGTTTAACAGGGTAATGAACTCAGAATAAGTTATTCGCAGGACATTAGCGACTAATGATGCTTCGGAAAGACTTTTAGTTTTACCCTAAACATCGTCTCACCTTTATGTAAAATATAATACAGACTGCGGTTTCTTCCTTTTAAAGCGTGCGAAACGAATTTCTTGTTACACGTGACCATAAAATCCTCAAATTATTTTTCGTTTTCTATGAAAAATAAAAACCGAATTACTAGTCTATGTAAATGTATCTGGAAACAGTTTTCCGCTTCTTTAGATTATATAACTAGTTGAAAATTTTCAGCTAATTAAAATAATTTTTCGCATATGAGAAAGATCGTAAAGATGCAGCTATAGAAACAATTACGAATTTAAACTGAATTTAGACCAATCAGCGTGACGTCCTGAAGGAACAGTTTTAATTTTCTGCTAGAATCAAAATAAACACCTCTTGACAATCCAATGACCAGTGAGTGGGTCGATTATTGGTCGTGGGAGATTTGACGGTAAAGCGAAGAAACATGAACTGTGCTTAGAGAATTCCGTGACCGATAGTAATTTATGGAGTGAAATTTATTTACTAATTTAGGATGCACGCTATTAATTTCCGAAAAAAATGTGTGAGGCGTTCTTTCTCAGACAATCGACATCCTTTTTTTATAATAAATATCATAACTGCCCGAATTCGATAGCATTTAAAACAAAGGAGCAGAACATCATAAGATCTTCTCAGCGCGTGTTTTTCCATCTTCGATCGTTTTCATTTTAAAACGGATATTTTAATGACAATCCCGTTGTTAATTCTTTCATTCGTTTTTGCTGTCACCATCGCAAAACGCCGTTTTCTAGTGCCTTCATCCTATGGTTAACATTCTTAGTTAAGAAATAACTTTTTCCACCGTTCTTGTTTTTCACTTATTAACTTTTGTAGGAAAGGGCATACAATAGGTATTCAAAATTTTCATTTCTGTCCAATTTTGCCGTCCATGAAAAATAATAATTTAAAAAACTTTAAAGAGCTCCAAGTTAGGCAGAGCATTTAGGGAATCTCCGATTTGAAAATTTCCAATTTGGAGTTTTACAAATGAAAACAATCGAGAAAGGAAACGTGTGCGCGGGCTTCATTTGGAGGCAAGGGCATCAAAAAGCTCAATATTGCTTCAACTTACGTTCTAGCCATGCCAACAGTAAGGACTGCATATATATCTTCTCTACAGCAATTACGTTGCTCCACTGAGCCATCACTGGTGAGGTGACGTGAACAGTCAATTGCTTTTCCTAAGATAGTCACCACTGTTGTGTAGATAGAAGTCACCGTGAAATGTAAGAGCTCGATATAGATCGGCTTGTTTCCAGAATGAACAAAAAGAAATCAGACGTAAAGAAAAGAGAAAGTACACGCACAAACACCCACACATGATCAATTTATATGAAATATTTTGACAAGGATAGAAACGTCTTTGATGTCGATCTCGTTCACTAATGGAGAACATTTGTCAGATGGCTAAATTATGTTCACACTGACTAGTGGAAAAATCAAACACAGTTAAAATGCCTCTGGCAAGCAATGTGGTATTAGAAGGGTAACAAACCTCTAGCGACGAAAACTTAATTGGGTAATTTGTCCGGCTCAAACGGGAAACTAAGCCAATAACACAATACATAGAAAAATTAGTTGCATATGCCAAAAAGAAGCCTATTACAAAAATGAAATTAAAAAAATGGAACTTTAAACTAGATTTAAGGTGGCTCCATATAGTTTTTCAGCGCGCGAGGAATGGGAACTAAATTGGCACAAGCGCGCGCGCGAGGAGAGTGACAGTCCAAGTCAGATGACATGTGCCAATCAACCTCCCAGACGAACTTTTCCAAAGTCTGATTGAGGCATCTTTGTGGCTTACCTTTTCAAAACCTATCGAGCACATAGCAGTGAAATTATGAAAAGCCTTTAGTTTAATCGCTTTTGTAGCTGACAGTTGCAGTCCTACGATTGTTCTACGATTATAGGACTGGATTGATTGCGATCTTTAAGTTCAAGCAACACAGAGAGGACTGAATACGTTGCACGAATTATTACGCGCCTTCAAGAATTATGCGTGAAGAACTTCTCTCCGTTCTCAACTTGAAATATCAGTGCTGTCCAGGTCAACTGTCGAGAATCTCTGGGATGAGAAGCTTAAGTTTGTTTGGATCGAGCCTAAGTGTAAGTAATTTTTTTGGAAAAGTGCTTTAGTTTTTGCCTTTCTAACAAGCCGTGTATTTTTGGTCGGGTAAGTTGTCTCTACGGCCGTTCTCATACGGTTTCAGCAAAATACAGCTGACTTGTGAATTTTATTGAGCGATGAATAGATTACACACTTGTAACGAGGTAACAGTTGTCATTGAATTTTGATAGAAGTTGAAACTCACAAGGACACTTATATTTCAGTGTCTATTTGTCAGTCACCAGTAGCTTTTGATCTAAGTTTCACTTGTGTTGACAAGGTGCGACTTCAAAACTTCGGTGGTCTAAAATAAAACCGAAAATTGAAAAACGTTCAATTGTACCTCAGCTCAAATACAATTTTTATTTTTACGAAAAATTATGCCTAGAATGACGGCATTCATGGGCATTCAGTGAATGAAAAGGATGAGTATCAAGTTGACGGCCGGTTCCAAAACAGTCGGCGTTTCGTAGGCGTTCTGTTGACTTGTTGAACCTTGCAGAAAAATAATGTTGTCTTTTTCAAAACATATAATTTCCTGTCGACATTTTTGTTCCCTTTTATCCAACGTCGGCCGTTAAATATAAATTGAAAGCGTATTTATATACTATTTGCTATTCCATGCAGTTAACAAACACCCAAGTAGCCGCTAAGAAACAACGCGGGTCTCGGCAGTCAAAATATTGAGCTTACAAAATAAAATAAACGAACTTCCCTGCTTTTCTCGGGTAGCATACCAAAAGATGTTCTAAGAGCAAACATGACCGCTTTAGACTTTTTCTTGAAGAACGGTTGTAATCAGTTAATGGTAAAAATGAAACTGAAAGTGGTTTAATGATTCCGCGTTCTGGAAACTTTAAAGGAAATTTTTTGCTGCTGGCAATAAAGTGGCGGCTTCGTTCGAGTTTTTATATCGCGAATCGGTATAAATTTTCTTCTTTTTTGTGTGTTTGTTCGTTTCTTTCTTTATTTTTGCGAATTTTTTGGTCACATGGATCCTTTACAGTAAAGGAAAGCAGTTGTCTAGAAAAATGTTCTTTTGAGAGAAAAGCTCTAGAAAAGCTTTTCTACCGCTTACCGGCGTGCTGTCCACGCTCGTCCACGCAAAAGGAGTCATGAGCATGCGCAACCCCGTAACTTGGAGAATTCTTATTTTGGTAACGTGAAGAAAAAAGGTGGGTTTTGAGGCATTTTTAAATGCTAATTGCGCGTGTTCCACTTGGTGAAATTTTTTTAAAACTGGAACATTTGTAGGATTTTTGTGTTTTTCAGTCATATTAAAGTAAGAGTAATTTTTATACATACACTTCTGCATTAATCGTCGAAAACGGAAATTTACTATTCTGGGAAAACTTATGTACAAAATTTCTCACAGCCTTGCCAGCTAAGACCTCTCAAACGACAACATCTTTACAACAAAAATAGCGAAAATTCACCGTGTAAAAACCAAGAAATGACCTAAAGAAACTGGGTAAGCTTAAAAAATGAGCCAAAGAACTATATCAGTGGTTGCCATGGAAACGGGCAAGGCCCAGAAATTGTGACTTTTTTGAAAAGTATCTTGAGGCTAGGCTAGTTGCTTTTGTAGCTTTTCCCTAGTGAAATGTAAATCAATGTCCTGAAAATCATCAAAAAAGTTATGTATATTTGTCTGTTGAAACTGACGAGAAACTGTATGGAGCCACCTTAAAGGTTAAAATTGAGACAAAACAATTAATGGACCAGGTTTAAGGAAATTGCCATTTCAGGTCACCTCAAAGCAATTAATTATATCCAAGGGCCGGATTCCCAAAACTGGCGAGAAATCCCGTGCCTGAAGAACTTTTGATTAGGCACGAAAAACCACTGATTAAGCACTGATTAATTTTTCGGACCCGAAATGTCTTGGGAAGTCTAAGAAACGCACTCCCGGACTCGAAGAATCTCGGAACTGATTTATTGACAATGATTGTTATTTTGTGAAAATAATATAAGTTCAATAATTATTTTTTATATTAAC
Source organism: Siderastrea siderea (assembly GCA_964030785.1). Classification (NCBI taxonomy): domain Eukaryota; kingdom Metazoa; phylum Cnidaria; class Anthozoa; order Scleractinia; family Rhizangiidae; genus Siderastrea; species Siderastrea siderea. The sequence continues at coordinate 428,757 of OZ034972.1, forward strand.
TAACTGGGCTTGTTTCTCCTACACCTGGAAAGCGACCTTTTTTTTTCCAACAATGCACATGATCAGTGTCTTAGTGAGTCATTGACCCATTGTTCTTAGCCAGTCTCTTTCAGGTGACGTAGAACCAATGAAAACGCGAAAAATTGAATATCATCCGATGATAGTTTTCACTTGACTGAGGACGGACTAAAGGAGAAGTCCATTGATGAGTTCCTAAGATAGCAAATAGTTCTTCCTTGGCATAAAAACAAACATAATTCAACCCAATCATTAGCCTGCATCGCAGACGTAATTTAACGCGGGTGTATAGCTATTTACAAGGTTAAATTTCGTCTGCGATGCAGGCTACAAAATCATCTGACCTCTAACTTTACATGAGCAGATCCAAAACCTCGCAGACTATTTTTGAACTACAGAAAGGGAAACGTAAAACAAATTATGATAAACACGTACGCAGACATGCAAACACGTCTGAGACCAATTTAACACGTTTTTTACAAGTATCCTTTTTTATTTAGCAAAACTGATTCCAGATCTGAGCTTATTTTTTATTTAGGCCATGCAAGTACCAACTTAGTACAGTGCCCTAGCGGCAAATCAAAGTGGTTGAAAAGAGTACGCAAAGGTTTTTGGTAAGGCATGAATTTCACTTAATCGAAAACATTTTAAAGCTGAAAACACTCTAGGTCTGTTTTACCTGAGTTTTTAGTTGTGAAAGCCGAGGTGGATGTGGCGCAATAATCGATTCCTGTCAACGGGTTGATTTCGATCAATACACGATGAAAATAGTGGTAAAAGTGCAAAGGTAATATTTTATATTGGAAGCGGGGGGGTTATCTTATATAAGCTTGTTGTAAATTATTATCTGTTTCTTATTATTATTTGTTGCAAAGAATGTATTTCATGTTTCAGTTATTTTTGGACCCAACCATTCATTTTATGTCAATTTTTTTATCTGTAGGCAAACTAAACTCCGAAGAATTCTTTTTTTTTTCTCAAAAGAGGTGAATAGATCTATAATCAATTTCCTCACTTTCATATGGTTTTCGAGCGGTATAATATCAAATCCCAGCAGGTGTTGAGAAAATACGCAGCTTTTCACGGATAAAAAGTTTTAATTAATTCTACAGGAAGTTCTTAGAAGTTAATTAGCACCGAAAAGTTCGTGGTGAATCTTATACCTAAGTTTGATATTTCTTTTTGCAACAGCTTTTAAGCTGAAGTAATACAGAACGTTTAGTGTCATCGCGGCGTTTTGATATTCTGATATTTATTTTTTCAGTACAGTGCCATTGGGACCTATTTGAATACATCTTGTATTGAAGGAGAGTTCTTTTCCTTTCATCCACACGTAAATAATAAATACGAGGGTCCTTTTGACTGCATGAAAAGGCCTTTAAAAGCTAGGGTGGGGTTTAATGATAGATTGCCACTGCACATGTACAGGAGTACTGTTGTAGTCTATCCTAGAAAAGCTGCTAAAACCTGCATCACGTTGCTTCGGTTTCTTAGCATTTGAAAATGAATAATCTTTTAAGGACAGACTGAATTTCATAAATGAATTAAATACTCTTTAATCTAATATTTCCATTTCGCAAGAATTCGTGGTCAGTTGTCTGTTGGTAACTCTATTAGCTTAGCTTCTAGGCCGCCAAAAAAATGTTCATTCATTGCATGGGAAATTGGTATTCTTTTCCCTTCAATTTACGAATGAATATTATAATATTTCCAGATCGAGCAACTTCGCTATGTCTCGTGCTTAAACTATTCGGATTCAAGTTAAGCTTAAAATGATCTAACTGGTTCGTTTCGTTTTCCACTTTTATATTGATTAGCTAATCGTAACTGCAGTTCCACATCAAATGAAGTACAGACTGAATGCGGTTTAGCCTGTTTGAAATTCTTTTTTTTTGTGTGTGTTTATTTTGGTAAGTTTTCACTGCTCTAAATTTTTATATCTACCAGCTTACCTCACTGGCCGGAGCGTAGACATTCCGGCAGCTCACAAGATAGTCCTTGCCCTCGGCGTCACAGCGAAGCCAAGATTTCTGAAAATCCGTAGGTCTTATTTTAAAACACCATGAAATCTCCTCAAAGTGAAGGCCGAAAAAGCTTTTTTTTTGACAGAGAACAAAGGTTTATAAATTAACACAGCACTGTAATCGAAATTTTATCTAAAATATCAATGCCAATAATCTAAATCTAGAGCTTTGTTGACATTTCATATATATATCAAGAGAAAGAGAATCCCCCCACAAAGGGTTTGTTTTTGGAGGGGGGGGGGGGGCTTAATTTCCTTCAAAGTCAATAATTCAATGACACACCACGAAAAAAATATCTTCCATGTAATTGTTTCGAGTCTCTGATATCAGTTTTAATCAAGTTTTTGATATATACGTTTAAATTTAATTTCGTTTGATCGACTGAGATAAAAAAAACATTTTTTTTGGCAATTTTCGGGAGCTTAAACCGCTATAAAAGTAGCAGTATTATTTGCAACATAACTTTATCAACATAAAAAGGCCTGGAAAATATATTTAGTTAGTCGTTTTACAACTTGAGCACGATTTTGTGATCCAAAAAATATTTAATGAAAAAAAAAAACGCATTGTTTTCAAGTAATGCACATATCGGTCGGGTAGCCTTAGTATAAGAAGATATTATATATGTAAACAGCAAAATTAGATTGTGTTTATAGTTTCTTCTCAGGTGGGGTAATCTGACAGAATGATAGAAAGACGCGAATGATGTCTATATTCATGACGCCGTTTTTAAACATCATGCACTTTATGAACGTTTTGGATAGTAAATTTCTGACCGACATTTGTTTCAGCATGAAATGCAAAAATTAAATTCCGGCTGGTATTTCTGTGTGGTTTTATTCAAAGTCAAGTGAGTTGTATAATTAAATGTACGAATGAATACAACTTTTGCACTCTTACTCATTTTCTTACCTTTTTTGCGTCATGCTTAATATATTTAGAATCGTAACAATGGTTTCATATCGCGATCTCTGGGTTGAGTCGGTGGGCGGGTGTGTTCATGTTGTGTTTTTACCCTTTCGCTTTCGGTTATCCTTAGCGCGGCAAGAACGTCATGCTAGCCCACATATAAGGCACTAATAACATTACAATCCTATATGAATATATACACCAACTGATTAACACACCTACCTCCACTAACACACACTTTCCTTCATTTGTACTCACTTCCCTTCACTTGTATTCACTTCCCTTCACATTAGTGCCTTATATGTGGGCTACCATGACGTTCTTGCCCTTAGCACCCTTCCTCCTTTTCCCTCTTCCTTCCGCTGGGAATTTCGCATCAAAATGAGATAAAAACTATGATTTCATGGCACTGTTTACAGTTCTAGTTAATTAAAAGCAGTGTATAGGTGACAAGTACCACAAAGCCTGGCGAATGAAAACTGGGGTTCTGGATCTATACATTTCGAGCAAATAACAAACGGAAATAAGTGTAGCGTAGAGTTTATTGTGTAAAATCTGGTACAGGGACAACTATCGTATGTACGACTGGGTTCCTTTGACTTTTGTTAATATTTTTAATCTCCTGCACCTCCCTTGACTACAATCTATTTTATCAAAGCGTTATGTCTATGAAATATGACAAACATCCGTGCAATTTTCATTGGTGCTTTTTAATGAGCTTTGTTGAGCCACCGGTTAGTATCTTGACGAGATAACATTAAGAGTACTGCATAATAAACTACTTCATTAATTTAATCAACACATTTTTTATAACCACATTTTTTATATGTCAGTTACGCATGAGGTGAGTTTTCACTGTACATAATTCCACCGGCGGTATAAGTTACTTTAGGTTTACCGGCATGGAAATCAAGAAATAGCTTACTACAGTACTGTTAAAGGATGTGGTCTAACTTGCAGATTCTTAAGGAAAACTTCAATGCCAGCTTAATTTCCTGATAAAGAAATGACCAGAGAATATGTTCATGTTTTCTTGTTCCTCACTTAAAAATGAGATATGGCGACGTTACCTTAACCTTTTCACAGCTCACTTAAAAAAAAAACAACCGCATTTTCTACCGTTAAAGCGGTTTTTTGAGTGCTACATTGCCAAATGCCACTAAAATTTGGCACAAAAACATATATTTACAACTGAGCTAGATTTTCAACCAGATTCTGTTGTAAATTGTACAATATTTTGATTTAGCGCATGTGCGTAAGCCAAATTTTTTTTGGCAGATTCATTCCCAATTTTTTTCTTGCTTCTTCTCCTCTCCTTTCTTTCTCCCTTTCTTTTATCTTTATCTTCTACCTTTTATCCCCTTTCCATCCACTGGAAAATTCTTGGCCTCAGCCCTTTAAAAGCCTGGAAATGGAACAATGATCAATGACGTGTGGACACACGGATCTATCCTTGCTGTGTTAGCTGCTTATCAAAACAATCTGGTGACGTCAAAATGATAACGTCACAAGTGGTTCAATTTCTACTCAGTCCAAATGTCAACAAAAGTCGACTTTCGCAACGAAAGTGTTAGATGCTGCAAAGATTAGGCCATCTTCTGCAATACTCCTGCACCGAACGGCAGCCATGTCTTGTTTTCCCTGAGCATTTCCTGCTGTTCTAAAATTATTTATCCCAATTTCCCAAATTGCATTAAATGGTCTCCTTTAAACTTTAGGTGTGGCTACTAAAATTATCCACAAATAAATAAATAAATAAATAAGTAATAAATAAATAAATATACAAGACAGGCCTGGTGGATTGGTAATTACTGACTTGAGAGCATTAACAGATGTTCTACAATTGACATGATTTTGAAGACAACTTTCCCACAGGCTGTGAATGGCTGTCAGTCAGTGCAGTGTCACCAACAAATGTCTTTCTAAGTACTACATGTACTCATATTATATACATTACTCTCATTATATTATATACAATTCTGAATGCTAGGTAGACTATAGAGACTTCTGAGTTGTTGTGATAACATACAAGGAATGTTACAACGTGGTATGGTGCATCACAAGCCGAAGGAAGGCATCTGCAGCACGAGTGTTATCATGCATACCTGTATAGAGATAATAAATTAATTTTTTATTGTTCATTTTTTAGATGAAACTGCTTGTAGCGCCTGTCCAGATAGTCGAGCGGGCGAGCCAATCATATGAGCGAGCAAAGACCGTGCTAGCGAAGGAGGTTCGCCTCTCGGCTCGCTCACTCCTGCCTTGCATTGTGGAGCCTGTTTCGCTACTTCGTTCCGGCGCTCGCATTATCAACTTTCCTGCTTGAATACACAGGAATATGGCAGGTATCATTGTGGTTATTTCATAAAAAGGAACTGTTCACTACTTTCTCATAGGGCGTCTGCAGCGACAACGTAACAGACCAAGGAAACCAGCACGAAACTCATCATTCATCCCCGCATACAAAATGGGATTCACAGAACTGTTCAGGTAAACCATGGAACTACCCAAGGTAAGAAGAACTTTAAGATGAGGTGAATTCTGTCCTGACCCAAACTCATACCACAGCCAGACCACTTGATTGGGCAACATGCATATGGCGTACAGGAGAACCACGGTCGCCAGCATCTTGACGATTTTAGTATTGCGTTCCAACCGCTGAATAACCTTACGAGGTCCAGTGGTAGGGGTGCGGGGAGATAAGGTCAGGCGAACTTGATTTAGCCCAGCAATTGATGATTTCTTCTCGGGAAGAGGTGATCCCGATACTGAAGGCAAGTCACTGGGTTCTGGAGTAAGAAAACTGCTCGATGGAGGTGCGAGTGTTGCGAGGGATTCTGGAACCTCTGTCTTCTTAGCAAATCGCAAAGCTTGATTGCGCAGCTTCAAAACAACTTTAGTGTAGGCAAAGGCAATTATGACAAGAGGAATCATGTACTGGGCTATGAAGAGCCCTAGAGTGTACGCACGCCGTGCTAAGGTGCTCGGCCACACTTCTTCGCAGTAACCATCTTTCATCGCCAGCACCAGAAGATATGGTATCACAAGAACAAAGGATACGGACCACGTGATAACAACAATGACTGCTGTTTGAAATGGAGTGAATCTGGGCTTCCAGGGATGCACAACAGCTCGGTATCTGTGCATAAACAATGATATAAAAATTGTTATCACTTCATCATAGAAGTCTAAAAGACATCAAAGTTCTTTCTAGTTGCGCCTTTACTTTGACTTCTACTACGGAGTGAAACTAACTAGCCAACCTTCCGAGTACTAATAAGTAGCTAGCTAGCTTACTAATTAACTAACTGACCTACTAAAATAGTAACTAACTAATCTGCTCCATGTCATAATAATAGCAATGAGCATAACATTACCTCCAATATTTTACTGACAGTATGTTAAATTGTCAATGTAAAATCTGCACTCACCTGTCATAACTGATAGCTACAAGTGTAGCCGAGGAACACGTGGTCACTGACGTCATAGTGGGCCACAGTATCTTGCACATAGTAGGGCCCAAAGGCCAGCTAGGGAATGTCAGCTTTATGACCACTTCAGAGGGTATACAGAGCAGAGCTACAGTCAGGTCAGCAACCGCCAGATTCACAAGTAGAAAGTTTCGGGTAGTGCGCATGCGCGGGCTTCGTATAATGACTAGGCAGACGAGCGTGTTGCCAATGAAACTGACCACAAATATTGCTGCAAACATGATGTACTGTAGCGTATCAATCCATTTGGACGTGGTTCCTGAATCTTCATTACTGAGGCTACCATTTATTGTCGAGTTGGAGACAGTTATGTTTAACATGGCAGAACACGGTTCTGTAGCCTTGGATTTCTGGTATTCGATTGTCGGTGGTGTCGACAAAGTATATTCAGTCCTGCTTTAGATGTGGTGTTTCTGTGATGTGCAAACACTAAAAAATTTCAGTCCAAAATACACCCTAAAACACAAACCAAAAAAATGGTTAGCAGTGCCTTCAAACTGTGGTACGCCCTGAACGTAATAGGAAAAAGCGATCCCTGGAAAGTATCCTCAGTCAATATTTGAGGGCTCCTGGCAATTCTCGTTTTAGAGCGTGTTTAATTTACGTCTATTAGACGATGCAAATCAGAAACACAGTAAGTTATTCTCTGTAGATGAAAACAATATAGAAATATACATGACGAAGTCAAAACAGGTTATAGTACAACGCTAAATTTTGGCGTGCTCCCATTGGTCGAAATCGATCACGTGGCGGGATAGTGTCTCTCCTCAGCGGACGCCTATCAGCGCATAGTGTCCGTTTCGGCATAGAGGTTCAAACGGATACTTACACTATCTATAGCACCATATTTGTTCGAACGGCCACTGCGCTATCTAGAGAGCTATATCGGTTCAAACTGCCATTTACGCTATGTAGATCATCATGGCCTTGCCTTCTTTATTTTGCATGGAGGTTCAAACTCCTATATTTGCATTATCTACCAACAATACTACCGAACACTACCAAACTCTGACAAAAAGTTGAAAACTGTCATTACGCTATCTAGAGCACAGTATAGGCTCAAACTGTTATTTAGCTGTCTGGAGTACCAAATAGCTTCAAACTGCTTTTCACGCTATCTAAAGCGCCATATATTCAATATCGCAGACAAATCTGTTATTACAAAAGGATAAAAATCAGTAAGGTCACATAGTTCTGACCTTGATGTTACTTGCCCGGAGTTATACAGGAAATTGCCTAACTATAAGGCACTGAAATTCATTCCTAGGTACCACCTTCAGTTTATGTCAATTGGAGAACATTTCTCAATAGCTTTCGGCTGCCTGTATTACCACAGATGTGTTGTTAAAAGCATTTTGCAGTCAAACGGCAGTCTGAACCTATGTGGCAGATAGTCTAAATAGCAGTTTGAACCTCTATGGTGTTTTAATTAGATAATGCAAATAGCATTTTGGACGTCTAGGGCGATCTAGATAGCGTAAATGACAGTTTGATCCTAAATGGCTCTCTAGATAGCGAATATAGATCTCCGGCGCGAATGGCAGATCTATGAGCTTACATGGTGCTCTAGATAGCGTAAATAGCAGTTTGAACCTCTGTGCTACTCTAGATAATGCAGATAGCAGTTTGAAATAGCACAAATGTGTTGTTATATAATTAAAACTTGAATTAAAAGCATTTTTGCGGTCATACTGGAAGGTTTATCGTGCACAGTCTTAGCTTGGCAGGTTGTTGTTTCATGATTTTCCGTTGAACAACAAATCGAAAGGCTTCTAAGAAATAACGATCTGCCTTTTCAGCTGCAAGTAAATCATAATTAAGGCTCTCAGTCTAGTTCAATGGTCATTAATGACCCATTCAAGTTTAGGTGATTCCGCAGAAAAAGAATCTGCCATAGATTTGTAATGAAGCATGGCATAAATATTCAACAAGTCATGTAGGGTCTAAAATTGCAATAAAAATGGGGGTCAGCGTGCTCGTTTTAGTGGTATACTGCTGACGAATACAGTGTTTAAAGGCATTTTCAGGCAATAAACGCGCGAAGCCAATATGCTCAATATTTCAACTGCAGATTAATATTTCATGTATAGGTTGACTTTGTACATATGTATAGTCATCTGTGTTGTACAAAACATGGCCGAAAAGCTTCAAATTTACTGGAAACGCAAAAAGTAGACGATGACAAAGGTAGATTGATGTGCGGTCCTCTACCCTAAATGGCTTTTTCGTAGGATTTTTTAAAAAAAAATCTGATCATAGATTTTTGCTAACTTTTTTATTTTGTTTTGGAAACACTGTCCTGATTGAGTTTATACAATAAAAAGTGGGGGTCACCGTGCTCGATTAGGAGAAAACGACCATTTATTTCTCTAAACAACTCAGTTTTCATAGAAAATCTACCAAGTTCCAAAAGTGCGCGCGCTAGTGCGCGCGCTAACCACGGAAAAAATGATGCGCAGAAAGGACGCGCAATGCAATTGAATCGAATCACCTTAAATGAACATTAAGAATATGTGGATTTTCTGGGAGATTAACGAAAACTAAGCAAACGTCTCTGGTTGGCCTTTTAAGGCAAACAGGTTTTTATAAATACATCAGGGCTTATTGAAAACACAACATTTCTGTAATAGTTTCCAAATGATGATAAACGCAGTTTAGACAAAATCAAAGTTAAGAGCGGTGCTGAAACAGATTTCTACTTTTTCGAAGTTAATTTATGAAGCGATTGAACGGTTTCACTGCTCCAGAAATTAAGCTGTCGTAATCTGGGTAACTTATGAAGACAGAATTCTGAATTCCCAGGGCACGACTGAAGTATCAGCGGAACAAACGACGCTGGCCACCTCTACCAACAATCCTTCCGGTATGAATCCACTAAAACCTTTAAGATATTTCACGATTAAAACTAGCTTGAACTCTAACGCAGCATGTCATATACTCTTCCTTCAACTGTTCTTTCTGGATGAAAGCCGGGCAGTTCCACAACTGTATTAATTTAACTAAGTACTGAACTTATTTTATTTAAAGCATTCCCATGCAATGTTTATATTTTTAGCATATTCTCCATTTAACTGTGTTAATTGGAGAAGAATGTTATAGTTTGGTTAAAACGTTAGTCCCTTTATTCCCTACCTTTACCATGCATGTACGTACATTTTTTCTGTGTGGCTTATAAAAACGATTTTATGCAGAAGTACCAATGAACTCCATTGTCTATGCTATGGACGGTTTTCTTTGAAGTAACCAACAAAAAGCCTTAAAATTAAAATCAGCGTGTAGCTGCCATCTTAACTTTTCGAGGCCGCCATCCATGATCCTGAGCCTACAGTTATAAAGTTATCGATACGCAAAAATCTACAATTCAGCTCAAACAAGAAAGTTTGAAATGAGTTGAAGCAGATAACACACAAAAAAAGTGAATAAATAAATAAACAAACAAACAAAAAAGAAAGAAAAAAATATGTTGCTCAATAAGTGGTTTCTACGCAAAAATTAATCAACAACTAGAGACAAAAACAAAACGTTGGCACAGGAAAATGCTTTCTAGTTAATATCTTTTAGGAGAAGTCATAAAATTTGTGGATCTTTGGTTAAATTGTTTGAAATCAGCGTCGAATTCTTCCCTCGAAAAATCCTAGGAGCCCCATCTTCGTTGTAATTCAAAATTAACGAATGGAAAGTCAGGAAAATGTACCATTCAGAATTAAAGAAATTTTTGATGAAATTATCAAATTCGTTTTTTTTTTGGAATGATTTATACGCTCTTTCGCTATAATTGTTGTTCTTATAACGAAATAATGTGAAACCCCGATAAAGTTAATTTAAATGGGGAAACTGACAGAGGAAACAAACGAATTTCCTACTTTTGAAGAACCCTATTGCCACACTTACAAGAAAAGGAAATTCGAACACTTCATTAGATTATCCAATAAACCTGACAGCGACTATTGTGGAATTCAGTCCCAGCTATAAAAGTAATGTTTTTTTGAATTCAATAAGAATAAAGCAAAATAAACTGCAGTACGAATAATTTCATAGATTAAAATATGGAGGAGGTTTTGGTTGCTTTTTCTTAAGGACTTTTCAATAGAAAATAATTTGGGTTGTTTACACAGCCTTCGATGAGTGGATCGCGTAGCAAAAGTCCTTGAAAATAATTATATTTTGTAATCAAATTTGCATCCCTTTTTTTATCCAATATGGCAGAAAAAGACAGAACTTTTTACAGCCGGAAATATTAAGTCCCTGAGTCATTTAGTTTTGCAAAAACCATGGGCAATATTAAAATTGATATGAATAACTAATCAATTCCAAACCCTAGGTTTCGATTCAAATTATTCGGAAAGGGCTTCATTTTCGTCGTTTGTTATCGAACCATTTAAAAAGAATCATTTTGATATAAACACCTTATATTAAAGAAAGAACAGTAGAATTTCAGTATGAAAGAACACAATATAAATAAAATGTCTACATGGCCTTTCCCTGTTATATGCCCGTGTATGTTTAATTTGTGCAAGTAAAAAAAAAGTGTACGTTGGGGCATGAAAATAATAAGTGGTTTTCAACATTTGGCCAAATTTCACAGTTAAAAAAAAACATGCAATCTGTACATGTAGTTTTACCATGAAACACTTATGTTGATACATTTTCCTACAACAGGAAAATGACAGAACCGAAGTTTGTAGAACTGCTTTTCTATTAACACTTTGTTGCTGTGGTACAATTACAAAATATCGAACGCGCTAAAATGTGAATGTGTGAAGAGAGTTCACTTTGGCGAGCTTAAGCAAGCTCACGGCATAACTTGAATGGCAAGTTTGATTTTCTCGCACCGTTTCTGCTAATTTTCACGATTTACAGTTTGATAGCCAAGCGATAGCGAAAAACGAGACATCACTTACCAAGAATCGCGAAATCCAATCTAAACAGTTTCATCTTTTACGGACTAACCGCAGATGGAATCGTTTGGACTTTGTGATAAGCGTCTCAAATTGAAAGAGCACGGAAACACTACGGACCAACAATCAATCATCCAAGAATACGAACCGTTTATAATGAGACACCTTATGCAAATTCAATGGTTTACAACTTAAGTAATCGAACGTGACTTTTATGGGATTTTCTTTATTAATGATCCACCCTGTTGCTCCCTTTTGTCACCTGAAATCTCGAAACATGACCGACCTTGTTGTTTTTCAAACAAAATGTCATCGTTAGCTGACAAACCCAGCGCTGTTCCAGACTTAAATATTGAGCAACTGCTGTTTAATATTAAGATCATGTCCTCAGAAAGCATAATGGCCATTTGACGAAAAAACTTGAGGTGACAAAAGATTGTCAATTTGTGTTGCTTTAATTAGAACCCTTTGTCTTCCCTTTTTGCTCCTCGCAAGCTCAATATTGAAGCTAAGTTGATGTTTGCACGAGCTTACGTACGTGAAAGTAGACACAGTAAGCGAATGTATGATAAGGCAAACCTAAAAAATTTGACGTTTACCTGACTTCAACATGAAGTGCATCAGTGTTCTAGCGTTTGATAATCAGGGAGTTACGCGATTCGAATCCGCATAATCTGTCCTCACTGACAGGAATTCGTAACTGGTGTACATAAAAGCAACTTTTTAATGGCTAAAAAGCCATCAATGGAATACTAACGGCCGAAAATTTTTGAATATGATGATTTTAAAAAGTCATTTGAGGCAGTTGTCTTCATGAAGTCAGTTCTTACATAAAACATCCAGTCCTTCTGATCTCTATTCCGGTCCATTAACTCCTTGTTCACTGACGTGTCTTCTCTTTTACTTTAACACATTACTCACTTCAAGCTGAGTCCAGCTTTTTATACTTGCCATTTTATATACCTTTTTCTTGTTACAGTTATACAAAAAGCTTTTAGGTAACGTTAGTGACTTATGTGGTTTTTTTTAACGGCAAAATATCACAAAACAAACATGAATTCTGCGATTGATTCCAAAAAACTACTTGGTCGAGATCTGTCATATCTTATAATATTGAAAATAACCTATTGTATCATACATAGGAAAACACAGCCTCTGTAGCGTCGGTCCCGTGGATCGGAAAACCCACTGAAACGCTTGCTACGTCGGCTAAGGAGAGCATGCATGACGTATGATATTCCACAAATTAAAACTACTTAGGCTAAACACGTCATACCTTATGATGTTGAAAGTACGTGATCATGATTCATTTCACTTTTTGTCGATTTTGAAACCAATGAAAATATACATTTTTTTTCTAGTTTGAAAATTGTTGCTTTAATACTTTGATATTGGTATATATAGTTCATTTAAGGAAATGTAACCGGTAGTTATATTTTATTGTTTCACCAAGAGATATAATACTAAGTTTTTGTCTTTGGATCTTTTCATATCCTGTGATCTCACTACAAACCAATTTAGGGTTTGCGTAAGTCCGACGCCTTGGGTAGTTAAACACCTGAGTGTAGCAGTTAATTTGGGGCGATCACAAACCAAAATTAAATGAAAGCGTTAACTTTTCGAATATATGAAATACGGTATTTATACTCGTCTTACAATAACAATCATATGTCAATCATATATCCTTATTTGAACGTACCGCGTCGTTTTATAGAAATATCTCCCCACTATATTCTGGGGCATATTTTTTCTTTACTTGCAAACGTTGAAACAAGATGTTGGGCAGTACAACAACAACAACAACAAGCTTTATTTGCATGACTATAAGTACATACAGTATTTCAATATCTTAATATCTTTCATAAGTCAAGTCAAGTGAAACTTGAAAGTACTCATATTAGTATTCCAAGTATATTACTGCATTTCTACTTTTATTTTGCATTTTAAGTAAAACGTTTTGAAATCTTGTTAGCTTACAAAGCTGTCAAGAGCTATTCATGCTGTATACTGGCCGTTAAAAAAACATAAATAAACAAAAAGAAAATAAAATTTAAAAAGTATCAGGAATAAATAGCAATTGTACATACATAAATAAGCAAGCATGCAAACAATGAACTGTTTTCAATTGGTAAAGGAAGCAAGCCATCAGGGATTCGGTTAACTACAAGCCACGATATCCAGTATTCCATCTATGAAACTGACACCGAATTGCCAGTAGTTTATCATGACTTCGATTTCAACCTGACTGTGCTCCTATTCATTACAATACAGTTTGTTTGCAAACTTTCGGGTCCAGATCCCCACAGTAAGATTCCTTTGCTCCAGGTATGGTCTCCTCTGATTCAATTCTGACAAGAGCCAGGACACCCCACTGTACAGTTATCATACTCCATGCTGCAATCATAACAACTGCTGATCGTTTCACATTGTGTCATGCAGGCACTCCACTGAGATTGACAGCAACTGGAACAAAGATCTTGAGGTCGCGCTTGAACACCAAGCATACAAGCTGTACACACCAGAAAGGCAAATAAGACAACGGTGAAGGCTGACGTCGTACTCTGAAAATAAGAAAATAATTTATTTGAAGTTATGCCCATTAGGATACATGTAGCCTACGAAGGTTTCGTGTCTTTTAATGTATTGGCGACGTTTAATCCTACTTGAATTTCTTTAACCACGGTTCCTTTAATTGGCATAAAGGAAGAAAATAAATTTCAAACAAAATGACCACAGAGATCAGGCTTGCTGGAAGGTTAAAGCTAAAGTCGGCTTACGAGAATATAACATTGTACGGTGATTTTGCATAAAAACAACAACAACAACAACGTCAACAAACACGGCACACACAAAACGCAAACCAAGCATTTATCGCACTCAGTACTAGTCGTTGTCACGACGGAAAAACTAAGCAAAAGTAAAAATAAAACACCAAATGACTTTCGTCAGGACCATATAGGCCTACTCTAATTAAACAAACAAGTTGTACTAGGGTGTCAGTCTACGAAATGTTTTAGTCTTGTCCCATTTTGATAACGGAGTTGATAGCAATTAAAAAGGTCTCTTGCACGTTTTTTCCGGTTACAAATTAACTTAATTGTGACATAAATCTTAGATAAAAACCGTTCTAGCATTGGGCTTCCCTCGAATCGTAAAGCAATTGTAGACTAAACTAAGGCAACTTTCGAAACCTAAGGTAACACAAAGATTTTCAGTGAAAAATTGCATTCAGTTACCTCATTTAAATGTACCCTCAACTTCAGGCACCCCGCATTACTGAGCCGAACAAACGGCAACAAAAATAATAAGCGTTTGCAAAAATTAAGTATGTTACAAATGAAGAAAGGAGCCAGTTACCATCGTTTCAGTCTTGTTCTCTCCTAACTATGTACTCCGCCGGGAAAAGAGTCTTGCTCTTTAGCTGCTCTTTAGCAACTTGTCTTTCTGTCAGAAAGCGTCCCCAAGTTTGCTTTTATACGTTGTACTTGAGTTTGCAGAGGGTGTGCACAGAGGATCATTTCGAAGTATAGTTTTCTCTGTTACGTAAATTCGTGCACATTTTTTAAACTTTTTATCACCATATTTAGATTTCCACACCTGTCGAAGAAATCTAGACGGTCCGGCGCTTCCTGTGAACTCCTTATTTCCATGGCTTCCAAGTAAATATTTTAGTACATGAAAATCATTTCTTGCTACCCAATGAAACCTGATCCTACCTCTGTAAATTGCACATTTTTGTTCAGATATCGCCCGTGGAAAGATAACTGAATTGTGCTGTTTTACTATTAGTAGGCAAAACGTCGTTGCTGGGATAAGTTTAGCCTATGTCTTTGTTTTTCCGGATCAGTTCGACATAGTTATGAAGAAATGATGAAAGCATATCACAAAATAATTATCGTTGAAGATATCTTGGAATTTTCATCTACGTATTTTTTGTTACCCATGGTTCTTTGTTGGTTGGGCAGAAAATATCTAGGCTTTATTTAGGGAGTTTATTTTTGTTTCCTAATCCGCACTGTGCTAATCCCGGCTATGAGGCATTAATTTGAACCCTTCCACAAACATGAAAGTCACATCTTTCAAGGGAAAAGTTCACGATCTGAAAGCAATTTGCAAGAAAAAGCCACTAGAAGTAAATTTTCGTGAATGGAATTTTACGATTTTTTGGAGCCGGAGGTCATTTTAGCGTGACCTTCTCTGTCATCGAGGTATAAGTTAACTTACGTACAAAGTTAGGATAGCGTGGGTAAAACACATTACGCAATATCTACCTGTTCTCCAAAATATTTTCGTTTGGAGCAGGCCATATCCAGGTACGTTATCATTTTATCATAGGTCCGCCGATTGATACCGTCATCGAGGTCAAGGATATTATGTAATAACTGAGGTGGCTTTTTCTTTGATGTCTTAACATCCAGCTCATTTACACTTGTTGATCGTTAGCACATATCATCGAATCTTATTCATGAATGGAAGCCTCGAGCGCATTAACTATTGCTTAATTTAACGCTCTTATTCTGTGCAATGTTCCCTGCGATGTTTATGATAACTTTTTGTCTGAAAGTTGTCAAAGTTGGCCCACATGGGGGCAGAAAAATGCGCTGCAGCGAAAGGGTTAAATATAACCTCTCATATTTTATATTTAAATTCCATCCAAAAATAGGCCAAAATAAGCCTAACGTTTAAAGGAAGCTTTTAGGAAGAAGCGAAAATTACTGTCAATTCGATCCAATAAAAGCCCCCTCCCCGAGGAATTCAAAAATAGGCCAAAATAAGCCTAACGTTTTAAAGGAAGCTTTTAGGAAGAAGCGAAAATTACTGTCAATTCGATCCAATAAAAACCCCCTCCCCGAGGAAAGCCACAAGACATGCATAGTTTATTTCCGGGGATCAGTCGGTTTCTTATGTTATGTCAACAACTATTTCGTGTGGATGCGGAAAAAAAATGTATACACATGGAAGATCTCGATGACAACTAGAGGTCAAAAAACGTCCAAGCTCAACACGTACTGATAGCATAAATTCCTAACTGTCTAACATTATTGCTTAGCAAAATGTTCGAAGAGATTGCTATTAATACTTTCTTTTTTCTTCTGCTCGAAAAGGGGGAATGTACAAGATCAGTTCGAACATAACTTATACCGAAATTTGTATTTTTGTCGGCCCTCCACACTATATTTAGGTTTTTACACCTGTTAAAAAGTTTAGAAGGGTCTGCGTTTTCTGTGAATTCTTTGTTCTTCTGGGTTCTTAATAAGTATTACCTGTTATTATACCGTTAAAAAATGACCCAAACTTTGTCAAATTATTCTTTTTCATTAGATGTTGCCCGAGGAAAGGTATTGGCATTTTGTGCTTTGTGATCAACGACAGCAAATTCTTTTGTTCTGAATAGTTTGATTCATCTGAAATTTCTATGCATTTTTTTAAGGATTGATTTTTGACTATGGGAGGAATTGTGTAACATGTTTCAGAAAACCATTATAACGAGAAAAAAATTTTTTGGAGTGAGTTTTACAACCTTCGGTGTTTTGTCTGGTGGAGCAGGCGAAATATTTTTCGTAGAAAATATCTACGCTTGATTTATTTATGTTTGGTAGTCAAACGGAATTATTAACACTTTCGGTGCACTACAATAGTCAGGTTAAAAACAGATGACTTTCACAGTCTCTTGAACAGAATGGCAAAATGGACCACGGAGGAACCAGTTGATGCCTTCGGTAAGGTGCACAACGGCGTGTGAACAATAGTTATTTTCACTATAAGGACGCTGCTTTCATCTTAAAATTCTCAACGCTAAATCCCTAACTACACCATGGAATTATCTAGCCATAGTGTAAATCACACCTAATAATGGAACGCAATGAGTCATCAGTTCTATCCAACGAAACCTCACCACCGTCTAAGATAAATATTAAACCACGAGACATAAACAAAGTTTATTTTTTTCTGTTGGTTAGTCTGCTTTTGGAATATTCACAAGTGTTTCGTGAGGACAGCGATATAGAATTCTAAAGATCTTGATGACAGCCAGAGGTCAAATCTGTTAAAACCTCAACACGTACACACTTCGGCATCGCAGAAATTCCTAAATTGAAATTATATCACTGGCAATCGTTTCGTGACAAGGTGAAATTTAAAGGTTTTGAAGCTTTTAAACCACTGCCTCTAATATGTTTGCAAACACATTTAATCTATTAACAATTTTTAAATTGTTAAAATAGATTATTTAAATTTTTCATTTTTTAGAATAGCGGCTGGTTCATATGCGTCTTAAAACGTGTTGAAAGATAAGGTTAACCATCAAATTTCACGTTCACGAAAAACTCAAATTGAAAACAGGCGCCATAATCTTAGACTCCAAAAAGGAATACCAATCTTTTATCGCCTATTTTTTTCTCCAGTACTGAATAACCAAACGATTACATTTGTTCTGGTTTAATATTGCAATATGTCTAATCATGATTTCATTTGGAAAGAAATTATTTAAAAAATGAACTTTCAAGTGCGAGATGGGAGCGCCAGCAGAAAATGATAAACTTGATAGCAAAATAAATAATTATGCTTGATCCGATAATACTCTAATCCTGTATCTACCGTAAGACTCTGTATTCAGCCGAAATAGCTTGTTTGTAAACATGATCCGGTTTGTACAGAAAGCTCTCGAACCGAATACCTCAGACACTGCGCTGGTCAGACGTTGCCTTATAAATAGAATGCCGAGTATACTATTGCGAATAAAGTATCTTAACTATTTTGTTTCAAATACATTGCGTACAATTACATAATCAAATTGTTTTGCGTAAGTGTGTTTGGGCTGTATCATAGGGCACTTACATATTGTTGACACAAAAGCAAACTACGACACAGCTACCGCCAAGGTTGACAAGTCAATCTTGAAATTCCTACAAAACTAAAACAAAATCATCGTATATCTCGGCTGTTTAGGTTCTCGTCGTCCCATTTTTAGAGGGAAAATGCTTGACCTTGACCGAACTGATCATTGCTAGTTATGGAAAGTTTGTCTTTTCGTTTACGACGTATAACACTGTTTACATAGACCGGATTAGAAAAGCCAATTACCGCAGTTTTTGTTTCCATAACTTGGCTTAGTCTTCCACAAGGCCAAGAACCGTGGGTGCAGAAATTAACCAAACACCATTTTACAATATTTTTATTGATAATGCATGACACCTTTGCAGACGATAAATGAAGAAATTTAAAGCTACACGACTTAGCAAATTTTGAAAAGTTTTACCACCAAAAGCAAACAACATTCCACTAATCACACCTTTTTCGTAAAAAAAAAAAAAAACAGACAATATTCGTTTGGAAACCATGGAAACTGCAAACGCCGAATCGTCTAAATTTTTTGACCTAATTGTGCTGCAAAATATAAATCCACCCGCCACCTAAATTTATGTCAATCAGAATTTACGATTTCATTTATATTTTGTGGAAAATTCCGAACACACCCAGAAATTCGAGGAAATAAAATATATAAGTGCTCTATGCAGCATATTTTGGAGCAGAAAATCCCGTCATTAAACAGCTTAAGAGGCAGACCTTTACTCCGACTAGGACTGGAAAGAGAGAAGAAAATGGTAAGTTTTTTCTTTATTCTTTACCGAACAATAAAGCAAAGGTCTTTCTTTACCAGTTGTGCGAGAAACTGGGCCCTTGCTCTGTTAATCGGCTACCATTAAGCCCCTTTTAGATGGTATCAACGTTGGCCCCACATTAGTTGAACTAAACATTTACATGTTTGCTGCGATACCAAACCAAATGTTCATTTGAACAGGTGTGTCTTTCACCGTCGAGAAGGTGAGAAGCAGTGGTTAAAGCAAATGTTGAAATCGTTTAAACGGACCGTGAGGAAGGCAGGAACAGTTTATTTATTACTCATTTTCAACAATGGCTATTCTCTTCTTAGAGCAATAATTTTAATAAGTCCATTGCCTTCACATAAATTTCTCACGAACTAAACAACATAGAAACCAAACTTCATTTATATAAGGTACTTAATACTGAGCTTTTGGAAATACTAGTTGCAGAGGCTGTAATATTCTCGACACAGCTTTGCTCAACTTTGTTAACTCCAATTTAAGTTACCGTCGATGAATAAATTACCTGTATATGAAATATTTATGAGAACTTTGTTTGGTTCTTTTGTCCATAAAGTGTATTTCCCGAATGATGGGACCAAAAAGGAACCAAAGAAGTTCCTTTTCTTTTGCAGGATTGAAAAGTGTGACTGATTCAGAGCAAAGCCACGAGCAACTTAACTATTACGTCATCTTAAAATCAGAAAAATAAAGAAGATTAATCAGCTATCGAAATAAATTTGATTTCTTGTTTTATTCATAGAGTTCAAAGTATACTGTCACCGCTATGCCAGTTGTCTTTCTGGTGTGTACACTCTGCATGTTTGCTGTTCAAGCTCGACCTAACGATCTTTGTTTTGGATGCTGTAAAGCTATGTGGCATGCTTGTATGTCGCAATGTTACCCGATCAGCTACTGTTATGACTGCACAGTGGAATATGACACGTGTACGATGGAATGTCCTGGTTCTTGCGAGATATGAAAAAAGGTTTTCCAAAGGGTTTTCCCAGAGATGTGAGCCCATATACTTGGAACCAAATGCGATTAGATGACGCCCGGAGCTTCGAGTTGTTACTGACATATTTTGAAAAGCTGACTGGCCCTCTTTCCATATTTTGGCATGTCTCACTCAAGCCTCTCAGCTCAGCTAAGACCACAAGTATATCATTTCTTGCTTCTCTTAAGTTGCTATTTAATTTTGAGACTTTTGTTTTGTGTGACATGTCAGTTCTGACGTACGATATGACTTTGCATTCTAAACGTAATGTTGGAGGATAGCTTTTATGCGAACAAATAGCCACTCCACATTTTGAATTATTCTATATTGTGCGGTAGCTGTGTCGGCTTTTAGAGTAAGCCACACGCATTGGTTTGTGAAAGAGAGTGTTTGCTGCCGGGCTTAAAGGTTTAAGCCATGTTTGCTGTATGATATTTGTTTTGACGTGAAAATTCGTTTGCTTATTTATACGGTTGTAGGTATTAGGCCTAGGTCAAAGGTTGAACTTTACATGTGCCGAACCTCATGCAATTGAGCAAAAAAAGAAGCTACTGCCTTTGTTAATTTCTATTAGGTTCGGCACATGTAAAGTTCGACGTTTCACCTAGGCTTTAGCAAAGACAACGAATTCCAACTTATTCAATGCATAAAATTATACAAAATATTACTATAACATAATATGGCAGTGTCTTGTGTTTGCAACGGATGCTTTGTACGTTAAATACAAGCATGCTCAGTTATATATGCCAAACCAGCGGTCTTTACATTTTGAGCAATCTGATTGGTCTGATATCTCTGGATAAGAGGAGAATGATGTCGGGGGTTCCCAAATTCATGAACATACTTCAATCAAATATTAATTAGTAAACTATACAGTATGGAAGCTGTGCGCTCTGACTAGCGAAAAAAAAAACGATGTCTTAAGGGGTTATACAAGCCTTTCTGTTGGCTTCATAGTATGGTTTTCGAGATAACCTTAATTTCAAGGATTAATTGGAAGAAAGGCTTTGTTAAGAATGGCTTTAAACAAATCAGCCAGGATGAACTCTGTTGAGGCTTAAACGCCTCGGAAAGGAGTGGGATAGGATGTCTGGGAAGAGCTGAATCCTTGGGCGATTTGGGGAGGCTTATATTACGGGCTAGGCCATTTCCGAATTACCTTTGCCTCTTCTTCAAACCGAGGCCGGGTGCACAACCTTTCATATGGAAATTAGTTTTATTTGCATGTGAATGAAAAATCATTTGTATATAATAGACTGTGCACCAGGCCTCACTGGGAAAAAAGATGCTGCAGGCATCTCTGAAATGGCTGGCTCATTGGTAAGGAGGTGAGTCGAGAGGGAAGGGGTGCTAGAATCATCGTGGAGGGAGGGGGGGGGGGTATTTTTTTGTCTTTGAAGGTTTGGGCATATGGCATGCTTTAATTAAGTTTTTTTTCCTTTTTCGGCTGGCCAGGTTAAGTCTTCATAAACCAGATACGTAATTACATGTAAATAAGTAAACCGAGAAGCATTCATAGTTCAAAACACAATGTAGAATGACATAGATGTAAAAATGTTAAATATAAATGTAATAGTTACAATACGATGTGATGTTTCTGTTATTTACAGATAAAAAACGCTAGGTCGCATTATCTAAGACGATTCTGTGTCAAGCAAAGGTACTAGAAAAATCGTCGAAATGCAACGATGCATGTGCAAAATATTTATAAATTTCTTCACTAAAATTGAAGGGATTTTAATGTGCTCTACGTTGATGAGAAATTCTCTTGTACGGGTACATAGTTTAACCTATTACATTATCTTTTCTCTTTATGGCATTTAAACATGTATGAATACAATGAATGTAAGGCAGGAGCCCATTAATGGGCTCCTGATGTAAAGGCATAAATACTGCATCAGAAATGGTGAGCCCTAGAACGTCTATCCTATGTAAACATATATACTCCAACTTTAGTATGACGCCATGCAAAAAATAATAGTCAGTCTCAGTTTTTCAAAAATTTCACGTTCATTTAATTGCAAGAAAGGCTTCATACTAAGCCACAAATCGTAGTATTTATGGGAAAAAGAAATACATTAACAATGGAAAAACACATTCGGATTTGTAATGGTAAAAAAATAAGAAAGAAAATAAAAACAGTATAAGTTTTGAAAATCGTCTTGCTGAAACAAAGAGCACAACATTATATACACCATCCTTTGTCTCTGAGTTGTCATTTTCCTTCAAATGTAGCATGACGAATTGAAACGAATATACGAAAGAAGTATCTATACTGAACTGCGGTTGAAATTTGAAATGAATGGAATGATCATCGCAGTGTGCAAACAATTTAGGAAATTTCCCTTTTTTAAACCTCGTGGTGAAACGATGTTATTTGTATACAATACAGTTTTTATTTTGCTTTCAGGCTTATAAAGCTAGAAAAAAGACCCGTTAAAGTTGTTGTTTATGTAGAGCACAGCTCTATCGCATTCAAACAGAGGTTCATTTCTTCATGTTGCCATAAATGCCCGTTGACTGAGGTTTCCCATCCAGCCTTAATTAATGGCTTGTTGTCTGAATTACTACCAGACACCAGTTGTTCTCTTTAAGCTCCTCAGCTGATCTTCTCCTAGTTTTTTTTTAAAACCCCAGGAACCTATTCCAGTTTTCGCCTTAACTAAAACGTTCCCTCTCCAGTCTCTTTAACATCTTCTTAATTTTCCGTCTCAGCTTTAGTTTCTTTGGTTTGTGTATCTTTGGTCTGCGAAGTGATGACCGCCCGTAATTTACTGAACAGCTTCCAGCCGAGTGAGGGCAACCAGCTGCACAAGACTCTTTCTTAGTGCTGCATTCTGTGCATTCGTTCATTGTACTGCAGCCACCCATGCATTGATGCCACTTTCCCAAACAACAGTTTGCACAATCTCCTTTTACCAAGGATACGGTTAAGAATGCGACAATAATGACCACCAGCACTGATGTTCTGGCACGATACATCTGAAATAAATAAATAAATAAATAAATAATATTTTAAAAATATAAAAATGTAATTGCACATTGAATCTAATCTTTGCGATCCCAGAAAGTTTTTTTTTTTTTTAAAGTGGTGTCACATGCAAACGTCCTGGCAATTTCTATAGTCAACAAATTTTTTACCGAAAACATATTTGCGGGTAATCCGTAATGAAAATGCTTGCGGAGGCTACTTTTTGCCAATCGTAAGCAAAATCACAATAGTCAGCGGGAGAGATTAACCAGGAATGCAGGCAGGCTCAACAGTGAGTTATTGCCGTACTATAATTAAGTTCTTTCTGAAGATCAAAATGTGAAGGATTTCTGCTTAAAAACAATGATCGCTGAACAGCATAACCTTGAGTCCCCAGGGCCTTGATCGTGACAAACCATAGTCGCTGATGAAGCCGGGTTCTGGTTTAATCTTCCACATCAGATTGTTTCCTTAACTCTGGCAACAACTACGCACCCAGTGAAAGACAAAGGAACACGTTAAAATGAATAACTTTTCACGTGGGCTCCTGCTTTTGACATCTGCCGTGATTGAACATTTGCTATTAATTCCTGATCCAAATCACGAGACAAACTGATGAAACCTAGTATTCAACTCAACTGGTAAAAGGTGATAGTTCAAATGAAGCTCAAAGATATTGAAAAGATATAAATGGCATTGGGTACGAGGCAAAAGAATTACCTTGAAACAGTGCGATTTGGATTCTTACCGGCTATGCACTAGTTTGGGGCTTCGTCTATTGAATCGACAGTACATTTAATTAGGTAGAACAGATTTAAAAGATGAATCTTGATACTTTATAAACCCGTTTTCACCCCACATTGTCCATCAATGTATGAAGACAATAGCAATATTGTACCTCTGAAAAATGAGATGTGTTCTTATTCTGTAGCTTTTTTCTAAATTTACACAGTCACGAACATAAGGTGAAGACCTCCGAGCAAGGACAGCCAGTTTGAAGGAACGTTTAAGATCTAGATCTGCATAGGGAACGGGTGGAAAACCAGTTCGATTTAAATGGAAAAAAAGTTCCAAGGACAATAGCATTTCCTTTTCGCCCCTTGAGTAGATTGAAATGCAATATCTGCTCTCATAGGAAAGAAAAGTGACGATAAGTTTGTCATCATTTGATTTGTCAGGTCTGATCACTTTGCGCCTCTTTTATTTCCCTCAGCAGTGCAATATGTTTGTGTCCCGGTAATGTACATATGATAATGTACACTGTTATGAAATCCGTAACACATGTTAGCTGCAGGTGACTTGAGGGGGTGTAAAAAGGTTACTTGGAACTTGTAAAGATCACTTTCTAATCCACTAAACCTTTCCATGGTTTAAACCTAACAATCGGCTTACATAGGATGTTAGATTGAAATTATTAATCTGATATCGGACTAGACTATAAATTAATGATCACTGCAATACAGAGGTAGGCAAAGTAGGCAAGGTAAAGTCGCATTGACTGAAGTACAATTAAACTAGCAATGAAAACTGTCGCAAAAACCTACTAAAATCGAACGAATTCGAAAGAAAAACATAAGAGCAAAGTCGAGTAGGAAGCCTAAGGAGGATCGATCAAGAACGGTCTCTTGAATAATGTTGCCAAACAGATAAAGCAATGTATACTGTGAGTCCTGGACTGGTCCAAATGAGAGTTCTTTACAGTAGCTAATTTTATTTCAGCGTCTGGGAGTTTTTTCAATATCATTTCAAAGCCGTTGGAGCTTGGATAAAGTGGTTAGACGTCCTAGTGTGCCGTCACTCAAGTGGTTGTTGTGCCGTGTGGTCTATTGTTTAGACTTTTGCTGCTGATGGAACTCCCGGCGTCAAATTCCAAGACTGAAAATTACGACCTTCATTTAGAGTTCCTGATTTACTGAATATCGGTTCTTATTTGGGTTTTCGCCACATTACACAGCACTGTTACCGGTTACCAGGCGACCTCGAGTGTCAATAATTTGAAGCAAGCAGATTTTTGAACGCCCCGGCCAAACAACTTTTTTTTTCGAATTTCTTTTTAAAGAAACAATTTGCTATCCTCATATAATTAGTACTGAGAAGTATTTATTACACTCATTTGTCTTGATTGCATAATTGCAACAGCCAAATCAATAACTATATTCCTATAAATCTGGCACAGGGAAAAAAAAAAACGTTTACCTTGTCTTTAACGATGCTTTAGTTTCTGAATCGCTATAAACCTTGGTGTGAGCAGCAATTTCGATGTGTCCTACAGGGCAGAACCGTTAATTCTGGAATGAGATCTCGCATCTCCCCCTTTTATAGCAAAAAACAATTTCACGTGCCAGGTGCTGTTAACGTGAGTATAACTTGAGAAGCCCAAGTGACCTTTGTGGCGGGAAACTGAAGGCTTGGCTTAAGAGCGCTTTTCACCGGAAATTTCGATAAATGAAAAGCTAATGAATCAGTGACAAAAATAAGCCATTGAGATTTTTCTCGAGTGCTACATTCATTTCTGAATAAATCGTCAACTTCAGTCTTTGTTTGTGGCGAATGAGTTCTGACTCGTTTGTCGTGACTCAATTTGTTATCAGTCACTGTTTTTTCTAGGAAACGATCCCAGACTTTTTTAAACTATATTCACATGCCAGCTTTTCGGCTAGAATTGAAAAAAAAAAAAACAGTCTCGTTCCTTATCGATTGAGAACACACGATGACTCATTTTTATGGAACCTTGTTATGATAGAGGTGATTTCCTTTTGTAAACTTTCCTTTCAAAGGTGTTGAAAATCAGGGTGGCCAATTAGTAAAGATATGACGGAAAGTAAGACCTCATGCTTATTCTTCACGTACAACATTTTCAGCTCGCATTCCATCTCCAAGAAATATTAAGTCTATGATTTTGTTGTGGTTTTGGCATAAATCAACTTTAACGTGATTCAGGCTAAAAATCTGATTAACTCTTTCATCCCCTGGATTAAGACCTCCAGGGAACTACCGAAATGTTTGTCTAACTTTGGGACTATTAATGAACTTATTTTCATCTGTGTGTAGATTTACGTCCGACCATTAAACCAAGGCCTGCTGAAGAGCTATTAGCTGTGTAGCTGTATGTGCAAACATATGCTATTTTACTTTTTGCAATGAGAAATAATTGATTTCCATTTTTTTTAACTTGCATTCTTAGGAGTTCGTTAGGGAACCTTTTCTTGGCTAACTCGTAGCGAACTCAGTGGGGACACGAAAAGATCAAATGGCGGTATATTGGGGTGGGCAACTTTTTTTCAGGATAATTTTACCGGTGGCTGTCTATTGTCGGCCGATAGACAACATGTAAGGTACGAAAAAAAGCTACCTTCCGGAGGAGATCAGAATTTTTCGTGTACATGTGCAAATTATCTCAATTTCCGGCGCACAATTTCAGTATTAGCTGAATTGATCGAAATTTTACAATACAATGTATACAGTTCCACGAAGTTACTCCTAAACCTAAACACAAATACCCCTGTCTCTTGTTATTAAATACTGTAATGAAACTACACGATACGCGGCACTTGCAATTGATCGCGTGTTTTCCAAAAAACGATTGCGTGGTCTTAATATGTTGAAGTGTCGACAGTCGCAATTACATAATTTCATAAAAACTGATCGAGGTTTTCCGACAGGAAACTTGGCACTGGTGGATATCGTTTAATCAACAGTCGCGTGCAAATCCGCAGAACCTAGTGAAAGTTAAATGTTATTGCATGATACATGTTAAAGTGTTCAATAAAGCTGTAGCTGTCCCATGTGCCGTGATTACGATATTGTGCTGGGAGTTGTAACCAGTTCAACTCTGTTGCCCTTTTGCTTGATCAAGAGCACAACAATTGAAAAGCCTTTGAAATTTGATAGTCTTTTCAGATTGTTTTCTTCGGGTCACTATTGTTTCCCACTCTCGGAGTTTCCACTTCTTTCATCAAAGTAATATCCTGCTCTCTAAAGAAACCAAAATATTGAAATGTGTGGGGGAAAAACGAGCAGCAACACAGTACATGGGATAAAGAATCAACTTCCAAATTTTGATCAGCGGTATTGTCTAATACACGATGACACTCGGTATTTCTTAGTGTATGGCCAGAAGGTAGAGCTCTCCGGTCAGTGTTTTTGCCAAATGTTTATTTTCCAAATTTCTCTGCCAAAAAGATATAACAAGAACAGTTAGAGTTAAATACGGAGAGGTGGGTGCATAAAGCCGTGAAACCCAGAAATGTAGCAAACGTTTATTGCTTCTGCGCCATTTCTAAGTGCAAAGAAATTTACTAGCTGTAGGAGTTTTGGACTCTTCTGACTCTTAAATTATACCTCAAGATTATGACAATCACTTGAAATTGAATGAAAGTTACGACTTGGTACAACGTACAACATCTGAACCCTTAAACGCATTTCGAATCTGTTGTTGAAAAACCTCTTCAGGTATTTGCTTGAAGCCGATGAAACTGAAGAGGGTATGATAATGATAAGCCGCGACTAATATGTTTATTTGACCCTGAGGACGTATACGAAGCACGTGAGCGTGAGAAGGATGCTGCATGGAAGCAAGGCAGTGGGCGGATTGAGACAGCACTGGCTGGGGTCGATATTGTCGAGAAACAAGTTCCGCTGGTCAACCACCCACTTCGAAAGTCTACATGTTCTTTGCCATGTTGAAGAATAATAGGACTTTTGGGAAAAGGCGATGAAAGATTTAGTTTTGCGTTTGATTGACTGAATTTATGTAGTTGATTTTATTACCCTAAGTTTCATTTATATGAACAGATAAGCGCATATTGAGAGTAGGTTGTTGTTGGGGACACCACATTGATTTCATGTTACCGGTATCTATCACGAGCTGAGCTGAGGGAGGCGGGTCAGGGGACCAAACAAGTGAATTTGGGGGAGATGCCAAAACTCCTAAGGTACGTTATTCTATGGAGAATGGGGTGGTGGGGTATGAGCAATGCAGGTATTTTTAGACGGCGTTCTTTATATCATACACCTGAGAATACGGCACCGTATCGCCAAGGCTGTTATATAACCGAAATGTGTAACTGAGGAGGAGTAAAACCGTCTGGACCCTGGTGCAAGCCAGAGACTTATTTCTCTGTCTGCCGTTATCTTTTTAAAACACGTGATGTTAAGAATTCACCCTGCTGCTCTTCGTATCTTTATGATAGAAGATGAATGTGTTCTCTGAGAGAAAAAACGTTTGTCTTCAGCGATCCGTGCCTTCATTATAAAGACGTTCTTACAAGATAGTCAAGAGAATATGTTGATAATGCATTGTCGTGTTACAAAAAGAAAGCGGATGTTGATCACGCTTGGGGCTTAAAGGGTTCGGGGACTGAACACCGGCACGACTAAGAAACTAAGAACTGCTTCTTTTCAGGTTACTATTTTTCTCTTCGCTCGCTTTTAATAAGCAGCTCTAAGCCTGCTGTTTCTTAGACAATGAACAGTTATTCCACTACTGACGGGTTGGATATCTGTTCAATAATATTCTCAACCTTGGAGATCGTTCAGTAATTTTTTTTGCCGTATTTTCGATTCGAAAAACGATGAGAACGGTAAAAATTCAATAGCTAAAGTTGAGAATTTAGTAAAGAATTATTTACCAAGGAAACTAGTAGATTGCTGGCGATAACTAACAAACGAATTGAATTTAGTGATCAGTCAAAACAGCTAAAGCGCGCTAAAGTCCCCCACAAGGATATGCTACTTTTCTACACGACATGTATACGTCCTGTGTTAGAATATGCGTGCCCAGTTTTCCATAATTCTCTACCGCGGTACCTGTCTAATGAAATGGAAAGGTTGCAAAAGCGCGCGCTGTGGATAATACAACCCGACTTATCCTATGCTGAGGTTCTAGTAGCTCTAGACATCACGTCACTGTATGAGAGGAGGCAGGCCTTGAGTAAAGCTCTATTCGAGCAAATTGTAAGGGATCAAAGCCACAAGCTTCATGAACTACTGCCGCCCCGCAACGGGTCCACCTATTGCACCCGAAGCCAGGGATACTTCAAACTACCGATCTGTAAGACAAATAGGTTTAAAAACACTTTTATTATGGAAAACAGTTTTAATTATTAGTAGTAATTTTAATTATTAGTATTATTAGTATTGATGTTTCCTTTTTTGTAAACAATAAGATTATGAGCTCCAGATTTCTATCGCGTGATAGTTGATGAGGCCGAAGGCCGAATCAACTATCACGCGTAGAAATCGAGAGCGAATAATCTAATTGTTTTAGTATAAATCTACTAGACGTTCAAAACTTAACAGCAGACACTACATGTTTTTATTGAAAAATGATATAAATAGGTCACACCGCGCGCGGAAAACACTCTACTCACTATCTGCAACAGAATAGATAGAGAGTAAGCGTAGCCAATCAGAGAACAGCATTAGTGATAGAACGCTAGTAGATTTATACTAATATAGATTATATTTTACCCTTTTTATAGTAGTTATCATATATTCATATATATTTTTAATATTTACACTGTAAAGTAGGTCACAATTCAGCCGACCCGGAGGCTGCAATGATTTTACTTCCTAATAAAGCTATCTATCAATCATTTAAACGATAAAAAAATCTTCAAGTTATCTTAACGGAATGTTTATATCCATCTTATAACCGTGCAGTTAGATTCAGGTCTTTGATTGCCGGCTTGTTGAGGGACACTTAAGTACCGTCAAAAACCATTTTTCTCTTTTCTCAGTAAGCCAGTATAGGGTAGATCTTTTTTTCCATCTTTGCCAGTTTTCAAGAACTGGATAACCACTTTCACAAATTCAGCTAAACCGTTACCTAGCCAGCCTTCTGAATAATTCCTTTAGTTTATGTCTTAGCTTGGATGGGTGCTTTTTCGTTGAAGGTCAGTACTCAAACCAACGCCTTTGAGATCAGAAAACGCTCTACGGACTGACAAGCGATTGTCACTTTCTTTACAGGTTCCCGGGGGACCGATTTGACAGGCTTGTACTTCACTGTTGCATGCTAGGCATTCCTCATATTCATTGCAGATTGTCATACACGCTTTCCATTCGCCTAAACAACACTTTGCACAATTTCCTTTCACCAAGGACACAATAAGGGACGTCAGAAGGACGACCAAAAGTGTCGCGATATCGTTGTACAATCCATCTGAAAATAAAGAAATAAATGAACAAACAAATAAACAAACAAACAAACAAGCAAATCAAGGAAGGAACAAACGAGGGAACAAACTTAGGAACCAGCGAATGGATGGATAGATGGATGGGTAAATAGGAGTAGCCGATGTGACTGTTGAAACTTTAAAGCAATCGGGGGAGTTATCGCAATTCAGCTGGCAATTTATGTTGAAGGCGGCTGCAACCTTTTAAATTTTATTTGCATTTACACTTTTACCATGCACTTTCACGTGGTTAAATAACTCCACCTTCATCCTCAATACTAATATATTTTACACACAATCCTGCCAAAAGGAGTGTATTTGGTCCCATGGCCTATAACAAATTATGCAAGCTATTTTAAATAATTCTGCTCGAGCTTTTATTAGAAATTTAGACAACTCGAACATGTCACGATTTCTCCAAAAAGTAAAATTGACCAGCAGACCTTGTAGGTGTAGTAAAATGTATTATTTCCTGAAATCCTGCATATCCGCGATATTTTTCAAATCCGAAATTAAAAATTTGTACCGTTTACAAGCCAGCTGTTTAGAGAATTTATCCTGGTTATCCCTGGTTGCTCCCTGTTGGTGTACAAGATGGGTGTCCATAATCTGGCTCTGTCCTCGTGTAACGGTACACAGAGAGAGAAACAAGACACTAAACAATAAACTAAACGGGAACAATCGCTGCGAAACAAATTATATACGAAGTCAGTAGGTCCCTTGTGCATGTACTGAACACGAGAACAAGGCAACTAAGGCGAGGACAAGGCCAGAATCTGATATCCCGGTATAGTGGACCAGATCAATGTTTGTCTCTTCGGTCACTAAGACCAATACTGGTATCATCTAAATTTCTTTCCAGAACTAATTTCGTACCGCCCTGTAAACGTTTTATGAAGTTGTCATCTTCAAAGCGAAGGAAAGTCGTACCCGGTACCATGCAATTAGTAACACCCCTTACTACTTCCAAACAAGAACATTAAAAGTTCAACGTCAAAGGTGAAGTTCAGGCGCTGTTTTTTTTATTGTAAGTTGTGACTAATACCCTCAGTTAAGCAAGGCAGCTGTGAGTTAGCAGGAATGAAATCACTTTGAAACTGTCTCCTCCTACGCTTCGTACCATGCTGGGATTAAAATGAGCGAACATTCTTTTAGTATGGAGCGTATGTAAACAGTCACTAGAGATTCAAAGGACAATGGGGTGGTGGCCGTGTTGTTGTACCATGCATAACAAAAGGAGCTATAAATAAGAAACCTTTTGTTTGAGGTACACCAACATAGTGATGATGCGGTCATGCGCATGCGCTCTATAATTGTGATATAACGAACTCACATGCATACACCCTCACGAGAAGCACTTGAGGGAACCGTAAGAACTGAAGAAGCATCGAAAAAACAAAGTGTCGTTGGCGTAACTGAAATTGCCATGTGGGAGTCATGTACCTTTCTTTGTTTTGTTTTTAACATTCGGTTCATTTCTTCTTAAGTGTCCCTTTTCCCGTATTTTAGTAATTCAAGAACATTACATAACTTTTCTAGCTGAGGTAATAGTAGTACAGTAAAAACCCGCGTATGAGAACCTAGATTTTTCCAACTTAGCCTAAATAGGTTCTTACAGAAATGGTATTTAGTTGGATTTTAGGCTACTTACGGTTCTTAAAAAGGTTCTTAATTTGATAGGGGCACTAGCGATCAGCACAGATAACTACAGGGCATGTGTGATATGGCATATATTGCTGTATTAAATAATTATCTAGAATACAGTTTAGATGATAACCATACAGTAAATTTATCTTTACAAAGCACTAGCATGCATGTCTTTCATGCTGCGGTGTCCATAAAATGCTGTGTTACATTTCGTGATGAATCCATTTTTGTAAAATAAGAACCTATTGAAAATTTCAGGCTAAATAGGTTGTTATTAAATGGGGGTTTAAAATGAGAATTTTAGCCTAACAGGTTCTTAAATTTTGGGTTCTTATACGCGGGATTTTACTGTAGTAGTAGCAGTAGTAGTAGTAGTAGTAGTAGTAGTAGTAGTAGTAGTAGTTGTTGTTGTTGTTGTAGTAGACTTTATTTGTGTCAAGGTATTTAGCTTTTGAAAAACTAATTGGGGACCCCAATAAAGTACAAAAAGAATAAAAGAGGAAAGAAAAAAAAGAATATTTACATATATATAAATAGATAAAAGGTAAGATACAGTAAAACGCGAAATAGAAATATTTTTTTGTATAAGAAAGGACTAGTGGATGCTAACTAATTATATTAGGTACTTGACAACTAATTTGAAACTGATGTTGTTATAAATAGATATTACGTACATTGTATACTAAGCGGTCTAGAATTGTTATAGGTAAGTGACAAGGCTTAGATTGAAAAATTTGAGAACATATGTCACAGTTCTTACACTTGTCTATGAGAAGTGTTAAGCCTTTCTTGTTGATGCTCTGTTTGAAACCATTTAGGTTTACCGTAATGTGTTGTTCTAAAATGACGGATGTTGAAGTCAGCATTTCTGAGGTTGTATCCTTTAGCAATTGTGTGAAAAAGCTCTGATATGCAGTGCGGTACTAGGCCGTTCTTAACTTTAATCATCAAAGTAGCTATCTTTTTTTCAGTACCTTATTTGGTACAGAGTAGGGAGACAGGCTCTTTTTAAGAGTTCACTATAGGACTCAGTCTGATTTAAAAACTGCTCTCAGTGCTTGTCAGTCTTGAATTCGTTTAAGTTTGTGCTTGTCGGAAGATTTGCAAAAGTCCCATTTATTGTCACAGTACACCAGAAGAGGTAAAATAGCGGATTTATAAAGTTGCAGTTTAGGGGAGCAGGGTGTAAGATTACGTAACCTCAGTATTTACAACTTTCATTATTTACTTAAATTAAACAGTTGTAACAATGAAAAAAGTTATCAAAGAAGCATCTGCATTGTATTATATTAGTGAATGAACAGATGAATAAGTATTGCGTCAGTCTACCTAGAGCGAACCGTAAGAATTAAGGAAGAATTGGCTGTGTTTGCATGAGAAAGGAAGCACGATAATTGTACGAGTAACGGGTTTTACATTTAACCTTCAGTTTTAGTTAGTCGGATAATGAGCCAAATTCCACGAGATTTAACCTCGCTAGATAGCAGAGAACATCTCGATGAGTACTAGTGTGGTCGCAGTTACATTTGAGTGTTTCCCACGGTTTCCACTGGTGTTTGCTTCTGTCACTTCTCGACCATGCTACCGGGCATTTCTTATTTAAAGGAGCTATGTCACGGATAACGCATCTTGAAAAAGCAGGGAAGTTTTTTCAAGTTTGTCATTCGTAATCCGTCAGCTTAATCTCCCTCAGTCATGACCATCCTCGTTTAGTTTTGGATTATTATTACTTCTTTGGTGTTTTTCTACCTTAGGAAACTATTATTTTGAGGTTTCTTTTAATAAGAAAATAATTTTTTCAGATCAGAAAAATGAATGAAACGCCGTGACATAGTTCCTTTAAATATTGCTGTGATTTAAATACCCGGTGTGGTTTAACTAGAATGGTAACACTGAACCTAACTGACTGAGTGCGACCGTGTTCATTGTTGTAACAGTGAAGTAAGGTGTCAAAAAAGCATCTGAATTGTATTGCATCGTATTGTGATCTAGATTACTTATTTTTGCTTTCGTGTAAAAGAAAATACAACTAATTATATGGTCTTTTAGGATTACTCTAAATTGTTCGTTATATATTACTTGTTAATTGCAACTAGTATAAACAAAACACAAGAAAAACATCATGATATTAAAGAGAACGGAAAAGTTGGAGGAGAAGGTTTTTTGTTATGAAAGAAGTATTGAAGAGTTAAACAATGAAAGAAACCACACGCTCCACTGTCAAGAACCTTTAGTAGAAGTTAACCTTAAATCAAGATATATAACCTCTTTTTGTTGAGGCGGAAACTTGCATGGACCGAACAGAACATTAAGGAGCCTGCGGCCAAGCAAGCGGTTCTTCACAAGATCAAATTTGAAGGTGTACATATTGCTATTAAAGGAGAAGAAACATGCAGGTCGGAGAACGAGATTGGTACGCTAGATGTTGACTGGTGATCATATTAGTCTCGGACAAACGAGGAAATTTTCGGAAACGAGTGGAAAAGGGACCATGATAGAAAGACTGTAGAAGGAACCTTTCTAGCTTACTTTGAAACACTCTGGGCCAATTATTTAAACGAAGTCTAACTTAGACTGTGGCTTAGGCAACAAATAAACCTCCGCATCTGTTTACAGGTGAGTTATTTATAAGATAAGCGTCCTTGCAGTTTGTGCTGCATGCCTGCCTGGTATAAAGAAGGCTTACATATTCGTTTATGCCAGATTGAAATCGATTTACAACGCGGTTTTGTTAAACCTCGCCTAACCTTTGCTTAAATAACCGGCCCTATGGCTTTTTTCGGATGCAGAAGTTGCTAAATGGGAATTAGTAAGTAAATTTGATGAATTAAATTAGCATTAGAAATGAAGTAATCTAAAATAAGATAGTATCAAGAATCAAAAATTAAGTAGCAATACGTCACCAGAAAGTTCTTTAAAGTTGTGCGTTTCAAGAACTGTCAATTCTTTTTTTGGGAACAGTAATCTCGGTTTGCTTTGCTTGGACACGGTTTTATGTAATTTTGGAATGATCCTTTGTTTCAGCCGCTATTAACACGACCACGTAAGTTCTGATTATGAAGTTTCATGGACACACACATATAAATTAAGAAAATATTCGGCAGGCGTGCATGAAATTCTACTTGTTCTTGAGGCCTGTTGTTGTCAGAATCGCTCTTGCAA
This sequence comes from Siderastrea siderea, assembly GCA_964030785.1. Lineage (NCBI taxonomy): Eukaryota > Metazoa > Cnidaria > Anthozoa > Scleractinia > Rhizangiidae > Siderastrea > Siderastrea siderea. The sequence goes on from OZ034972.1 coordinate 463,656, forward strand.
GTTGTTCGTTCTGGAAAGTTTTGTTAACAACTGACGGACCAAATTTTACTGTTTAATTGTTTAAGCCAAATTTAAATACTATTGGCTAAATGTGTTTCCTTGTATACGATGCATCAACAGTGGCAGACTGAACAAATACAATAACTTCAGAATAGGAAGAGGCTAATTAACTACTTACAAGCTTGAGGTACATAAAAAACAAAAAGCACTCGTTATGCCCTTATTCTGTTTGTTCAAAATTCAGTTCAGCGCCACCGGCTTAAGAATAAAAAGAAACAACGCAAGAGGCATAAAAGGCCAGAGCAGTGGCAGAAAAACGAGTTCACCGAACTAAAGAGCTTTTTAACAGGTCAGTTGATGTGACGTTAGCGCAGCGCATGCGATGTGCGCAAAAAGGTTTTTATACTAACATCAATAACAAACAATAAAAATGAGCAACAAAACATAGCAAAGACGTTTCGAAACCATCTTGTCTTCATATTCATGTAAATTAAAAAAAATTAATAATAATAATAATAATAATAATAATAATAACGGTTGAAATGGAGTTATTTATACTTCAGAACGTGTCGGTATATATTAACTCGTCGGCGTTACTCACGCCGCTAAACAAGATTCCAAATGCTTGTAATTGCCATAATATTGCATAGAAAATCGTTTATTTTTGAAATCACTATGAAAAATCAACTCTCCCCACTGAAGTCGCTGCTAAAACCGCATCAAAAATCGCCTGAATAAAGGGGGTATACGATAAGACATTTTATTTCTCACGGCGAATCGTAATTTTTCAAAAGCCGCAATAAACGCGTTTTTTTTTTGTTTCATAATGAGCTGCCCCCTTTTTGCACGTGAAAGTTAAGAACTTTCTATGCCTTCGTGTAAAATAACTCATCTGCCTCTGCAAGATCCTCAATTAATTGACCTGTTCGTGGAGATGGAACAGAAAAGGGACAAGAAAACCTGGCTGTAAGCCAGGGTTGAGGTTCCTAAGATAAAAGGAGCGGAATATAAACTTCGATAAACTGAACTGAGGGCAAATGCAAATACCAGCTTCATGACGCAGTGTCAATAAATAACTAACACTCACCGTGTGGGTTTTGCGAATTACGTAATCTCTTTCGGATTGTCCTGCCTTTTGCTGATGGACAACGATCACGCGCGCTTCCTGGCTATATCCTTGAAGAGTCCACTTTTTTTTGGTACTTTCTCTTTTTGTTGGGAAATACGACCTATATATTGTTGCTTTCCGATTCCAAATGTTTATCTGTCTACCGAAAAAATTAGATCCAACTCGTCTATGAGCGAACATCAGCAACTGGGCTTCACCTCGTTGACCTTGATTCGCTCGTCATAAAACTTGCATGAAAATTGGCCACGTGGTCTAATTGTTGTATTAAAAAAATAATGGTATGTAATATCATTGATACGATGTCAATGACCATAGCAGAAGACGTTTTGTTACTTAGTACTACTACTAATAGCCTCCCGCGGTAACTACTGATTACGCACGTGCGCGTCTCCGGCGCGGACTTAACCCTATTCCGACCGGGCTTTTTATGGTCTTGTGGGACCGGGGGGGGGAATTGGATTCTGCCCCCACCTCTTAACTCCGAGAATATTAAAGCTATGACAACGAAACTTAAAGGACGGATAGTACGTCCAAAAATGTTTCCATTGAGGTCCGCAACCTCGGATGATGACGTCATATGACGTCACAATAACGTTTTGTTCCCAAACAGCGGCCATCTTGGATCCGCTATCTTGGATTTCTTAAAAAAACCTTCAAAAACAGCCAAAATGGATCGGGAAGTGTTCAAAATCAATAAATCAACATGGAAATGGTCTAAAAATGTAAAATTTGCTTCAGAAAAGTAACAATTTTTGATTTAAAAGTTTAGAAATTCAAAATTCTGAAAAAATCGCTTGTCAAAAGTGGTTGCCATGGTAACGTCAAACTTAGTAGACAAGGACTAACCACACCAAATTGTTCCCAAATAAATTTTAGGAAAAGTCACCAGGTTCGGTGGCTTTAGCTTGCTTAATAAAAAAAGTTATAAACGTCCAAAGTCCGTGGTGGGCAGAATCCGCCCCCCCCCCCCGGTCTGAATAGGGTTAATACTTTACAAAATTCCTAAAACAGACAGATTGCAGATTATCTGTTCCTCTATTTTTTACTCTTTAAGCTGCGGCTACACCAGCGATTTTTTGCTTGCGATGGTGATGCGATTTTTTTGAAAATTGTGGCGTCGCCAGGGCGCGGTGAAAATCGCATGTGTAGCCACCCTCGCAGAGGTGAGGCGACAGAGAAAAAATCGCAGAAAAAAATCGCGAGAAATTCAATGAGTTGAATTTTTTGCGACAAAATCATGGTCTTTGTCAGGAGGTGGCTACACCTGCGATTTTCGCCGCGCGCTCGCGACGCGACAATTTCAAAAAAATCGCATCACTATCTCAAGCAAAAAATCGCTCGTGTAGCCGCGGCTTTACAATTGGCCATGTTTGTCTCCAGGGACCAACCTTAAATAGCACAGTAAACGTATTTGCATAGCTGTAACATGTTGACCTTGAACTTTGTTCTCTTAAACCTTAACAACAGTTCACGTCTAGAACTTTTTGTTATAGCAGGAGTTTATTTTATTCGATAATTGTTTATTACCACGTGATCGTAAACGGTGCTGGTGTTCTTACGGTGTCTTGAAGTGAGACCGTAAGTGTTGATGTATAAGGCCTCTGAGAATTCTAGTAAACAGCTGAAGTTATAACAAAAAAAAGAAACAAATAAGTGTTGATGTTTTCTTTGACTCTTGCTCTACAGTCAAACGTTTTCTGAGCGGCCTATACTCTTGTAGGTATGTTGGTGTACCCACCATACCCATACGACGTTCATACTGACGTGAGTTCATCTTGGTTCTCTGGTAGCTTCTTGTTCGTTTACAAGCTGATAACGCTCCAAAATCTGATATCGGTGCGGGTTCTAACATCGCAAGTTCACCCCACTAGTTGAGCGGATCGAGATTCTTTGTTGGGTACTTAAACTAATTCTAGTACCATGTAAGTGCGGTACGATTGCTACAAGTTACCAAAGCAAGCACTTGCATTACGAAGAGGCAGGGAAATACTTGATAGGGGAGGCACAGTACACCTTAATCTAAGTGCATTTTAGCGAAAATTACCGCGCAAAACAATTATCTAATGTTTTTGGCTTATCGTTGAGGCATAAAAATCGGTATATTTTTGTTCTAGGTGTATGGGAGGAGGTAAATGAAAGTATAAGAGTTTGGGGCAGAGCCTATCCGTTCAAAACATTATCGAGTACCCCTCTTCCCTCCTTGCCCTGAAAGGGTCGACACAAGTTGGAAATATGCGACTTAGTTGGCGTTAGGGTGCGTTTGGTTAGCTATAATTAGAATAAAAGAATAAACTGAATAGTCTTTTCAGTAAAAATCAATTTTTAATATTAAACACAGTAACTTGACAGCACTTTAGGACACAATAAAATCGCGATACATTTTGTAGTATTCCACCTTATATAACCACAATTATAGCTATATGACGACTGAACTGTAGATATCCCCTTTTTTAGTAAGCCAATTATAAAAAAATTACATGCAGTAAAATTCCTCAAATATGAACCACCCAAGTTTTTCCACATAAGCTTAAATAGGTTCTTACATATTTGGAGGCTACTGAAAAATCTGCCTTTTTAATTTCATTAGTTTCTTAAATGGGTCCTTTATTTTTTAAGGGGTTAAAGTTCCTGTGACTGATCAGAAAAGTAATCCAATAGGGCTTTAGCCCCGCGATTTTAAACAATCACAGAATCTACTACGTATGCCCTAGGTCGTCTTTTTTAAAACCCAAAACAGGCCCTTTTTCTCCTACAAATAATACGCTGTCTCACTTTTTCGGCTAAACCAGGTTCATCTGTATATGTTTGGGGTCTAAAAAACAACTTTCTTTACCCTGAGGACTCCTAAACCTCTGGGTTCTTAAAATTATGCTGGTTGTTACTGTAGGTAAGGCTTTGTTATAAGAAACAAGAAGATTATTCACAACTTTCGTTAAAAATGGCTCCAACATGTGTTTTGCCTTCGAGCTAGGCGAGTTGAACAATACTCATACTCTAGTGAGAAAGGGGTTGAGTTTGTTTCATTGGCGGGGTACGGGGAAGTGTTGAAAACTACACCGGGAGGTGAAGCCGAACTCATCAACCATCGCGATTCCAATTAAGTCACATCATGCCAATGCCGATGATATCGTGATGATCCTCGGCTAATCCGTCTAGAATGAAGAGTTAGGCAAAACGCTAAGAGCGGAAAGATGTTTCAAAAAAGCGTTTTTTGGACCCTTGTAAAAGCAGTAATAAATCCTAACCATTTACAATCGAGACTACTAGAGCCCTGCTATCATTCAGGTACCGAGACATGTTCGAGCAAGATATTTCTTAAAACAAGAACCCTTACTAACTAGCTAGCTCTTCGCTTTTAGCTTAATTGTAACATTATAATAATCATTACTAACAAAATAGCTAGGTACCTCGTAGTTTAACTGTAACATAAAGGAAACTTAAGGAAATAACGGATATAAACATCGGGCACCACTGCAAACTAATCCACTAGCGAACAAAAACCTTCCAGAAATCACCCGTGGACACCCCAGCTACGTAATCATCGCATTCCCATCTGGAGCTACCAGGCCTAAGCAAATAATGATAAGAATTCTTAACAAAAGCAGGGTGATTGTTTAATCTGTCACCCATTACCCCATGCCCCCATTTTCCGACATGGTACACACCTTTTTCCCAACCCCACCGTGCACAAACTGTTGATAGCCTCGAGTTGTCATCTTTCATTCTGATAAACGAACCGCACGAGGCAGGCTGGACGTCTGTTTGACCGCTGAAGTACTTTACTACAGCTTCGCCTTTGCTGTTAGTGGCCGTGATCACGTGGATCGTGCGTCCCTGCTGCTTATTGCAGTGGAATCTTAGTTGAGTGAAGGATATAAGTGACCTCAGCTCCTTCATGGCGCGTGTATTGAGAAACATCTGTTTGCTGCTTATTCCACGGTAAGTCGTCTTTAATGAGAACTGGCGAAGAGTTGGGCTTTTAGCCACAACGCTGCCGACAAGAAGCCAGCCTCCTACACAAAATAAGGCGGAAATCAATGGTGATAGGATGAAAAAACAACAACAACAACAACAACAACAACAGCAACAACAACAACAAAAGAGGAAATTAAAATTAATATTATTTTCAGCAAGGAAGGTGCCTTTCTATATTGATAGTTTCACTCTCCATTTGTAAAACGTCTGGCAGCTGGGATAACCATGCTTTCTCACGTGGGACTTTGCAGTCACAGAAGATAAAGATTCCATATTGTACATAAGCCGAATCCCACTTGAACTGCAGCCCACAAGCGATACTTCCCGTCGTATGGCACGTGAAGCCTACCTCGCAGAAAGAGTTCAACCCCATCAGCTGATGGCCTCACCCAACGGAATGAACACTCTTTAGACCTTTCTATATCTGATATCATTAATCTAAGTTAACCATTAAACCGGGGAACGGACCAGTTAAGGAGAAATCACGAAATCCAATATGGCGGATCCAAGATGGCGGTCAGAATAATCATGTACTTCTCACGTCATGTGACGCCATCAACTCATTTAGTAGACCGCAAAGATAATATTTTTGGGCGTAATATACACCCACCAAGCTTCGTTTTCAAAGCTTTCGTGCTGTTAAAGTTATGGAGGAGGAAGAGGAGCACCATTCCCCCTGGCCCCCTCCCCAGTCAATGAAGACCAGAGAAAGCCTGGTCTGAACGAGGTTAACTACTTATTTCATCACTTTTTGTTTAATTCAGTTTATTTCATTCCTTTCATTTTAGCCCTATTCCTGAGGATGTTAATTTTCCTAGTTAAAATAGTCTGTATTAGCAGAAAATGCAGTTTCACCATCCATGAGTGTAGTATTTGGCATTGACCTATTGCTTCCCAAGTCTGAAAGATGCCTCCGAATGTTAATGAAGACATAACATTCCAAACTATACCTCTGTCAGTTGTCATGTCGCAGTACACTTTTAAAGGGTTTCCCTTCTGCCCAAGGTCGATCCAGTACTCCCCGTCTCCTTTGGAGGAACCAAGGTCCCGTATGTCTTTACAAGAGAACGCAGGGTCGTGGGAATACCATCCTCGCGTTGCTATGGCAAAAACAAAATGCTTCGCTGTAAATAATTCTTTAATAGGCTGAACACTGCGCATATTCTGTGAAAGTAATACCCTACATTATTGTGTTTGACAGTTAAAGGTGCATTTTTAAATTAAAAGAAAGCTCCCAAAATGCGGTCTAACGAAACAACAGGGCGCTGTTATGTGACTGAAAAAAAAGTGAATTAACACTTATCCAGAGAATTGAATTAACTGCACCTTTTCAAGTATAAGTTATTCATTAAATGAAGATACATACCCTGGATGAGGCAGTTCATTATTTGTACTTACCGGAGAAAAATTGGTATTTGCATTGTTATCAGTGAAAGCAGAACTGCGAAGTTCATTTATCGACAAGGGACGCATTTTGCTTAAAAAATCACCTCAATAATTAAAAAAAAGTATATTTCGTAATCTATTGTCTCTGGAAAGCCATTAAAGACAAGCACGATTTTTCTTTCGCGTAGGGATTGAGTTGAGCAAACTCACTGTGATAACACATCACATGGTCACTCTGTGTTTCTAGGTTTGTGTGCCTCAGAAACGACTTACATGGTATGCAACGACACAATGCAACGACAATTAAGCAACAAAACCTCCTTGTTGGTATAATCTACGTATTAACTGATATTTTTTCACAAGTCAAGCTCCAGTAACTATCATTTAGCATGCAATGTGCAACTTTCCTGACCTTCACAGATAACCAGAGCAAGACAAGATAACGACTAATTCCATGTTCATTACCAGGCAAACAGAGAGACAGACAGACAGACACACAGACATACAGACAGACAGATAGTAGACAGACGTAAGGACAGGCAGACACTGGCACACAAGCACACAAACAAGCTTCAGGCAGCTAGGTCGCACAGGCAAGTAGGTAAGAAGACAGACATCAAAAGGGAAAACAAACAGGTTTTAGTGTACGGCTGAATTACCCTTTCTATTATTTTAAAATTGATTTAAGTAATGAAAATGGACAAATAATCGATAATTACCATTGCATTTCTTTCCATCGCCAATATACCCAGCTTTACAAATACAGTTATATGATTCCACAGTATTTTGACAGATGGCATTCACATCACAGCTGTGGACATTCGTTGCACACTCATCTATATCTGTATAACAGAAAACAATAACACGCCTTTTATTTTTCCTGAAAATCAAAGCTGATTGGAGTTTCGCCGTCTCAAAAGGAGCAATTCAACAAGTTCATCGCGTTTTATGTTGAATCCGTTGTTTTCTGTTGTTGTCAAAGGCCTTACTTTTTGGTTGAAAGTGTATTATTTGCTAAACCGGTTTGAAGATTACATCACTCGTTTAACTGCCTGCATCGTCCGAACATTTCGATGTCCACCGAATCCTTGTCATAAGCTGTCTAATGTCATTATCAGGCCATCTATTTGGAACGCTTACGTTTTCGTCCACTTCGCACCCATTTCAGAAGTGTTGGCAACCGTTTATTTATTTCATTTTTTTTGCAAACGCCTGGAATTTAACAGAGAGGATGCAGAAAGAGGATTGTTGTCTCATAACGTAGTTTGTGCTATTGGGTAGAACAGCAAGAAATGAAACTGTTATATATTCATAGACAGTTCCGTCAGATTAATCGTTCAGACTAAATGTATCTTTATCAATAGATGGAGGTACCTTTTGAACAAGTATAGTCGTAGCATTTATCACATGGCACATCATTCCAAGCGTAACCATGCTTGGCGCCAAGAGTGTGGACGCAGTCTTGGTTTTTCAAGTTGTTTGGTTGATCTGGAGCCCAGAACCTAAAACTGCTTGTTTCCTTGTTTGCCCAAACAAACGATCCTTCAACACTTCGGTCGTTGAGTCCAATCCAGGATCGCTGGCCATTATGGCGATGTTGTATATAGACGTTTTCTTCTTGGTTGTGAACCGTCACCAAATGTGAATCCATTGATGAACAATTCAACACAGCGGTAAGCCATGGCGCACACTCAGAGCTTGTTAAGTAGCACTTTCCACTGAAATATCCCCATCCACGCGGGCACACGTCTGCATGAATAAAAAGATAAAATGATTAATCACATCCAACTCTGTGATTTAAAGGCCTTTTTCAAACGGAATCAGCATCATCCAGCAATGTTAAACGGTGCTGAATGGAAATTTTGGCCGAGGCAAAAAATTTTGATCGTAACCAACTCCATTCAACATCATTTGAAAGGGTGGCCAAACTTGTTCAACATGTGAATTTAACAATGTCACCGGTGTTGAAGGGAAATATTGAATCCGTGTGACTAAGTGATAACAGTAAGGCCCAGCTGCTTTCCTTCAAACGTTTTTTCTGGTCTGGTTAAAGAAAACCAACAACAACAGCAGCAACAACAACAAACCAAGGTTTGTTGTCAACATCAACGCAGTTGCCAACGTTGCCAAAAGGTGCGCGCGCGCTGTAACACGCATCCAAGCTAGCTGTACGTGTACGATTTGAAAGAGTCTCATAAAACTACTCCTGACACAATTAAAAAAAAGGCAAAAAAAACGATTAGAAAGGCAGGGAACAAAAGGTCACCTATCTGTTATTCTGAAGACAAATGTAGGATGCCAAATAATTTCTGTAAAATTTCAAAACTGAAATAACTATGAATTGCAATCTAAAGATGCCAGTGAAACATTCTTTTCTAATCTAAGGGCAGTGATCACGTTCTTGCACAAGCACATATTTCAACCGAAATCAGCTAATTAAATTTTATTTTTTGTGCGTTCTCACCTGTTGACACTGTGTACACTACGGTCAGTGGGTCGTATTTTGTTTCATATAACTCTTTTAAACAAACACGGAAACCTGCCTTGTTGATATACTGTGGAATAAAGGGACGAATAGTGTAAAAATAAACCCTTTTACTCACAATAATACTCGTGCAATCAAACTTCTGATCAAATTAAATCAAATTTGGAGTTCTGAAAAGTATGATATGCACAGGCTCTGCATAATTGACATTTGGTTGGTAGTGGCAGCAAAAGTGGCTTGAGAAAACAGAAGCCTTGAGGCCTATGAGAGCCTCATGACACAACAAAGTAAAGTAATTGATCCATTACAGGTCTAAACGTCGTCATGGGATTGACATGTTTGAGCTCAGCTAAGCTCGGTACTAAAACAAGAGTGTCCAAAACACATGGAGCAATAGAAATACAACGAAAGTACATCTAAGTTTAAAGCAAGCGAAAGACAAGTACCTACATTATTTAAAATTGTTGAACAACACGTTGCGGAAAAACTTAGTTGAAGTAGGAGTAATTGTTACCAAGATGTGTTAAATAGCGCTTTCAATTTGGAAGGTCTGACAAAAACGTACCTCAACCCAGGCAGTCATACCATTATTGACTGGATCTAGATTTCCTCCTTCAGTTGAATGACTCGCCGAAACAAAGACATGTGGAGTTATGTTGTAAACATGGACAAAGTTGACGTCCTATAAAATACAAATTAATTTTCAAGCAGCATTTCAATACCTGACATTTGTAAAACTATTTTATGTGACTTCCAGGTGTTTCGCAGGTGATTTGAGCATGATTTGCACGTGATCAATCCACGTCCTTTGCACGATGAACTGCTAAAGTGCAGGTAATAGACCGTACATACGTGTAAAATGGCCAGCGGACAGTGGTCACTGCAACGTAATGTAAATATGCCCTACCCTTCCCATAAAAAAAGACTCATATCTCAGACATAAACATATGTACCCCATTCCGACGCATTGCCTAATGTTTAGTCAATATAGATCACGATCATTTTCTCTAGTAATGTATACTGAAAGCATAAAATGTTTTAAGGAGAAGGTCACTCCAGAAACGGTGTATTTTTTGAAATCGCCAATAAAAAGATAACACTAAGTTGAGACCAGCGGTCGGGCAACGTGGGCTCGTTTTCAGAGCCCACGTTGCCCGATCGCTGGTCTCGTGGCACAATTTGACGTCACGGACAATTCAAAATGGCGGCGCGCCGTGTTGAATTTTGGCCCTCTTTGGAGAGGAATTTCAGTGGGATCGGATGCACTTTAGAAGCTAAAACCACGGTCAGTAACTGAACTTAGTGTTATCTTTTTATTGGCGATTTCAAAAAATACACCTTTTCTGGAGTGACCCTTTAAAGACATTGTTACAATTTGTGGCCAGGGAGCTTTAACTGAACTTAAATCTTAAGTATAACCGCGAGAAAACTAGTGAAATATTGAGGGAAGTTCCCAGTCAGAAAATATTAATGAGCTCCTGGTCATTATAGATAAGAAGGAGAAAATCGAGCATGCGCTAAACGTTTCTACACAAGCATGATCTAGAGCTACTTACCTTACAGAAAGCATTATTATGTTCCACTGCAGGGGTTTTATTGTTCGCAAAGTTGATCGAGTTATGCTCTAAAAATGGAGGCTTGTGAAGATTCGTAAACACCAGCCAGTTCTAAGAATTATAATTACAAATGTCGCATTTTAGTATCAGGGTCAAGCCACACCTTTCCAAGATCAAAAATGCAAGTAAGTCAATAAATATGCTAATAAATAATAAATGTGCTAATAATAAATTTGCAAAGAAAGCTAAAAAAATGTCCCTCTTCTTAAAGGGGCCCTACAATAGCACGTTTTTGTGTGAAAAATGAGCTGAAATTCAAACTAAGTCCTTTTTCTCGTACGCGAAACGCTCCTAGATATCAACAGAAAGAACTCAAATTATTTCCTCAAAGGGAGAACAGATCATAATCAGTCTCTGGTGATTTTTCCCAAGAAACAAGACAGAAATGTGAAAACATCAACTTAATGTTTTCAAGTTGCAATCCATTTCCATCCTAGCAAACCACATTCAGACGCACTTAATTACAGTTTTAATAAACTTGGTGGAGTAATTTGAAACGTAACTGAACAAGTATTGTTTGGGTTTATTTTGATTGCCTAAGGTCTTCTAGCTTTTTAAAGTTATCCTCGAAATTTTAAGGTGACAGAGCCCCTTTAACACATTTACGAGCCGACAGCTTTTGGGCTCAACGAAAAAATAACTACTGCGCATAAATCGAACACTAAAATACAAGCAAACAACGTTCGATGGAGTCAATTTACAAAGTTACTGCAAGCAACATATCAAACAGAATCCATTGTTAATATAAATGTATATTTCAAAAGTCATCCCGAGACTTTGCATTTTGTATTTGTTTTTCTTTAAATGCACATCACAAAATTGTATTTCTTTTTAATGGCTTTGAGGAATTGTAAATTAATCGATTTTGCTACTTTACTTTTGTACTTTCTTTTTTTCTATGCGCACTACCATTTGTAATTAAAAATGCAAATAAAATGTTGTTGTTGTTGTGGAAGTTAATTTTTCTTAAATCGCAAAATGGAATAAGAATTTACCGTTGTGATTTAAAAAGCCAAAAAAAAAAAGAAAAGAAAAGAAAAGAAAAGAAAAGCGATGCATGACAGCACTTACAACATAAATATCCTGGTGTGACCCTGCAAAGTTTTGTAGCTCTCGCAAACAAACTTTACATGACTTCTGGGTAACATCTTCAATCCACAGACAGCTTGCGTCGCGCTTCAGTCCTGAATTGAGATGCCTGGCCGTCACAAAAACTGAGGGTTTAACTGAAAATTCTCCCTGGAAAAGAGGGGATATTGAATGAAAGAACGAACGAATGAACGAACGAGTGAACGAACGAAGGAACGAAGGAACGAAAAAAAGAACGAAAAAAAGAAAGAAAGAAAGAAAGAAAGAAAGAAGAAGTGAATGAATGAATGAATGAATGAGTGAGTGAGTGAATGAATGAATGAATGAATGAATGAATGAATGAATGAATGAATGAATGAATGAATGAATGAATGAATGAATGAATGAATCACAATCGTGAAAAACTACAACAAAAGTCACTTACCACTGGGAAATTCACAGTCTCGCATGTCGTGCCAGTCCACCACTGTGAAATTCGTACCTCCCCTGTAGCACCGCCCACCGGGGCTCCCTGGTAAGCTATCCAGTCAACTGTCACGTTAGCATACGATTTACGCTCGTTATAACCCGCCGCCATCACGCATGCAGTGAACTGTTCAATAGTTATATCTTCAACCCACGACACAGTGGCATCATGCACATAGGACTCATCACTGGTGTCAACATGATTGACAGTGATCTGCACGTCAATGAGGATAGAATACATAAGGCTTGAAATGAATAGTTTCACAATGAGAATAACCCAGAGAAGGAATATGAGGCATGTGGCGGCGACCTCGTTGATAAGGAAATCCTAAAACAAAGAAATGAATCGAAATGTCTCCTGAAGTATTGATAGCTGAAATGACCCAGTTATCCCTCTCTTGAAAAATCATTTCTAAAACTGACACTTTAATTTTATCCAATACTTTTATCAATATGACTTATAACTCTATATGACTTATATCTCTTACTCCGTGGACTCCAAAATCCACGTTCAAGGTACATGTATTTTAAAGGGTCAATACTGTTCCCGGATCAATTGAAAACACTATTGAAATAACTCGCGTAAATGGGCAGGATCTGTCTAAAACGATGACCTGGTAGATTCTGCAAAATAAAATTAAGAAAACCCTGACACCAGCAAAATATAAATAGCACCCGAATTTTCACAGTCCATGGTATCATAGGTAGACAAGGAGCAGAAGTTCTTAGTCGCTACTTTCTAGAATACCGGCGTGTAAGAAAAACCTCTGAAAAGATCCGGTCGATTTCGTATCGCGCTTGGGCACACGATGCTCACCTTCACAGCTTCCAGGATGTTGTAAGGTGAAGTTCAGTTGTAGAAGACACATTTCTTGTTCAAACAAACATTTATTCTCGTATGTTGTCCCGTTTGATGAACAGACAGGTTCTTTGTATGATGGACAGCTTTCTGCGCACACGCAGCGCGCGTCGTGGGGTGTAAACGCCTTGCAATGGCTGTGGTAATAACAGGTCACCTCGAGACAAGGATCCAGGTCTAAGAAAAGCGGAGAAATGCTTATATTATTCACCATTATGTAAACAGTGTTTGAAAAAATGGATAACGGCCATGCGGTGTATTTACACTGAGCATGAAAACTAATGTACTTGAAAAAAGGCAGTTAAAGATTGAATGTCGCGGAGTTTCCGCAAATTTAGACGTTTTACTTTTTACTTCCGGTGGACTCGAAGGCCTGGGACTGAAATGGAGGCCTGGCTCTAAGCTATCAGGCCAGGCAGCTTAGGTTTTTGTCTCATCTTTGTGTGATTATTAGGAAAAAACGTGGTTGGAACGAACGAGCGATATAGAGGAAACCATTTTAGTTTTAACTTTGTTAACGTTTCTTTACTGGACTTAAATTCCTCGGCAATACTGAAAGTCAATTCTCGCTATGTCAGCTTCGTCAGTTTCCTGGACTCTCCTCTTGCGTTGCACGCAAAGCAGATTTCTCAGATTTCGCTTTCAGATAAACGAATAAGCAAGTTGAAAGCCTTTCTTGTCCAATGCTCTGGCTAAGCGACATTGAGAACTTGTCTATGCACGCAGACCCATTCTTACTAAGTGCATCGCATTAATGTGTCTGTTTGCTTGAAGGTTCGACTGAGCTATTGTTTAATTTTAAGTTAGTAAGCTTTACTTACCTCTAGTCACAACCTAGTCGACTTTAATGAGTTCTTGCTTGTTTACCTACCTCCAATCACAAGGTAGTCGACTTTAACGACTTCTTTCTTGACGTTTGTGTTGTATTTTTGCACGCACACTTCGGCATCTTTTGTGGATGTATACTAAGAGAATACAAAATAAGAGAAAGTCAAGTTACTGTTAAACCTGTTATTTTCATTCTATAAACGAAAAACCAATTAGAGGGCCTAACCACAAAACTGTAAGTTACCCTCGGTAAACAGAGCAGTGCTGTCAAAGTGTGTTACAAAACTAGAAGATCATTAAAAGACATTTTAGGCAATTTTCATTTTTTCTTCACTTCTAAGCCCCTCATTTGTTCTCACGTTGTGCGAACATATCTTGACAGGTACCAGCGAATTAGTGAAAATTTTCTATTGTCCATGAGTGGTATCAAATATTCCCTTGAATGAATGAATGAATGAATGAATGAATGAATGAATGAATGAACGAATGAACGAACGAACGAACGAACGAACGAACGAACGAACGAACGAATGAATGAATGAATGAATGAAGGAATAAATGAATGAATGAACTTTATTAACATGTATTAAAAGTGTCTAGCAGAGGGAAATCCCCCTGCTAATAGGGGACACCTAACTAACAATGAAAAGGCAAGTATAAGATGACTACTAAGTAACTAAGTAATGCCGGTTTTTTTATACTTATATAGTAAATTCCATCGACCGAGTTTAACCAAAAAAAATACTATTTCTTTTTACTTATTCTTTTATGGAATGCAGTTTCCCATGGAACTTTTTTCTTTTAAATTAACACTGGATTAATTGTATTTCAAATAACATTGAAATATGCTGCTTACCTCGACCCAGGCGGTAATTGCTTTGCATCCAGAACCAGGCAAAAGTGATTTTCTAACCTTATAACTGCAAATTGGCGTGACAATTACCACAGGTGGAGCGAAGAATGGTTCTGAGAAGTTTATTTTCTGTGATATCGAAGAAAAACTTACTCTTTAGCAAAAAAAGTTATAGACACGTGAGTAAAAGTTTCCTTTTTGGCCTGTATTTAGCCCATACAATTTATTACGGCCAGGAACCCATGAGATATGAGAACCAAAACTAAACATAATGGAAGCCTGAGTTAACCTTGAGTCAAGCCATTGCAAGTTTTTGTCAGTCGGAATTGGGGTAATTGATATTCACTAGACAATACAGAGGGATTGTTAGGCTGCAGGGAAGAATAAGCAGTTTAATATGCAACTTTGGTAAACAGTAGCTAAAGCATTCTAGAGCGTGATGGAGATTGATCTAAGTGTGTATGTTGTCGTTTATTTAAATCGTTACCTTGCAAAAAGCGTTGTTATTTTGTTGAGACTGCGAGTCGCTGTTGGCAAATACGAGACTATCAGTCAAAGTAAAGTTCTCAAGCGACAGGTTGCTAAACACCATCCAATCCTGTTGTAGCAAAAAATATATACACCCGTTTGAAAAAACGTAGTCGAGTGAAAAGTATAAACGACGGACAATGCGACACAAAGGAACTCTGGGAAGATGGCAACGGAAAACTGTTACTAGGTTTCGCGTCTTGATATTTAAAATATTTTCTTTCCGAAGATAATTTAAACAGTAAATTAAGGCGTGCTGTGTTAATATGATAATGTGCACGTGTCCAAGAATAGACTGAGGCAAGTTTTCATGCTTCCCAGAGCACCATTAGGTCGCATCGTCAATGATTTATGCTTTTTACCCGACAACGTTTTCCCAATTGGGTGTATATACATTAGCAATTATCCACCAGAGCACGTTGCAGTTTCTGGCAATCACGTTAGTTTCCTTTTCAAGCACCTTTATGATGCCGTGATCACCGCCTTTTGTGGAAAGCCCGCTAAGTACAAGTAATCATGAGTAATAATGTGTTGTAGCTTTCTTCTGTTTATTTATGTCGTTATTTCTTTTGTATCATCCTGCATTTAAGTATGTTATAAGTTAATTGGTTAAGTGTTCGAAAAGATCTAGAGAAATTTAGTTAGATGTTTCAGTTTGTTGCAGCCTGTTGCCTACGTTGACGGCTTTGAATGTATTTAAAGTGCGGTAACTTCTCTATATCTTGAACTTTCAAAGAAAACTTACAAACCAGCAAGAAAAGAAAAATATAGGGGAACCAGAGCAGCGCAATACTATTTAAATAGCTCGAGCTCAGTGAAAAATTATTCAAGAGAAACAGCTTTGCTAATAAAATTAAAAGAAATTCCTAAACTGGGCATTATATTTTTGTCACCGTTTAATAATGTTTCGGAACAATGAACATATGATAATTTACTCACAACTTTTATGTTTTCGTGAATCCCATCGAAAAGTTTAGTTTCTCTAAGACAAATTCTAAAACTGTCACCGCGCAAGTCCTCCACCCATGCAGCCATGGCGTCTTGAGGTCTCTGTAGAATCTGGTGCCTAGCAGTCACCAATATTCTTGGAGATTTTGGGAAATTCTAAATAAAGGAAGGATAGTAATACGAAAGAGGACTTTTTTTAATTTTACAGTTTGAATTTGCACTACGTTATAAAAGGGATAGGACAAAGGAATAAATGATATAGAAATGAAGAACATTAGAGATACATATACAAAAATAAAACGAAATAAGGGAATTTATAAGAAGTGACGGAATACAGAAAAGCAGTAAAAATAAAGTAAAGGAAAATTAACGACAATTTAAAGAAGTGTACAAAAATATATAGGGAAAAGAAAGAGTAAAGAAATTAAAAAAAGAAAAGACGATGCGCAAAGCAAGAAAACCAAGAACTTGTATGCCTTTTTAGACTTATTTACGGCGTATTGAATTTAATTGGAGCAAAATCTACATCCACCTTTTTTAAACTTAAGCACGGCAATTAATTTCAGAATAATAGAGTTCCAATATAGAAATCTCGATCCCGTACAAAATTAAAGTAGCTAGCTCTGGAGTGGAAGTGGAGACGCTGGAACATTTACCTTTAAATTGCCTCAGCACTATCTTTGGTAATAACGGTAATAAATTTTGTGAAACAGACGTTGTCGTTGGTCCTTGTAATGCTAGTGAAGAATGAAACTTATTAATCCTGTTGTTCTGATGGGTAATGTTCTCTTAACACCAGAACTAACAATTCATCTCAGAACTCTTCGACTCCTTATAGCCAAACTTACATACACTCGGTTGAAAAAAAAACGTTTTGGTATAAACCTTATAAACACTTGAAGATGAAACCTAATGGATTTATGGGTAGATGTATAATAACATTTGCATATTCAAAATAAAAGACTGTTCTCTTGTGATTGATGCTGACTGAAACAAGTTCCATGTGATAATGGAAGTGGTGCAAGCCTTGAATAGGAGCCAATTTAAGCGCTATACAGAAACATACATTGCGAAATTTGCAAACGCCGGTACGCATCCGTTCACGAACTAAAATAATTTTTGCTCGAAAAATATTCGGAACTAAGGAAATTAAATACCGTGTTGTTCCATTACTGTACTAAAACAATCACTCACTAGAGTGAATTCGTATAACCCGTTTCTTATATGCTTATGAGAATCACTAAATGCTAATGAGGAGAACAATTAAAAAAAACTGAGCACGCACAACTGAAACCGTTGCTTCAAATTCCTCATTGTGAACAATTAAAAATAACAAGCCTTAAAATGAGCTATTCTTTTCTTCCACTGTTTGCATACCAGCGTGAGAAAGAACTGGCACGAGTTTTTCTCTGCCACAGGTGTCAGAAAGTCAGCCTTTTAATTTAACGCAGGGCTGCATGTGGGTTACGCGTGTGAAGCGTTGAATTGAAATTTAGTTCACTGTTGCATGTTCAGAATGTTGAAAGTCGTGTGATACAGGTACCTGTAAAGCGAGCTGCCATGTGGAGTTTGTAGCGTCCTTTTTGAAATGACAACTTGAAACCTAGTGTACCAAGTATTATTTTTCTGCAGTTGTACTCCGTATCTTTTTCAAAATGCTTATTTTCTTTGGCGTATGCTGAACACAGGTACGCATTTCAATCGTGAATTGCTCGTGCGTACTTAAACCGGTCATTAGAATATTATGCGCTTCATTAGCATATAAGAAACGAGTTGTACGAATTCACTCTACTGTTTATGCAAATGCCGTTATATTGTACGAACATTTCCCAGAAAGCCCTTGGGTCTCACCTGTTAAGGTTTATAGTTTTCACACGACAACGTTTCTTCAATTGAGTGTATACATCAACACTGAAAAAAATTAATTTAAGCTTCGAAGTCTTTATAAGAAATATGAAATATTTAACAATTATTCTACGAGGGCGCGCTGGATATCGAATGATAGATAACCAACGAGGCGCGTAGCGCCGAGTTGGTTATAATCATTTGATATCCAGCAAGCCCGAGTAGAATAATTGTTTTATTAAAAACTTAACCACTATTAAAAAAAAATCAAGAAAAAACGGGAAAAATGAGAAAAGAAATAAAAAGGGAACAAGAATCGATCACATGACCGAACGAAAAAGGCGCCAAGACCTTGCGAAGTCAGTGTTACAGCGTTTCATTGCAGAGCTGAATGAATCAGTGAAAACTGCTCGAAAGTGAACAAAGTGGCACAAGTTTTGGAAAAAAATCTTCTAATTTTTGGCTCTGAAATATGGCACATGTTTGATTTTTCTCCTGAAACACTGTTGTAGTCATCGTTCAAAAAGGATTGAAGCTGTACAATTTCACCATGTTAGCTGCTGGAGTTGAAACTGAACAAGTTTATAATCTGTTCGCACAACGGAGCCATCATGTGCGTGTTTGATCGAACTGAAGACAGAACAAATTTGAACTTGAAGAGGTAATTTCTATGTATCTCAGAAGCAAGATTACTGTAGCGAGGAACATTAGAATTCACCATCATAGTTTGTTAAACGCAAAGCGCAAAATGCAGTTGTTCTCGGTTTAGAGGTTGCGGACGGCCCGAATGGTAAAAACAACATTCAAACAACTGGAAAAGCGATTCAACTACGTTTACATGGCATCCGATTTCTATCTGAGCATTTGGACCTGTTGGAACACAGAGCTACAACGAGCCGGCAGGTAAACCAGTGTCAATTTTGCGTGTTAAAGCCTAAATAAATCTCGCCTTTTCTTCCTTCTCGGGTAGTTTGCAGCTGTATTTTTTTCCTAGTACTTGTTTAGACTGCTTCATGATCTTCACATCGACTCGCCGTGAATGTGTGATAGTTTTTATTAAATGCTTCCGCCTCATTTCACTGTTTTATTTTATGTCTTGTCTTGATATTTTGAAGTGGAAAACCTTCCTGATAAAACCTACCGTTTGTTCAATTTCAACATAGTTTGATTTCAATGACCGACGTGACGATCGATGAAAGAAATTTTAAATTGTAAACACAACGCTTAATGTTTGAATTTCTATTTCTGCACAGTTTCTTCAAACAATTTTGACTTGTGTAAGACGACGCTGTTGGTGATACTTGTTGGTGACGCTGTTGGAATTTCTGCTTAATTTAAATTCGCTGCCAAGTGATTTCTCTCGTCCATTTTTCTCGCCGGGTCGCTCGCGAGGAAAAAACTTTCAGCTCACTTTGTTGTTGAGTGTTCATTGACCATATTTGGTCGCAGCAGGTATATGACCTGATAGCCTAGCTCCGTTCAGCCAATCAAAATGTTAGAAATCGAATATACCTAGTCCAGTTTTTAATAATACCGTTTATACTCAATTATCGGTTTTTCTGTTTTCTTTTTCCTCAATTCTGCCCTTCCTACATGAACATGTTAACGTTCCCCTAGTAGTCTGTAGAAGTCTAACTGGCTTTGCTTATGTGTTTTATTTATTGTTTTGCTATGTTAAAAAAAAACAGAAAAAAAAAAGAAATTTATTTATAAGTTAGGCACTGAAAAGCAAAAACAATCTAAAGTAGAAATTACACGAAGAGAAAGAAAACCATAAGAGTTATAATACTAAGCTTCGTTCTTACAAGTAAGATAAGTATTTTATTGAGAAAACTATTTACACATACCAATAATGGCTACTAGAGTAAGAGGAAAAATGGCTAAGGTAAGAAAATGGGTTTCATAACTTCTACACTATCCTACGTTTCACGCTTTGTTTTGAAAGAGGAAAGGGGCCCTGACAAAAAATACCAGAACGACGAAAGACGAAACTATGAATTGAAGAAAAAAAAAGAAACAGAAGGAGATAGAGAATTATGAGATGTGGAAATGAAAGTACGATAGGAAAGGAAATAGAAAGAGGGACAGTAAATTGGAGGAATGGATACAAAAACACACATACAACACTTAATTACCTGTTGAATTGCGATCCTTTTACACAATGTTCCAGTAGTCCAAGAAATAAAGGACGAGGTTCCTAACTGAGACCCAACAGGCGCAGATTGTAGAGCGATCCAGTTGACTTCCGCTGTTCCATTTGAACCGTGGCTTAACTCCTGAATGCATAGTGTAAAATTTTTCCTGTTTAGAGATTCCACCCAGGTAGCAGCGCCGTTGCCACGAATTGGGCTTTTTGCTGTGCGGCTCTTTGAAGCGAAAACTTGAATTTCTTTTCCGCCTTTAAACGTCTCTGGGAAGGACACCTTCTCACAAGCGAAGAACCCTGGAGGAATGGTGGGCACATGGTTTTTTCCAGCCTGGAAACTGAGTGCTATGGAAAATGAAAAAATATAGTTCAAAATCAATACTAGCAAAAAGCTGGAGAGCGATAGCTTCGTTGACAGAATTCTACTAACCCAAACCTACTCCCTGAGTGAGATTTCGTGAGCCCTGGATTTTCGATTGATTGATTGATTGATTGATTGATTGATTGATTGATTTGTGCTTGAAAATAAATAATAAAAACGTCGAGAAATACAGTGTTTGTTGGAGGACGCAATGCCAAAAAATTCCCATAGTGACTTGACAGCTTACATTTAAATAAACGGTTCTATCCTTGAATGAGAATAACACATGGTGATGATCACACACAGACTTATGTTGTACATGGTGAGTAATAACCGTTATTAAGTAAACGTCTATAGCATATTATGATAAAGCTGGATTAGTGGGTAGCAACACGCACAGCCGCTTCATGCTTCAAAAACGAGTTTATTTATTTATTTATTTATTTATCTATCTATCTATCTATCTATCTATCTATCTATCTATCTATCTATCTATCTATTAGAAGACAGTCTGATCAACTGAAGATTAGACTTGGCATTTTTATTATTAAGTAGTTTCGTACAGCACAACATGTACGGCACTCATCAGATAAAATTGCCAAATGTAAAGATTACAACACTACACTGGTATAACAAATTATAACAAATATAGAAAAGAAAGAAACAAAAAAAAATGACTTAAGGATTAATTGGATATTACTCATTGCTTATTATAAAATTTATTTATTTATAAGGTATTAAATTATAGTGGAGACCTCCAGAAACCACCAGCAACGCTTGTACGAGGGAGGCCTTCTCTTTAAATAAATCACGTGCTGACGTGCAAGCATTGGAATTTGGGATGTGATTATTTAATTGTTTAAGGTGACTCGATCGAAATAAATGACGCGCTCTATGCCGCTCTGCAAACTCTAATAACATCGTCGTTTCTTACTCGATTGCCTTGAAACTTTCGCATTTTACACAAAATTTATCGAGGAATAATACGTGTGTCAACACGTAGATGTACTGCTCGTTAATTTTGCGTGATTTTGCTTTTATTGAACACTACTTTTTTGATAAAATTGCTATTCTAACAAAACTGAGCTCTACGATTTAGTTTAAACTTCTAGAATCAGCTTATAATAACATCTTACTTTGACTCTCCAAGTTTCCGCAAAATCGTAGGAACAGAAATCCCGGCACAATTTGAACGTCAAAATAACAACCCCAGACGGACTTTGACTGAAAAGCGTAATAACTCCAGATAAAGTAAGTTCAATCTATCGTTATAGTTAGTTCCAAACCGCATTTGGCTATCCGCAACGATCAAAAAGTTTGGGCGGCTATTATAAACTCACTTTCTGCTCCAAAATATAACGAAGTCGCCAAATTCACGTTTTTCTGAATTATATGAAAACTAACCGAACGAATTGAACAAAACTACCGGAATATGAAACTGAATCTTTTACACATACTTTGCGCCATTTTACTTTGCTGGGGTGGCCTTGGTTTGGACAATATATTTTTGAAAAGTGATGCACTATTCTCAGTATTGAAAATAAAACAGGAATATTTCCATAACAATAGATATCCCACAATTCTTAGCGTTGTATATATTACCACCTTTCTTTGTATTGTGTGCATTTGTCTAACAACATCTCAGAGTGAAGGCAGCAAATTTTTGGCTCTGTTGTGCACGCGTCATGGCCGAACCTCAACCGCCTGCTCAACACCCCTTAAATGTACGTCCCCAGGACGCTTTAAACGAAGTCCGAAGAGAAATGCCTTTGCAGAATGCCCCCGCTGTTGTTCCAGTTGAGAATCCTCCACCTGCTGACGTCCCAGCCGCCAATAATGCTCCACCCGTAGAGAATCCTGGCGCTGCACATGTTGCTCCACCGCTCGAGGTACATAATTTGTCCTGTTTTCTTGTTTTGTTGTTTAGTCATTTGTTCTGGTTTTGTATTCCGTGGTTTTCATGTGCGCCCAGGTAGGCTTGATGCTTTTGGGACACGTGCATGAGTGGTACGGCCACCGCACTGGACTTTTGAATTTAAAATTAGTGCGTGAGTGGTTCGGCCACCGCACCAGAGTTTTTGAAATGGAAGAATATGTGCGTGAGTGGTACGGCCACCGCACCAGAGTTTTGAAAATGGAAGAATATGTGCGTGAGTGGTACGGCCACCGCACCAGAGTTTTGAAAATGGAATAATGTGTGCGTGAGTGGTACGGCCACCGCACAAGAGTTTTGAAAATGGAAGAATATGTGCGTGAGTGGTACTGCCACCGCACAAGAGTTTGAAAATGGAAGAATATGTGCGTGAGTGGTACAGCCACCGCACCAGAGTTTTGAAAATGGAAGAATATGTGCGTGAGTGGTACGGCCACCGCACCAGAGTTGTGAAAATGGAAGAATATGTGCGTGAGTGGTACGGCCACCGCACCAGAGTTTTGAAAATGGAAGAATGTGTGCGTGAGTGGTACGGCCACCGCACAAGAGTTTTGAAAATGGAAGAATATGTGCGTGAGTGGTACTGCCACCGCACAAGAGTTTGAAAATGGAAGAATATGTGCGTGAGTGGTACAGCCACCGCACCAGAGTTTGAAAATGGAAGAATATATGCGTGAGTGGTACGGCCACCGCACCAGAGTTTGAAAATGGAAGAACATGTGCGTGGGTGGTACGGCCACCGCACCAGAGTTTTCAAAATGGAAGAATATGTGCGTGAGTGGCACGGCCACCTCACAAGGGTTTTTGTAACTCTCACGATATGCCCATGAGTAAAGTTTTTCGCAAGGTCCTTTCAAAATGTCTGATATGTGCATTAGTCGGTATTGTTTACCGCCACTAAATGTTGTTACTGCCGAGTTATGTGCTTGCTAATGGGTTACACAGCGTCCTCATGTAATTTTGATTTCACTTGCCATTTGTTGCTCGCCAACATGGCTGTTTTGTGCGATCGCTGTCTTAGTTTGCTGTATTTATACTAGATGGGCTTTAGTTTTGGGTTGACTTCGGTTCGGCGCTGTTCGATAGCGTCGCTGCGGTACAATTCTAATGTGATTTGACTTACGACGCGGCTGTGACACTACTTTCGGTAGAATCTGGTTATACGTGATAGTTACTAATTTTCGACTATGGCGCTTTTCTATTACCGCTCAAATTAATACTTAGACACCGCAGTGAAACCAAAGCTCGGATGGACCGGGTTGTAGGAATCTTAAAACGAATTATATTCCGCTTTGTCAAGCGGTGTTTTCAGGAATTTAACTCTCTTGTTTTTGGACTTCAATTACAGAGTTTCTTTAGGCGTTAGAGAACTTGTCAGAAAGTTCTTTCTTTGTTTTCTAGTTGTGATTTTTTCCATTTGCATGCTAATTTAATGTTTTCTCGCCTCAACGTTTAGTTTCACGGCGTTTAATTAAGGGTTGTCTTGGCTTTGCTTTGTGAGTGAACGTTTTTTCTTTTTCGCCCCGGCGGTGTTTTCTTAACTTCTTGCACCTCGAATTAGTAGCGTTTTGCGTACTTCAACATCTTGGGGCTGTGCTTAGTATATTTTTGTGCACCTTTAACTGGTGTTTATCTATGGTGACCAGGCGTTTTTCTTCCTTTAAAGGGTCAGGCTAATTCGAGCGTTCAAGCGCTTGAGGAAAGGCTTGAAGAGCCAGTGTCACCCAAAGTGCTTTGCGCGGTTGTGTTTTTGTTTTTGAAGTTTGGCTGGCGCGTTTGCCGGACGTTTCGCAAATTATACCCTGCCGCACTGGCCTTTCAGGAAGCTGATATTTACAGCAGTAGCCTATGAAAACAGTAATATCTTCATCGGTAGATGTTACCGGAGAAAACAACTCTAGATCTGACTTTGCAGTCAACGCGTATGGAGCTTTTATAACAACCAATCGATTGATTGATCGATCGATCGATCGATCTCGATGGACGTAAAACCAGAGTAGCCACTTCCACTCGATATAAAAATAAGGCGATTGATTTTGCCTTCGATCGCATCGATCGATGTCAATGGACGCAAAAAAGAATAGCCACTTACACAAACGTAAACAGATAGTGAGCACAAGGAATAATTCAGTAAGCAAAACAGCACAAGCTCATGACCATAAGCATTATTTTGGAGCAAACCCGTGGCTACTGTTATTTTGTGGCAAATTAACGTTCCTTCTGTTTTCATTCGGCAACGAATGTAGCACTATTTCGGCAAACACAGTGTCGGTACTATTGCTGAAACCAGTTCTTCTTCTCCACGGCAGCGATGGAAGAAGATACAAATCAGAATTTACGACAATCAAGAAAATGACGTATTTTTCATATATGAAAAATGTACCTCGGCGCCCAAAGCACTTTGGGTGACAATGGCTCTTTAAGAAATTGGAAGGAAAAAGTGAGACCAATTCCGTGGGTTTGGCCTTACAGGCTCTGCACAGGACTCTTGATAAGACGCTTTTAGATCCAGAGGATGCTGGATCTGGAGTCCTTGGTAAAGGTGGCGAAGATCAACAATCACGCCAAAGCGCGGGAATATGAGTATGTTCTGGATGAGGTGCAAAAACACGCCAAGTCCTTGCATCAGAAGTCTCCGCGAGATTTGCTGGTCGCACTTGTTGGTGACCCGATAAAGAGAAAGGTTCTCGAGAAGACCAATAAGCTCCTGAAGCATGTTACCCCGGAGGGTAGGCCAGCGGCTTCTCCAAGTTGGAGGCGTTATGGCAACCAGTTTAGCTATCAAGGGGATTCTCGTGACAACCGTCGCCGTAATAGTTTCCCGGCAGGCCGTTCGGTTACCCCGTTTGCCAGTCGACGTATGCGTTCTGCCCCGTGTTATTTTTGCGGGTCAACTCAACATTTCATTAAAGATTGCACTGAATTTCAGGAAATGGAGTCTGCTAGGGCGCGTAACAAGACAGCGTAAATGTTGCGCGCAATGTTTTCGCGATGCAGCAAAGCTGTTGTATTTTTGTGCTTTTCGGATGAATAAAGCTATTTTTTGTGTTATTATTGTTTTGTTTTCTACCTCTCTTTCGGTTTCTCGTTTTTTCTTTGGTACCAGTTTAGGTTGAATGTGGCTTGAAACAGGAGTAAAACTCTCCTCCCGGTTTATCTGGATTAGGCTGTCATTCCTCCTTTTCTGGTGGCCATAGTATCCGTGGTTTTTTCTTTTCTTTCTTTACCTTTCGGTGGGTTTCATTTCCCTCCTTTTTATGTTTTCTTTCGTAGAAGAAGCGAAGGATGCGTCCTCCTAGTTCCCCATGGATTTTTGATCCGACGCCATGCGTTCAAGTTTCGCACACAAGGGTCTCCCGCTGGGTAACCATGGATATGTGGCCACTTGATGGAGGAATGACAGCTCCCCGTTTTGACCGCCTTTTCGTTCAGGATATATGCGCTGGAAAGTCTCTTCCCGATATTGAAAAATTCCCTTTTCGTGATCCAGACGTGCTCATCGCTGGCCAGCTTCATCAGTTTCCCGAGGTCTGGGAGCAAGTCGCCGCCTCTGGCTCGTATCACAGAGCCGATGAGGTTTTGGATTGGTTAAAGCATAAAGTTTCCCTCGCGAAATTTTTTAAACCTTTCAAGGGGACTTTTGAAGGCGTTGCTTATGACTCAGATATTCCGCCAGCCGTGGAATTTGGAAACAATAAGTCCTGTGATGGTTTTCATGACTTTATTGACAAAACTATACTCGAAAGAGTTTGTCGCGGCGCAATTTCTGTTTGGGGGCGGGTTGGTACAGTAAAACCTCCACACTTAGTTCTTCCTTTGACCGTTGAACCGACCAAGCCCCGTCTCTGTCACGACAACCGTTTCCTCAACCTGTGGATGATGGATCGTCCTTTTAAGTTGGACAACTTGTCACATTTGCCCAGATATCTGGAGAAAGGCTCTTTCCAGACCACCTTAGATGACAAATCCGGCTATGACCACATTCTCCTTGATGAGCCTAGCCGCACCTTCTTCGGGCTTCAATGGAAAGGATGGTATTTTGTTCCTAATACCATTCCTTTTGGATGGAAGATTTCAGCTTATGGCTACCATTCCACTGGTTTGTTAGTTTCGCATTATTTGCGCTCAATCGGTGTGCCTTGTTCCTTATACATTGACGATAGACATAACGGCGAGTTGCAGGTTAGCAATTTTCACGCCGTGAAACAGCCGTTGCTCACCCCCCCGGCTTCTGAATTTCGTCTCAACGCCGCAAAAGCTGCTGTATTCCTTGCTGTTTATACCCTAACATGTCTGGGTTATACTCTTGGTCTTAAAAAGTGTGTTTTCATCCGCAAAAAAGCTCAAATATCTCGGTTTTATCTCTGACTCAAATTTACAGGCTTTTTATTTACCTGTTGACAAGCAGAAGAAATTTCTTGAGTTGGTAAACTCGATCCTTTCAGGTAACACCGTCTCTGTCCACACCCTTCAACGCCTCGCAGGAAAATGTATCTCGTTTCGTCTTGTGGTACAGGATTCACGCCTCTTTACAAATGAAATCAACCTTGCTATTGGTAGGGGTTTGAAATCTTCCAAACTCATTCATATCACCCCACCGTTGAGAGCTGAGATTCAGCACTGGGCTGATCCGTCGGTGGTTGCCAGGGTTGGAAACTGGCGTAGTGAACGACATCATCAGTTTGTTATTTACTCTGATGCGTCCTTGTTCGCGTGGGGAGGTGTCTTTCCCAAGGAGAGGCGCGTTTGCATTTCCGATTATTGGCCGGCTTCTCTCGTTGATTTGGATATCAATGTTAAGGAAACTAAGGCCCTTTCTAATACTCTTTTTTCCTTTGGAGATAAGCTTCGAGACGCGCGAGTGGATGCGTATGTCGACAACCAAGCCCTCGTTCGAGCATGGCAGTCCCAGGCAGCCCGGTCTAGTTCTTTCTCTGACGCGCTAAAGGAGTTATCTAACACGGTTTTGAGCCTTAATTTGCACCTGTCGGTTTTTTATATCCCTTCCCGAGAGAACCCTGCTGACCACCCTTCTCGACGTTTCTCTCCGGCTGATAGCAAATTGGCTCGACACCTACGGCTTCGCCTTCAGAGTCATCCGTGTTTTGATGGTTCAGACGGCCATTCTGTGGACCTCGTGGCCCTTGACTCTAGTGCCCAGTCTGACGGTGGTGGGGTTATTCTGCCCCATTTTACTGCGTACCCGACTCCTCTCTCGTCAAGGGTAGATTTCTTTGGTCAGGATTTTAGCCAGTCGGTTTCCAAACCTCTCCTTCGCAATCCCTACATTTTCCCGCCTATTTTGTTGATTGGTCCAGTTCTGAGACACCTGCGTACCACGCAGTTACCTTGCACTGTTGTGGTTCCTGATGTTCATCCTAGGCGCTATTGGTGGCCTATCCTTTCCCAGTCAGCTCGTTTTTCCCTCAAACTCTCTTGTAAGGGTGAGCTGGGAGCAATTTTAATGCCTTCTAAGCATGGTTTTTCCGACACGTTTAACTTACCTCGGGATCTCTGGGCCTTCAGAGTATGACTATAGTTTGGATTTCTCCGTCTTTATCCACGCAGAAGGCTTGGTATATAATTTTTTCTGTTTGTTCGGATAAGCACGATAACTTATCTAGAGACTTTTATTTTGGAACAGTTTTCTGGACAATTTTAGTCAATAGTAATCTTAGCCGACCTTGTTTTGATAGCTTTATTGTCTTAGGCGAATTAGCGCGTACTACGCGATAATTCGAGCTGTTTGTAGTTTAATAAATAGAAAATTGTAAAATTAAAATTAAACCTTAATTGACTGTTTCTTTTCTTTGTTTGTTCGTTTTAGCCTTTGCCGGTGGTTCCAAAGCTTTTTACCCAGTCGGTATCCTGCCCTTCGTGTTCATACCCTAACGATGCTTCGTTCCGTTTTTGTCAAAGTTGTGGTTATCAAAGAAAAGTTACGTTCTAGTCGCTGTCCCTGCCTCAGGCTCCAGTTTTCCTCTAGATGTTATTGCCCTCGACGACCGTCTTTTGCAGATTGCTAGTTTTTCTGCTAGTTCCAGTTATGCTATGCAGAAGACTTCCCTTCAAAAAGAGCTTGAGCTCTTTTTGTCTTCCCTTCCTTTTCCGAAGGATATTTCTACCGCCACTCCCCGCGAGCTTTGCCGTTTTCTCGTTTGGAAAGACCGTAAGGGGAAGACTACGGTACACAAATCCGCTTGCCAATTTTTCGGGCGAAAAGGGTCGTTCTCGTGTCTTTGCCCCACGCGCCTCGCCTACGGGACGGTTGGCTCTCTGATAGGGAAGCTACGGGCTTTGTTTAACGAGTCAGGAAGGAGAGGAGAGTGGGAACCCAGGCTTCTCATCGCCAACCCAGCCACCGATATTTCTTTGAAGCAATACTTAAAGGCTCTTACGGTGGAGCAACTTCAAGCCCAAATTACCCCTACCCAGGCTACTCCCGTCTTCGTTCATGATCTCGTGCGTCTAAGCCACTTTTTGGATAAAAAGCTTTTGTCTGATAAACTTTCCTCAATCGAGATGTTTGTTCTCATGAGAGACCAAGCCTTTTTTAAAACTCTGTTTTTCAGTGGGGATAGAGCCGGTGATCTGGGGCAGGTGAAGACTCCCGAAATTCTCCGTTTCCCAGATGGCGATAGTTTACTTTTCAATCACATTTGGGGAAAAACCCTCCGTGATGGCTCGTTCAACCTTTTTGGCATACGCCGTAGTAAGTATCCAGACATTTGTCCGGTTAGAGCTATTGATCTCTATGTGGCCTTCGCTAAGCGAATTGGAATCGACCTTACGGGCGGTTTTCTGTTCCGTCCTACGTCTTCAGATGGCACCGTTATTGACAAACCTTTTTTCTCCTCGGCTGCGGATGCCCGTCTCAAGCATTACTTGCGCGAGGGCGAGATTGGCGGAGCTGTACCACTCCACAGTTTCAGATCTGGCCGTGCTATAACCCTTGCTCTCTCAGGCATAGAGCTTCAAGATATAATGGGCCATGTTGGTTGGCACAATCGTTCTACCGCAGCGTATTACATGCAACTTTCAAAAGTCATGTCCACTGGTTCCCCTTCTTCTGTCCTTACTGGGCAGACAGTAAACATTGAGGATCCGGGGATTTTCTATGACCAGTGCAATAACCTCAGGTGTTTCACTCCAGCCTTTCCACGTTAATCTTTTCTTTGGAGAATGGGAGAATAGTCTGCTCTTAGGCCGGCTTTCTTTGATACGACTGTTTAGCGGTCGAGCTGGTGGATTTGGGGACCATTTTCACCCTTCCATATCTCATTGTATATTCATGTGTATTGTAGGTAGTGAGAATATGTTACGATTTTTGCGACGAGTTTTCTACAGAGAAACTGTGTCAAAGTATAATATGGAATAACAAAGACATTCGTATAAATAATAAACCGATATTCTATAAAACATTTTTCGAGTCCGGCTTCATTCATGTAAATAACTGATCTCACCACCCTCTTTGATTATTGAAAACAATGATTTTGATGTTATGACGAAAAAATCGAAAGACTATTATACATTGCTTATAAGCAAAAAAAGGCACAATTTTCTAATAGTTCTTTAGTTCTGAAACGCGAATTTAACTTAAATGAAGATCAACTAGAAAAAGTATTTCTTCTGCCGCATACTGTGCGTTCTGAGTCTTACGTTAACGCTTTTCAATACAAGGTCCTCAACTCTACACTATATACCAATACCAAGTTATGCAAAATGGGATTCATCACAGACGATAAATGTTCCTTTTGTAAGTCTGAACTGGAAACCCTAAAATACCTTCTTTTTGACTGTGTATTCAAAGTTTTTTTGGAAGGATTTTGAATTCTACTGCTATTCTTTATCGAAAGAATTTGTTCATCTTAGTTTAAAAGATGTATTAATAGGTATTATAAGTTCAGAATTCCCCTTACTAAACTATTTTCTATTAAGGTGTCTCGATCGAAATAAATGACGCGCTCTGTGCTTTGGTGGTTTTACGTGCATGTCTATAATGTCACGCCAGGTGAAGGTTAAATCGTCCTTTTGAGATATACAAAAAAGTGTGTCGCCTGATATCAACATAGGATTTCATAGGATAATAATGCTTCCTTTATTTTCAATTAGCATGATCATGAAATTATAGAACAGATACGTAAAACCACTAAAGCGTGAAGCGACCAAACACCGTCAATGCACCCCCCTAGCCAATATGTAAATTCTTCAAATTCTCATCAAACGCAAGGAAATTTGCATAGCGCTACTGTGGAATTCAGAGAACAACAAAGCCGTATACAGAACACAGTTTCGATAGAGCATCACTTTCAAAAAACATATTGTCCAAACCAAGACCGCCCTAGCAAAGTAAAATAGCGCAAAGTATTTGAAAAAAAAACATTCAGTTTCATGTTTCTGTCAGTAGTTTTATTCAATTCGTCCAGATAGTTTTTATATAATTCGGAAAAACGTGAATTTGGCGACTTCGTTATATTTTGGTGCAGAAAGGGAGTTTATAAAAGCCGCCCAAACGTTTTCATCGTTGCGGATAGCCAAATGCGGTTTGGAACCAACTATAACGATAAATTGAACTTACTTTATCTGGAGTTATTATGCACTTCAGTCAAATTTGGAAAGCGCTGGAGCGGTCCAAACTTTGAAGTCCGTCTGGGGTTGCTATTTTGACGTTCAAATTGTGCCGGGATTTCTGTTCCTACGATTTTGCGGAAACTTGAGGAGTCATGGTAAGATGTTATTTATAAGCTGATTCTAGAAGTTTAAACCAAATCGTAGCGCTCAGTTTTGTTAGAATAGAAATTTTATCAAAAAAGTAGTGCTCAATAAAAGCACAATCACTCAAAATTAACGAACAGTACATCTACCAGTTGACATACGTATTATTCCTCGATAAATTGTGTGTAAAATGCGGAAGTTTCAAGGCAATCAAGTAAGAAATGACCATGTTATTAGAGTTTTTAGAGAGGCATAGAGCGCGCCATTTATTTCGATCGAGTCACCTCAATAGGCAAACTATATCTATGGGATTGCAGAAGATCTCAAATACTTCCAAGCTTAGCTGCGTTTAAGATAAAGTTTAAAATAAAATTTGTAACAGAAAAATATATTAGCACTAAGAATAAGAATTTAAACCAATTTAATAAAAAATGGGCGACATTTTGTCCTATGTAATTTTTCATGTATACAGCTATTTCAATTATCGTTGTCGAATTTAAAAGCCTCAAGCGTACGAGACGAGACCGAAAGGTAGTATGGTTAGGTGAAAATTGTTTGTGATTCGGCTGTAATTCCGCGTTTGTTGCTGCCATAGGAGGGGTAAAAGTACCATAAACACTTCCTTGTGTGATTTGTTTTGTGTAGGGGTGAGTCATAGCTAAGTTTGGTAAATTTATTAATAAATTACCCACAACACCTTGCGGTCTTATCGCGTAGGTTTTCCGACAATGCAACGTTAATTGAAATAGCTGTATGTGTCATACCATTTAGGCAATTCTGTCACGCAACACAAGTGAAAAAGTAAGAAACAGGGAAGAAAGTAAACATTATCCTTCATTATAATTAAGTTTTGCTTGGTAACGTTCGATTGCCTTGTCACTGTTTTGTTTGTTTTTAACACAGTATTGTAAGCCATGTGGTACATTATTGTAAGTAATATGTTTTAATTAGTAAGTAACATTAGTAAGTAATGCTTAGCTTTTCTGTTAGTAAGTAGTTGTAAGTAGTATAAGTGGCTGTATTGTAAGTATTGGAAGTATTGGAAGTAGTGTAAGTTGCTGTAGTATTGTAAAATGAAATAAAAAAATCCCCCCCCCCCAAAAAAAAGAGAAAACATGAATTTTGCCATATGTAAAGGGTGTATCTTGTTGAGAGTTTGGCAGGTGTGGATCAGGAGGCCCGTGTTTATCTCCTTTATTCTTTTCTGTCATTCTCTAATATTGGTATCTTTTTACTTGTTTGCTTAGCGGTGTAAATCGTACGTCACACGCTTTTTTTCGTTAAAATTTGACCTCCAAAAAACGCCTAAAGAGATATTAAAATAATTATTGTATTATTAAAATAATTTATATATTTAATAAATAATTATTTTATATATTATTATATTTAAATAATTATTATATTAGTTAGAGCAGTGGAGACAAACATTATTATTATTGGTAACATATAATTAAAGTAAGTGATATATTGCTTTCCTGTCGAGTTTCGATCGAAAACTGCTCTACAAAATGAATAAGTTGATTATAGTTTGTTTTATGCATTCACTTGGTACTTTTACTTATAATAGTAGTTTAAACATCAAAAACAGTTTACCTGAGCTTTCAAATAAGTTTTGGATGAGAAGAAAAACCAGAAAATGCAACATTGCCTCTTGAATCTTCAACGAAGGCGAATGCTACAACAATAAAACCATACAAAAATAAAGGAGACGAAATTAGTTAAAAGAAGAAAGACCTTGAACCAAACATCAATTTTTACATAGATTTGACTTGCGATATATTACAGGGTCACGATTTCAAATGTTAAACTTAGCAAATAGACCTAATAAGAATATCAATAAATAAGAAAAGGAAAAACAAAAAAAAAAAGAAAAAAAGATGAACTTTGTTTGAGGTGGTGAACACGTAACGGCAACAGCTCAGGGGTGGCTGGCTGTTCGACCTTGCATAAGTTGTTTTTGTATCAGTTTGTGTACGATTGTTCTAGATTACAACGTGACTATAAATTAGTTCCCAAAAACGCGATGCAATACATTAGTAGGTGTGCACATTCATTTCTTGTGTCTCTGTCAAAAGCAGCATTCTGCGGGTTCGGAGAGGTCACACAACAAACAATTAAAGTAATGAATGGAAGGAATTAGAGGTAACTTTAGAAAAATGCAGCAGCATAATAAAGCCTTTTTTTGCAATATCGCATCATAGTTTACAAACTAAAACAAAAAAGACCGGCAAATTATTTAGGTAATAAGCTAGACTTGTTTACCTTTTTTTCCCTACAGGTGCACAAAGACGGCGGAAAGAAGTCCACGACGTAAGCACTGACACTACTGCAACTTATTTGTACAGAATTGACAATATTATTGGAGGTGTGGTTTGAACAAACTACAAAGAAACCGTTAAAACAAGCTTCACTGCACGTCTTGCTTATAAGTGGCTCTTACAAGCAATATCAAGGCCAAGATTGTTAAAATTCGGACACGAAACAAATTTACACGCGAGATTTTATCAGCTTTAGAGCTATTTTCTGCGTCTCACAATACCCAACGTGGCGACCCAAACGAGTCAAATAATCCTTTCCCCGCCCCTTTCATTACATGTTAACGGTTCGTTGTGCGGGAAAACACGCCATGATTTGGTTCGGCACTTGATTGGTTAAGCAAACAGACAGATATTTTTTCTGGTTAATCACAACCTGTTGCACGAGTTTCTGTCCTCTAAGATGATATTAGACAAAGAACAAACACTCTGCCATTCCAAGCATTTTTAGTAACACTTGAAATTTTTGAAAAAAACTACCTATCAATTAGTCAAAATTTTATTCATTTAATTTGTTACTAATAAGCTGCAAAAAGTAACTAAAAGCTAGCAGTCATAATTCAAGCATACCGCAAGAACAATTGACCTTGTGTAAGAGAGAATAAAGCAGGCTATATTGACTCTCGTATCAAGTCGCTACTGGGATATCAGCTCCTCTGGGCTGCAGAAAGTTGAATAAATTTTTTGCACACGCAAGTTTTAGACCTTGATTGATATAATAAATTAGATCATTTTACAGTCGTTTCCATGTAAATTTTCATTTTCATACTGCAGAAACAACGTGATTTCTACCAGAAAAATACTGTTTCTCTCGCCACTCTAAAAAGGTTGCAGTACTACAACGTAACCGAGGCACCGATTACATTGTTACATTGTCGTTTTATGGTCTGCAATACTTGAAAGAGAGGTACATGAAATTTTTCCAGTATAAACTATCGAAATCGATCGAAGCTCCTTCTGTTGCTCGTATGGTATTGTTAAACCTTTAAGCCCCATTATGACAAGAATCTATTTTCTCCCCACAATATCACTACTTGGTCAATTATACAGGTCAAGAGAATAAAGGAAATGATCCCCAAAGACGGAACGTCTTGATACTTGATCAAATTCCCCTAACTAGTGCCATAAGAAATACATGGAAAACAATGCGGAGAACATACATGTTGACATTGGGACTTGTTATTTCCGATTAATGTAACGCAGTAATTTAAAGTGACGGTATTTTTAGATGGCATCTATACAAGTTGCCTCTCTTTTCGGTAACTCTGTTATATCAAAAGAATGGAGTTTTGGTGGTCTCAAGCTATACCAGGTAGGAAAGCAGGGAGCACTGAAAATATGCAGATCGTGCACGATTTTGTTTAGGCAAATCTATCTTTGCAAGATTTTGTTACTTCCAATAACAAACATAGGCACGCATAGCGTGCGTGAGCTATTTTGTAGCTGTCAATGAGAGGTACGGAAATGGTTGTTGAATGAACATACGTGTACCAAGGTACACTATTGTGATGTTGTTTATTTGAGTAGCGTTGAGCATTCGAAAAGTGTTGGCTTTTAGACAGAGTTTACCTTATAAGTGGAGCTGTGTCGTTCCCAGGGCTTTTTACAGATTTGAGGGCGATCAAAGATCAGTGTTTGAGTTTATGTTAGTGGTTTCGAATTCGTATACGTCATTGATCAATAGATGGTACGCTAATGCGTACAAGTGTGGCTTCAAATTATGACAAAACAAGAAGAAAGTGAGATAAAATCTGTAAAATATCTGACAACAGTGTGAATATGGGACAAACAAAGATAATACAAAACAGTCCTTTCTGAAGCTCATTCTCAGATGTTTCTCGGAAGCTCAATGGATTGAAATTTAATTTTGTGGCTTTCTATTATAAAGATTATTTTTCCATGGACAAATATTTTGGATCTAGTAGGAAGCGTAACTTGTCACAAAAATTAATTCTGTATTAAATGTTTGAACCAGAAGAGAACAGCCGATCTTGAAAGTCACGTATGTCTTCTTCTTGCGTGACATCATGCTTGACGAACGTGGCAACCCCCGTATCCAGACAAATGTATAAATAAGCTCTGTTTTATTTTCCACATTATTTCACACGGACTTACATTTTGGAACACACGGCTAAAATCGAGTAATAAGCGTGCCTTGTTAGAAAAGATCATGCCATTGTGTGACTTGTGCACGTCTTGCATGACTAGTCACGTAGCAAACTGTCAAAAAAGCCAGAAACGTCGCACGTGCTGACATACCGTGTGGCACTAATTTTTTCCGGATTCAAATTTTTGGGATTTTCCCGGTTTTTTCACGATCCACAAAAAAGTTCCCGCGAAAATAATAATTCCCGCAAAAATTTACTCCATTGTCGAAATTTGTATACAAACATCGCCTTTTACATGTGATGTAATATTATGTTGGTGTCCATTTACTTAAACCGTCTCTTTCGTTCAAAATAAAACGAAATTAGAAGCAAAACATTGAGAAATAAAACGATGAAATTGCAGTCGATACATTACAAGTATTAAGCTGTTAAAAGCTTTAAAGAAAAGGATCGTCTGAAGGTACTCCATTGATTAACGTGTTATGCATCTGCATGTTGTTCACCTGCATTTGATTGTTTATACTCAAAAAACGAGAATGTTATAATTCCAAATAGAAGGCGGCTTCCGGAAAATCGCAAAAATTAATTCCAAGGAAGAATAAACAGTTTCCCCAATCGCAAAAATTAGTCCCGCAAAACAAACAAAAAAAAATCGCCATTCGCAAAATTAAACTCCGGCAAAAATATTGGTGCCACAAGGTAGTGGTCTCATCTTCGCTGAAGCCACACAACAATCAGTGGCTGTGTTCAGCGAATAAATTTTGTTTTGATGAGCGTTTTGATGTGAAAGTAAGATGCAAAATTGGGTGAAAATAAATAAAATATTAAGGGATGTTTTGTTATGTCGAGAGGTGGTAATGGGCGAAGGAATCGTTGGAATTTTAAATGAGCGAATTCGAGAATAGTGGAGTGGTTCGCCTGTGTGGCATCCTCGGAGACCCAGGGGCAGCTAGTCGGGACGACAGGATTTCATGGGCGAAAGTTTACAATTAAGAGCGGGAGAGCCCCTGGGCACTTACTCTTACCGAACGAGTTCCAGAAGCGTTTGAAATCCCGCCTTCTGATTGGCCAGAAAAATATTTTTCTGGCCAATCAGCGAAGAGGAACAGCCGGGCGACTCTCAGGTCTTCTTACACGAGGTTGTTTTCCTCATCGAACGCCGTAGTAGCGTGGCCCGTTCAACGGGAACATTTTTCAGGAGAGCTTCAGAAAAAAACAAATAAATAATAAATAAACGAAGTCGAGGAAATCGCAGACTATAACGTGGCCGCAAGAAAACAAACACTCACAGGGAATTTTTCACGGCGGACTTATGGAAGGTATCGCAAATTTTTAGAGCTAGCGACTTCTCCTTTCTCCAAAGTAACTAATTATTTCTCCTTCTTCGTTGATCTTCGTCTGAAACTTAAAGGGTGCGTTTCTTTGGGAAAATCCAAATCTGGATTCTTGTATCCAAAAACGGATTCTGCGTTTCTTTACCTAAATCCGAAAATGGATTAATCACGGATTAGTGATCTGAAGAATCCACACTCCGAGTGGATACATCAGATCAAATCTAAGGGCCTCTTCATATGATCCCGGTAACCGGGCTGGCTCGGTTACCGGGATGAATTTTGTCGTCTGTTCATATGGGAAATTTCAGCCCGGTTACCGGGATGAAATTCAAGAAACAAAACCAAAATGGCGCCACATAAACAAGTATTGTTCGCGACTATCATAGCTTTGTCGACTCTTGTAACTTTACTAAAATAAAGCTAATTCGAATACTTTTGAAGTGGAAATGCACACACGGCAAAATTATGCTATTTTGGCCGCCCAGTTTCGAAAGCGAAGCTAATTTGTCAAAAACATTTTCATCCCGGTAACCGGGCTGGAGTGTTCATATGGGAAAATTTTCATCCCGGTTGCCGAGATCTCGGTTGTAGAAACCGAGATCTCGGTAACCGGGCTGGCCCGCCTTCTCATATGAACACATCGCAATTTTTACAAAGGAAATAGGAGTGAGGCGAGATCTCGGAAACCGGGCCAGCCCGGTCAACCGGGCTCATATGAAGAGCCCCTAAATCCGGATTTTTAGGATTCATGATCCGTGCGTTTCTTTGGGGGACGGATCCGAAAATAGTACATCTGTCAAGCGGTCTTCCATGCAAATTTACTGGTCTCGCCATATTTTCTCTCGATCTTGCGTGACAAAACATTCGATCGTGAAAAAGAAAATTCAGGTGATTATTCCGTCCCGTATACTTCAAAAGTTTCCTCCAAAAGTACAGACAGAAGCATGGACACGTCAGGATAATTTCAGTTGTGCACCATTTCTGTAAATCAGGGACCAGATTTTGCTAACTGTGAACGCAAATAGCGAGTTCACTTGAACTACTGCAGATACTGTCCTTGTTTATAAAGTATTCCATTCTAGTTGAATTCTTGGGCAGTACGAGAGAAATATCGTTCTGACATATATATTGCGTGCCTCCAGCCTGTCTTGTCATGGCAAAATAATCCTTTTTCGGATTCTGCGTTTCTTTGGTGTCGAAGAATCCATATGATCTGGGATCACAAATCCGTTTTCGGATTTTCCCAAAGAAACGCACCCTTTATTCCATCTCTGATGCACGGGCCACGCAACTATGTTGATCGAGCGTGTCATGACACGTATTAGAGAGAACTAGTTCTCTCTAGTACGTGACATGACGCCGCATCGACCGTTAAGCAGAAAATCGCCCAGATCGGCCTCCAGAAGCTCGGAAAAGCAATAAAAACGCAGCAAACACATAGCAGGTAATGTTTTTCAAACTGTATTTCCATTTTAATGCATTTTCAGCGGAAAACCGCCGGTTATTTTCGATCGAATTTCAGTTCCATACAAACACTGATATTACCCTTTGGTCAACTGTGGTTCCCACGCTCGAGGGACATAGTTGCGTGGCCCGTGCATCGGAGATTCCCGTGGAAAGTTTCAGACGTAGTTCAACTAACAAGGAGAAATAATTAGTAACATCGTTTACTCGAATAGCTATTAGCCTCACGCAACACTTGAGAAAGGGGAAGTCGCTAGCTCTAAAAATTTACGATACCTTCGATAAGTCCGCCGTGAAAAATCCCGGTGAGTGTTTGTTTTCTTGCGGCCACGTTATAGTTTGCGATTTCCTCGACTTCGTTTATTTATTATTTATTTATTTTTTCTGAAGCTCTCCTCAAAAATATTCCAGTTGAACGGGCCACGCTACTACGGCGTTCGATGAGGAAAACAACCTCGTGTAAGAAGACATGAGAGTCGCCCGGCTGTTCCTCTTCGCTGATTGGCCAGAAACATTTTTTTCTGGCATGTGATCAAGTCAATGCCAAATTTTACTTTAATAGCCCCGGAGGGGTTTATTATTATATAGACAAGAGTCTTTTAGTGGAAATAGACCACTCGTAAAGTTCATACGAAACTACACCCGGCACTCGAGTGGCGTATTTTCCATATCCTCACTAGTGAGGATATCGATGACGTCATTTCCCGCTCTTACACTCTTGTTTGTGCAAAAATACTCTTGTGTATATAATAAAAAGAAAATTACACGGTGGCTTGAAGATATGAATTTTATTTTCTCGTGGTACAAAACAATATTTTACTCACTCGCTGCGCTCGTTCATAAAATATTGTTTTTACCACTCGAAAATAAAATTCACATCTTCGCGCCGCCGTGTAATATCCTCTGTGTGTGGGTCGTTTCACGTGTAAAGAACGTGTTATGTTGATTGAGCGTGAGATCAGGCTACTGTTTTGTGTAAACAAGTGGTGTTTTGTCACGTACAAACATGTGATGGACAAAGTTCAATGGCGAGTCAAGAGACTTTCATGAGACTGTCGTAAGTTCGTTTTCGGCGCTTTTTAGTGGCTTTCGTGGCAGCTAGAGTTGTGTAACAAAGGGAGAAACTTAAAAGGAAGCGGGGAATGAGTAAATCTATGCGTTTTTTGTAATCTGAAAAAATGATAACCAATTTTTGTGTCTATAAAACTGTGAAATGAATCTTGCGTGGAGCTATTGCGTTTTTGTCTTCGTATTGGAGGTGATAATTGTTTTGATTTGATTTGATTGTCGTGCTGATCTTTCCGCTCAAACTTTGTACAAACAATCCCGCTACCACCACGCAGCCTAACCAGAAGCCCATTTCTCTGGTCAGTCGCCTCTAACTTTGCGCTTAGCTAGTCTCAAGTACGAGCAACGTTTATGCCACCCATACAATCTTTTTCCTTGTCGACCTTGTGACTTAAACGGACCTAGTGATCCAGTGGCATGGGCATTCATTTTAAAACCTACCAAAAGGTGAGAACAATAATTCGTTTTGGTTCGAAATTCACGATTCTGCCCTTTTTATACCTTCAAACTATTTGCCATCTATTTACCATCATTTACTATGGGACATCCCTGCACAGAAGTCACGTTATTTCTCACACTCTAAAGTTGAACCATATAACTCCAAACGTACGTTATGTGCATGCGTACAAAGGATTTGTTCCAATTCTCATCTACTAAAACAAACGAAGCTGACAAATATTTCCTAGACCGAACATCATAAATATCAGATAACCCACAAATTATTTACTAGAACTCGCTTCCGCTCACGTGTAAACCAGGTTTGTGCTGACAATTCGTTTTCTAAGGAAGTCTACCACAAGGAAGCCAGCCATTTCTATTTGATATATAAATATCCAACGTCAAGCATATGAAATTCGGACACTTTCGTCGTGTCGCTTTAGAAGAGGAATTTTCCGTGCGTTCTTATCTGCATTTTTGTTCCGGCCCCGACAACTAGCCTTTCGGTAATTACCGAAAGGCTAGTTGTTATAAAATTCGACAGTCATCGGGAATGCCGAACATGGTCCACCCAAAAACCAACCAACCAACCAACCAACCAACCAAAGAACCAACCTTCCCAGAAACGTGAGGCTGCATGCCGACTATGAGGCTATTTTGTAGACAAAATAGCTCAAAAATAAGAAATTGTACCTGAAATATTGACAGTTTATAAACTACTGAAAACTGGCAAAATATATTGCTTTTCTACTTTGAGGACCGTGCTAGGAATCACGCGTTGACATCTTTGCTATCTACTCTTATAAGATATAAATAGATGGATGAGTATATTGATGCCTTCCTTATTCCAAGTCCCCACCCTCTTTAGTTCACGCTGCCTTTTTTACGCGTAAGCGAACGTTCTGGTAACACATAATGTTATTTATGTCGCGACATGATGCCCGCGTGAGAAATCATAAAGTTTATTGCTGCTAGCACGTGCATGGTACAAAGGTTGCGTAAAGCTCGGCGAATGGGGTTCAAGGGCGTTTCCCGCCAGATTATAAGGCAAGATTCCTCGTTAGTTTAGTCCTTCTTTCCCTTGCCATCAAAGCGTCCGTATCTAAGAACAAATTTATTCTCAGCACCTCCCTAACACTTCAATAACTATAGAGTTTAACTAGAAGAAGAAGAAGAAGAAAAATAGTGACTTCTGTAGGCAAGGACCACTTGTACAAACAGGAGCAATTTATAGCTGGAACTTCGTCTAGATCAGGTAAAACAACGTTAAAAATCGATTAAAGAGGCAAGACTGATGGAACAGCTAGTATTTCATTAGGATTGGCCAATATTTAAATGTAACAAGCCGTAACATTTAACAATTATTCTACGAGGGCGCGCTGGATATCGAAAGGTAGATGACGTCGAGTTGGTTATAATAATTTGATATCCAGCAAGCCCGAGTAGAATAATTGTTTCATTAAAAACTTAACCACTATTTAAAAATAAAAATCAAGAAAGAACGGGAAAAATGAGAAATTAAAGAAATTTAAACGGAACAAGAATCGATCACATGACGGAACGAAAAAGGCGCCAAAACCTAAGTGTTACAGCGTTTCATTGCAAAGCTGAATGAATCAATGAAAACTGCTCGAAAGTGAATAAAGTAGCACAAGTTTTGGAAAAAATCTTCTAATTATTGGCTCTGAAATATGGTAGATTTTTGATTTTTCCTGAAACGTTGTTGTAATCATCGTTCAAAACGGATTGAAGCTGTACAATTTCACCATGCATATCAGCTGATGGAGTTAAAACTGTTCGCACAACGGAGCCATCATGTTCGTGTTTGATTGAACTGAAGACAGAACAAATTTGAACTTGAAGAG
The DNA here is from genome assembly GCA_964030785.1 of Siderastrea siderea. NCBI lineage: Eukaryota > Metazoa > Cnidaria > Anthozoa > Scleractinia > Rhizangiidae > Siderastrea > Siderastrea siderea. The sequence continues at coordinate 505,409 of OZ034972.1, forward strand.
GTAATTTTTATGCAGCTCAGAAGCAAGATAACTGTAGTGAGGAACATTAGAATTCACCATCATAGTTTGTTAAACGCAAAGCGCAAAATGCAGTTGTTCTCGGTCTGAGAGGTTGCGGACTGATTAGAATGGTAAAAACAACATTCAAACAACTGGAAAAGCGATTCAACTCCGTTTACATGGCATCCCGGATTTCTATCTGAGCATTTGGACCTGTTGAAACACAGAGCTACAACGCGTGCAGGTAAACCAGTGTCAATTTTGCGTGTTAAAGCCGAAAAAAATTCTCGCCCTTCCTTCCTTCTTAATAGTTTGCAGCTGTATTTTTTTAGTACTTGTTTAGACTGCTCCATCAGCGATTTTCGCACCGACTCGCCATGAATGTGTGATAGTTTTTATTAAATGCTCCTGCCCCATTTCACTGTGTTTTATTTCATGTCTTGTCTTGATATTTTGAAGTGGAAAGCTTTTCTGATAAAACCTACCATTTGCTCAATTTCAATGATCGACGTGACGCTCGATGAAAGAAATTAATTGTAAACACAACGCCTAATGCTTTCATTTCTATTTCTGCACAGTTTCTTAAAACAATTTTGACTTGTGACGACGCTGTTGGTGGTGCTTGTTGGTGACGCTGTTGGAATTTCTGCTTAATTTAAATTCGCTGCCAAGTGATTTTTCTCGTCCATTTTTCTCGCCGGGTTGCTCGCGAGGAAAAAACTTTCAGCTCACGTTGTTGTTGAGTGTTCATTGACCATATTTGGTCGCAGCAGGTATATGAGCTGATAGCCTAGCTCCGTTCAGCCAATCAAAATTATAGAAATCCAATATACTTAGTCCAGTTTTTAATAATTTCAATATGCTCTTCTAGCCCCCGAGGAAGGTTAGTTTTGTCTAACCGAAATATTGGGCAATCCTATTAAAATACCAGCTGTTCGATCAGCCTTGCCTCTTTACAGAAAAATAACCGAGTAACCACAATCCACAAGTGATTGTTGAGCTTTAGTGTGATAATCTTGTTTCTCTTACATAAGTTGTTGTTTGAGTCATATTGCCACCTACATCTCCTAGGAACACCCGTTTCTTCCATTCATTGCTGATGTGATTTAGCAGTTGAGTGGTAGCAACGATATTGAAAAGGAGAAGGGCAGAGTAAGTTTATTCGTGTGTTTCAAAATGGAATCAAGGTTGCAAAGCTGGATGGAGAAAGCAATCACCCGTTTAACAACTTCTTGGAAGGACTTAGAAGGAGCTAATAGTATGCCGGCTGACAAGAAGACTGATCACGGCCCTCCAACTTTTCCTTAAGGCATCAAATACTCGAAAACACCTCCCGAGAATCCTAAAATGCATTTTCCAATTCTCTTTGTGCATTATGCTTTCAGGCCATTCAACTGCGTGAGAAACGAATCTCTCTCTTCACAACTTTTAGGCAGTGGAAACAGACCGGCAAAATTATTCCATAGCTGGTTATCCGTACAACAAAGACAACGGCCCTAATTTTTAGCAAAAAAGTGGCCAAAAAAAAAAAAAAGAAATCCAACAAAATTGAGCTACCTCGTAATAATTAACAAAGAGGATAAAGACAAACAAGTCCTGTTCATTAAACTTGTTTATTATTACGCCCAATTAAGAAGAACATTTGCTCCGTTGTTTCATCTGGGTCTCCAATCCAAATCAGTAAAGGCGGCATGAATCCTATGGTCTTATGCCCTGACTTGGTTGCTTGTGATTGGATACGGTTTCACCTTTATCAACAACTTGCCCTCGTTTTTTAGGATATATATTAGTTAGCTGAGTTAGCATGTCTTAATTTTAAAACATGTTGGAAAGAAATTGATTTAAGCCATACTTTGGCAATGACAGGCTCTGAATTGCCCTCGAGAAAACGGTTAAAGAATAAGGCCCAGTCCATCTCTGTTTTTAGTGTCTTGAAAGCATATGAAAAAGATGCCGCGTCTGCGCTAGCATTTCCAGCTGGTTTTCCGCCATCCACACTAGGGAACATCGCAAGATGTATTTACGGCCCCAGGCTATTTTCGGCCTTTTTGTGCTTGCCTCATGCTATGCGTAGTAAGTCGTGACCCCTGCGTTTTCGCCATGCTCCGTTTTTGCCTTCCATACCAGAACGATCGACCTTTGTTTTAAAAAGTGTACACTTTCGAGAAAGTTTCCGATAAATTCCGTTTTCATAGACAAACTTCTCCGTTTTCGATCGTTTGAGAGTGGATGGTCGGTAAAACACGTTTAACGTGAAAAGGATGCGTTTTCAAACAAAAACATATTAGTGTAGAAGGGGCCTAAATGTACGGCACATTTGCTATCGTTTGTCTGGTTTCAGAGCCAGAACAACTACGGTAAAACGAGCCAACGCATTATGTTCGGTCGGCCACGACTAGAGAAGCTCAACATGTCATTTAAAAGATGTTACATCATACTTTTGGTACTTTTTGACTTGGCAACATTATCTTTCGAACGGAAGCCGAATATTTGCTAATGTTTAACGATACTTCAGGTGCGTCGGCTGACCCGATTCAGGGATTTCTCCAAACAAATGCCGCTCTTTCACTGATGTTCCGACCGGCAAGATTGATCTACAAACGGTCTCTTAAAAAGAAACCGGGCAATCTGCCGTTAACTTTTTAATTTCAGATAAAATCCAGTAATCGGCAGCAAAAACTGAAAGTGTGTGTTTTATTTTTATTATTAGTATATAGTCAATCCGTGGCCATAGGCAAATGCGTACTGCGATTGGGATTGGTGATATCAGCTAGTGGGCTACTAGCACCTACATTAATAGACGTAACAAGGAAATCGCCCAAATAATAATTGCAAACAACTACTTATCTGGGCGCAATTTTTTTGTGGTTAGGAACTAAATTTCTAGATCTATTATCCCACTCAAAATCGTGTCTTCCTCAGCCAGTTAGGGGCTACGTCCACAAACACTTGTACGACTAGAATAATTCAGTGTTACATGTTCCTACTGAAAGGAAAAATTGGCCAATAAATGTCTTACATCAGGCGGTTTGGCGCCTGAAAACGTCAGCAATTTTAGATGCGTTATCTGAGAAAGGAAGCGAAGATTTATTTCGTATCCACTAAACGTACTGCTTCTTAAAAATGAATTCCCTCTGACAATGAATATTTTTCAAGGAGTACACTCGAATATTATTTTTTATAGGTTAGTTAACTATACTAAGTTTTGTTTTAGGAATTTGCTTTTAATGAATTTGAATTGCCGGAACTTACACATCATTAGATAATTGCTAAAAGGGTTTTATCAGCAAAGAAATAACGAAATCAGCAACAACTGGAAATTAAAATCAGCAGCAGACATCTCGGTTACTTTGCCGCGATAATTTAGGTCGTACATTTTCTCATTTATTCACGTAATTATTCAAGTTGAGAAGAGATTGACATTTGTGAAATATGTTATTAAAAACCACCACCAGACGATTAGGGAAAAACATATCTACTTAGGTAACTAGGATAAGAAAAGCAAATTACTCGAATTTATTACGTATATACTTTCCATTAGAATGAACACTCAAGAATGTTCATTTTCTACATGTTTTGCTTGGGGTGATCTTAATAGTAAATAAACTACTTAGAACATCTAACGAAACTAATCTATAAATCCTTTGTTACCTTTCTCAACGAGACGTTATCTTGTTTTTTCATGGTAATGTCTTATGGTGATTTTGTTTTCGATTTCCTAAAAGCATTTTGAATTAAAGCTTTTTTGCCTTTTGTATTGCATCATTTTTCTTTTGTTTTTGGTGGAGGAAACTGCACGACCACTCACAACGGAAATAGAAAACAGAGTTTTTAATTTAGTTACGACTTATCAAACTATTTGCAAAGGAACATGCGAAAGAGCGTTTTCATAATTGGCTATCTTCACATTAAAAGCGGTTTCGGTGGAAACGTTTTTGTTCTTCGTATTTATATTTCGTAAATACCTTTCCACATGTGCCACCAACGCCTCATCATCAATATTTAAGAGCAAATGTGATACTCACAAGCCATTAGAGAACTTATCTTCTTCGTTCTATCGTGAGCTTACAGGGACGCATACGTATTTCAAGCAAGAGCTGGTCTACGTAAGTATACTAAACTAGCACTCGACATATGCTAATACACGAACATATCGTATGATTTCTAAAATGATCGGTAAGCCTTCTATAGAAGAAACGCTATGTATAATTGAGAATTCTGCAGTAAAGAGACTCATCTTGGAATATGTACTTTAATATCAGTCCCCTAAATGATTTACAGAATCCTTAAATATTGTTCAGGATGTCCTGAACGACCACTAAACTGTACTGCTATAAAGACAACGCAAAGTCCATTAATTATTTTTATACATTATTTCAACAAGGGAATTAAAATTCTACAGCTCCGTAAGTTGGGCTTGACAAATTATAAATTGACAAATAACATATTACATATTTTCCTTAGGTTAAAAACAACCTCAAACTAGTGTTTTTTTAATTTTGTCAACGATTGGTGAACTGCTATGTGGAAAACGCAATGTGAAACTTGTTTGTCATTTCAACAATGAAACTAGTAGTTCTCCAGGAAAGTAAACTAAGAATATCCTAATATATCTTATGGACTGATTGACAAGGCGTTTTTACCTTAAGCATAATCAGAAAACGGATTTTGGGAGATAGGGAGCAATTAAAACCACCAGTTGGGGAATATAATACGATATATAAATTTCAGTGTAAATTTGAATTATTGGCACAAACGTCCTGAAAGTGGCTCGATTGGATTTCTTAGTGGTGACACTTTAATTCGAAGTTTGAACACGAATAACACCACCATAAAAAATAAACTTTTTTTTTTGTCTACCAGAATTTTGTTCGAAATAGATTTAAGTCTATTGCAATCGTAGTTGCCACAGCAACACGATCAGTAAGTTTTACATAGAGTCGATTTTCTTGAAATCTGGAGGATTTTATTTAAAAGGATTCACGGTATTTGTATTTCATAGAGTCGTCTTAATGTGTACTGAGTTTACGAAAAAATGTATGACAGCTTTTTTGAGAAACCTGCCGCAGTGTTTAGCTTAAAAAATAAAACGAATTCATTTTACCTGACTTGAGAAAAATACATTTCAGCTTATATTATTCTAGTATTTACAAGTGAATGTCCGTGAAAGTTAACAGAAATTGCTTTATTAGTTTTGCTGTAAAGATTCAAAAATGCAAGTTCGAATTCCTTTGGTAGGTTCTTCAAGGTTACGGGTGATTGATTAGTATGTTAATGATATATTGGGAAGGGAGGGGTGGGCGTGACCATTGGACATGTGATCTTGGGGATAGTGGTAGGCAGGAGCCCATAAGCGTAGGTGTGTGTTTGACAGCATATATATAATGCACGTTCTCCGACGCTAGGCACCTCTTTGTTTTTGAGTTGGGATTTTATCGTTGGTTTTTAACGTTTAGCGTTGAATCTGTCTAAGATCAAATCTTTTCAACCAACGAGGCCCCCCTTCGCCTTTATGTTTTAATTTGAAAAATCGAATGGTTTGGGAGGTTTAACTTCCAGTAGAGGCCGCTGATAATTGCTCGCGCCAGTGCGCTGTCTGTTGGCTTTTTCGGAAAAACTTGGTGGAGGGAGACGGTAAAGAAGACTGTTGCGAAGAGGTACCAATTCATGGATTTTTGGACTACTTACACCATCTTATATTGCCGAACGGTTACCAGAATTAATATTTTAGTCAACTGGCCAGACGAAATGTTGGTTTTGGCTTACATGCATGTTTGATCAAGATTACGCATAAATGTCAAGTGGGAGACACTTGAGTAGAACGTTTTAAAACGTTCTTATCGTAAATGGATGGGATTACATAACATTGCAACTTTCAGCTAACCATCAATCTAGTATTTAGTTTGTGGTTACGATTTAGTTAATTAGTTGTGTTTGAAACTAGGAAAATTAGAACTAGAAGGTTCCCCTTATTTTAAATACGAAATCTAGAAACAACGAAGCTTTCGAAAACCTAAAAGCCCAATAACTGAATGGGAAGCTATAGAAAATTGCCGAACCATGGCCACATACAAATTATTCCTGAATTTATAAACTAAATATTCTGACAGGTATATATATTTTATTTTACATTGTATTTTTTCACTTATGTCTACATTTTTTTCTATATTGCCCTGCGTAGCCCACATTGTGACTTGCATGACTCACATTGTGATTCAATTGACTCACATGGCTCGCATTGCCGAACTGTGACTCGCTTAGCTTGTTGGCTCGCATTTTTAGCAGACCCAACATTATAAAGGGGCTACCTTTGATAAACCACAGGTCTTCTTGATTGATTTCGAACACTATGTCCTTAATAAGATGTGTATTTCGTTATTTTTACGAGAATGGGCTATGTCCTTATACAAGTTACATAAAAAACAAACAAAGAAGCAAACAAACAAAAAAACAGTCGATGGACTGAGCCGAATATACAGATTTTCACATCTG